>JAWWMK010000008.1:17680197-17702415 GCA_035047105.1 Galeopsomyia nigrocyanea | reverse complement strand
TTTTCGGGCGATTTTTTTTCACAAAGTTACACGCTTGGAAAGTCGACTGCCTATCATTTTCAAACCGATAGTAGTATCGAGCGCAGCAGCAGCAGTTGAGAGAGAGAGAGAGAGAGAAGAGAGAGGCAGTAGCATGCCGGGACGCATCGGAGCGGTTTCCATGCCAACCGACGACGAACCCTGACTCTCTCTCTGCGCCAATGCTATACTGCACAGCGGCAGCAGCCACCGAAATTAAGGAGCACTTCGCGTTTTCTGTATATATATACTCTGCTACCGGACACGTCTGGCACGTGCCCACATTTGCTATGCCTCGAAAAACCTTGCCCAAGAATTTGAGAATGTACCAACGCGCTTCGAACGAGATGAAATAATTTTTATTTTGCTAATTGATCGTCTCTTAAATAACCCACTTGTAGAAAATACATATTCAATTTTCCCATTAACTGTGAGTCCGGTTTGATTGCTGTGTGCTCGGGGTATATGGAGAATTAATTCGAAACCATCGGCTTTGCGATTCGCTCCGATCAATAATAGTTTCCCATCCGCCCGACGATACTGGTACGTGTAATACATCAATTTATCATTCGGATTAGCAAGATTTACTATTACATCGAGCATCGGTAGCAGACTTGCATTCTATGAAAAACCAGAAAAAGAAAAGAAAGTTGATTAATGCAAGTGGCTTTTCCGTGAAATTGGATTGCAGCTCGCGGACACTTTCTGAAACTAATGAAACGCAACTTTGCTGCTGCGAGGGGGCACATGAAAGATGCAAACATTTCGAAAAACGGAAATGGCAGCGACAGCAGCAGCAGTAGCGACGAGAAAATTGCATAATGTAACACTCGCGCGGCATAGAAGATAGTTGGTTGGCTCTGGAAGGGCGGAAAGTACAGATAAGGAGAAGAGAGAGAGAGAGAGAGAGACGGACAAGTTGTGCCAACCTGAACAAGCGGCGGCTGCAAGCTCTCGAGGAGGAAGTTTTGCCGTCTATTCAGCTTTCATTAAAAGTTCAGCCGGCTTAATTACCAACGCGCGCGATGGGATGTGCAAAGGTGTGTGCAAGCGCGCGCGCGCCCGTTTTCATTCATCGATTTTCTCTGTCGGACTTCCAAGGAGTTTCTTTTTTGTAACGCTGCTTTGCACTCTCGAGAAGCTGGAGGAAGAGTAGCCGATAGCATCGGGTCGAGGGAAGAGCTTGCTAGCCACTAGAGTCTTCTTCGAGGACTTGAGGGGGCTTTTCAAAATGTTTTTATTTTTTTCGCGCCGAGATAAAAGAGTTTGAAAGCTACTCCGTAGGCGCAAAGTAGATAGTTCGATACACCTTCATTTAATTTTGCGATCAATAAATCTCGAAAAGAAAGTTATCGCGTCGAAAAAAAAAGTTGTCATCAAAATCAGTTCAGACAAATCGGATGTCATTTTTTTTCCCTAGACAACAGACGAGAGAGAAAAAGAAAAGCTAATCCAAAGAGGGGATAAGAAAAATCGATGTCCGCGCGCACACACACTTTTTCCTCCTTATCGCTTTCTTTTGTCCCGCTCGCTCGTCGGGAAGATGCAGCAAGGGAGAAGTTTCCTTCCTCCACAACGTCTACATATATACGTCGGAGGCGTGTAAGTGCTGTTGGATATAATTTTCCCTCTCGTTTTTTTTTCTTCTTTCCGAAAGTGCCTCCTTCGCTAAATAGACTTTTCGTTAAAGTGCAGAAAGGAAGATTACGTTGAATTGTACGCGCGAGTGCGGCTCGTTTGTGCAATGTTGAACTTTTTGCTCTACAACTCAAAGAGAGAGAGAGAGAGAGAATTGCTAATACGGATATGCGACTTTGCCGACAAATTCGTCGAAAAGTTTTTCCGCAGCTTTCGTTGCCGGTTGCAGTTTATGAACTTGCATATTAAAAGCGAAAAGAGGGGCATACCGTAGATCCTTTTGACGTGCGCGTTTGTGCAAGTCCGCCACACGCATGAAAGTTTTTGCTTTGAACGGCATTATATTAGCTTTGTTATATAAGCGTACAGAAAGCCTTTCCAGTCCCCGCGCTTGTATAATAAATACAACTTTGAAAAGGAAAAGCTCGCCTCGAACAAAACGACAAAATCACACGCCGAGGCAAAAAAGCGAAGAAAACAAAAAAAAAAAAAAAAATGAAGAGAGAAGCAAGCTAAAAGCCGCGAGTACTGAATGGAATTTTTTGTCGAAGAGAGCTTTTACTGGTTTTTGCCGGGTACTTGAGCGCGCGATGTATAGTTGAAAAGCGGGGAGCTTGGCTTGGAAATCTCGACTTTGGAGGCCCATTACGGGCTTAGGTAGAGCATTATAGCGTTTGGGGATCGGCTAGAGTGGGTTAAGAGGATCGGGGACTCGCGATCGGGGTTACCAACACGAGAGAGGAGGGGTGAAAGAGAGCAGAGGGAAAAAAAGAACACGAGGAGCCAATATTTGCCGGTGACTCGTCTTATCAGCAATCCTCTCGACTTGCAAACTACCTGTGTGCTCTGATTCTATACACCAATCGCGGTCGACGAGTTCGCCTTCTCGGCTTATAAGCTTAACCGGCAGAAGAGCTTTCGAGCTTGCAAAAGTTTCGATGACTCTGCGCTGCTTTAATTAGCGCGCAAACGAGGTTATCGGTTTTTTTTTTGTTTGTTTACTTCTTATTGAACTTTTCAACGCTGCTCTCGACGATCAAACATCTTTGGTCGAATGGCCATTGAACGAATTTTTTGGGGCGAGACCTAATTAAATGAGTATTGGAAAGAGGGGCGAAAAAGAGGGAGGCTTTTCGATTAATTCGATTGCGGTGTATTGAGCTGCTGCTGTGGTCGCTTTATCAAAAGAAACCTATTTCGACTAGTAAATAGGGGCTCAGAGATTCGTTAAAACTGCGCGCTCCAATTACCATTCGGTCCGGAGAGACCCTTCAATTATTTGCACGAAATTTTACGACACACGCACACACATTTCAATAAAATTTCTACTTCATTATTAACCATTCCATTTTTTTTTTGTTACAGGTGAGTGGTCAACAACAGTAAAAAAACAGCAATCAACTTGAAAGCATCCAACGAAGGTTTGACTGTTTTTTTTTCCAATTTCAACCGAGAGACTCTATAAAAACGGGCACGTTGACGTGTCATTCTTAAAAATTCATATCGCCGAACCGGTAAGTTCGACGAGATGAAAGCGAAAAGTATCACTCGCACGTTTCGAGTGAAAAATGAAAAAAAAAAAAGAAAATCACGAGCAGTTTATTACCTTGGCTGGCGCCTATGTGTACTGCGTCTACAGGCGTGAAAATTTCTTATTTTCATCACGCGTAGCAGCAGGCAAAACGCAATCCTGCACACACACCCACGTTGACATGAAAAATTCAGCGACGACGAAGCCGCCGCCTTGCGATAAGATCGATATAGCCCCTTCGCTTTCCGGTGGTGCGCGCTTGTGAGAGCCTTTTTTTTCCTCCTCCTTCACTCTCCAAGAGGGTGTATGTGTATGTTATACAGCGTCGAGTGCAGAGGCTCGTCGAAAGGATTATACGCGTTGCACGGAATTTCCGATAGATGTATGTGCATTTTTTACTCGCGCGACTCTTCGATTTTTTTACGACTCGACGTAATCGAATCGAGGCCCCGTTGCATAAACGCGAACGATATCGAATCACTCGGCGGCGGAGAAGTTGAATCGAATTTTTTTTTCGTCGGAACGAATTGACTTTTCGGTTTAAAGAGTCAAGTTCCGATAAATATTAAAGTGAGAGAGAGAGAGGGAATCGCTCATTGCCGATGCGAGGTCCACGTTTACAGAGCATATATAATTCCAAGAGAGTCGACTGTTGGCATTCCCCATTGCCGCATCTCTCTCCCTCTCGCGAGTCAGCAGCAGCAGCATCCCCTTTGACGGCTGCCACTCCCTCGGGAGTCCTGAGTGACGCGACACTGCCTGCCCTGCCCTGCCTGGCACTCTTCATTCGCTCCCGTCAATTCTTTCTGCTTTTTTTTTCTCCTCTTTCTCTCTGCTGCTCCTGACGCTCGCGGGCCTTTTGTCGAGGCTAAACGAGTTTTTTAAAAGCTTTCCATACGCGTGGCGTGCCGTAAATTTTCGTCGCGAGTCCTCTCGTTTTTTTTTTATCTCTCCTGCGTGAGTGCTTTTTTTTTTTGTTTTTGCTTTTCATAACGCGCGTGCGTTATCGCGATCTGTTGATGCGATTTTGTCTCTTCTTTTGATGATGAAATTCATTCGAGGGTTCGACTACGTTGGAAGATTAATCCGAATTCCTTACGGAAAGAAGAGCAATAACGTTTTCGTGGGGTGGCTTACCGCGATTATTGATGAGGTCGGCGCATGCATAATTCAGAGTGTCAAATCCATAAAAACAAGATCGTAAACGTTAAGGTCTCCAGTCAATAAATTCAAAGCCTGCCTAAGAATCCGCTGCAACTCTCCCCTCATACCCAAAAAGTAAAATTCATTTTCCCCCCATATACTCGAATCCGGTTACATCGTTGGAATTCAGGCCAAAACGGTAACGTGTGGGAGGAGTGGAAAAACAGGCAGGAAGAAGAGAAAAAAAAAATGTAGGTCAATCGTCGTGGTCGTCGTCCCACCCCTCAAAAAAAAAAGTCTTCGTAGGGCTGCGCGTGTAGTTGCGGCAATAAATAAAATTTCGGAATACTCGACGGCCTCTCATGCCCGGTGTAACACAAAGCGCGTATATTACATGATTCACGAGCTGATAACGACACGCGGCCCACATTTGTCGTCGAGCGCGCGGGTTTTGTGATTTATGATCGGACGATTTTTCGTTAATTCCGTTTTCGTCCCCCACTTTACTCGGCGTTGGTAATTCGAAAATTGTCACACCCACACACATTACACGCTGATGTGTGGGGGCGTATAGGATTGGATTGTTTCGAGCTCAGCGCTACGGGGAGGCTCGCTGTCGGTGAGCTTGCTGTGTGTGTGCGTGTGCCGGTTAATTGATTGAAAGCCAGAGCGTGTTTTTCCAGTGTGTTCCCGGAGAAGAACCATCACAGTACAGTGGCATTTGGAATTAATGACGTTCATTCGGATGATTGAATAAACCCTAATTTATTTATCGCTATGCCATTGGCATTCGTCGCGAACAATTTTCGAATCGCAACCGAATATTCACGCAATAAATACGAGCAAGTCCCCTTGCTGAAACACAAACGAAATCATAAATTCAATTAGAGCGTCGAATCCTCCTTGTACGAGTACGACATTCTCGGAAGGCCCTCGGGTAGGTACAAGCGTGTATAAAGGTATATATTCTCTAATCGCTCGTGGCGAATCAGACGACATTCATCTCGTAACGGAGAGAGGGAGGGAGAGAGAGTTGGTTGGCTTCAATAAAGCCGTCAATTGGAAGAATATCGCGCGAGTGAAAGGGCCTTTAATGAGCAATGAACACTGGCGTGTAATCAAAGCTAACGAAGCTTCGCAGACGCGCGATGCCCGAATAAATTTCGCCAGAACTGAAGAAACATACCTATACTTCTTTGCTTGTTTTAAAAATTCGATAATAATATTATTTAATGTGGGGGAGTGTATTTGGTGAAAGTTTAATTCAACGATATAACGCGCAAGTACTTTGATCTATACATAGTAGCGAGAGAGAGAAAGCAGCCGAGTGGTTACCATCATAAAGCCTCGTTAGTTTGTAGCGAAAGGGGCGCCTACTGCAACGAACCAAACGTTTTAATTGTTGTAAGCGAGGCGTGTAAAGTGCTGCTGCTCCGCTATACGCTGTTAGCATTTGGCTTTTAATGCGGAGTTAACTCGCGCGCGCATTCCTTGCATACGTATACAGTTCTCTCTAACTCTCTCGCGTGCATAATTTTGCCCTTAAAAAGAAAGTATTTAAAATTCGTGCGTTTCTTTTCTTTTTTTAAAGCTATAAATAAGATGAACGCGCGAGACGTTTGATAAGAGTAATAAATCGGCGAGGGAGCGAGCGAGAAGCTGCGTTGGTAAAAGAGCGCACTGTTTGTTGCGTTATAAATAAAGCAGTTCTCGCTCGCGGCTACAGCAGTTTCTTGATTGATGCTGCCCTCGCCGGAAATCCGCCGAACTGCTTCTGTCTGCCTCTGAATTATCACCGGTAAATTATTTCGTTTCTCGATTACCCTCTGTCTTTCATATCTTCGATCTCTGAAATTAATCAAAATGTACATTGTCGTTTTAGTTTTAACTTTGGATTATTAATTGAATGCTGCGTCTAGATGGTCAAAGATAATACAATGAAAAAAAAAAAAAGAATTAGGTACGCCAATGTAAAGTCTTAATTGCAGGATGACTGCTGCGTTACAATTCCGCGAAAGCAATTACAGTACTAAGTGAGCAATAAGAAAGCCGAGAGAGAGAGATAGAGACAAGACCCTCCCGGCGAAAAAAAAGGGTTACTATACACACGCTCGATTCAACGCGCGCGTGCGAGAGAGGTCACGTACAAACTCACACACAACTGCCGATTTTTTTTTTAACGACGACGATGGCGACGGCGCAATAAGTATCTCGATATCCTGGCTTTTAAAGTGTCTTACTCTGCGGCTATTATATCACCGCTAACAGAGCTGCTGCATGCATCCACTGTGTCCGTCAATTCCAAAGGCGCAGTTGAGTGTCGTGTTCGCAAGCTTGCCTCTCTGCGCGGCCACATTACGAGAATAGAAGCGCGCTGCACCGTAAACTCGTTGACGTCTACTTTAGAGAGAGAACAACCGACTGCGCCAACTCTCTGTGTACAAATTTTCGGAGATAATGACGATGGCACTATGTCAAAAAAAAAAAAAAATCTCCATGGGGCTTGACATTGAGAAATTTTTTTTTTTCGGTTCGAGCTTTCGCTGCCTTCGATATCTGTCATGGGTATTATCATTCGCACCCACTGATCCTTCACACTTATCTCTGGTTTAATGTCACTCGCCGACGCCATTAAAGCCTTATTACGTTAATCTACTTATTACTTTGCTAGTTATTGTTTACCATATCTCGTTTCGAGCAAACGATCTCTAACGCACGGGTCGATTTGTATAACCATTTTTTTCCTCTAATTCTTCTGCGCAATATAACCGAGAGGCAAATTAGCGTGAACGCGCACAGGACTAATGTGGCGTTACGTTGCTCGTTTTGCCGCACAACTAGCGAGCGAATTTCATCATTGAATATGCGACAGTATTATATAAATTTGCAATATTTTATTTGTATGTATAAACTGATTCGAATGCTCGTATCGTCCAAACGAGGTGAATATACTATACACGAAACAATGTAATTACATAATCAAGATCGTAATTGTCGAGGCATATCGAGCTGGATTTCCGCAAGAGCAACCCTCGTGAATGTGCATCGATGCTGGTCGGATATCAACAATATATAAAACAAAAAAAACAAAAAAAAAAACCGAGGGCCGTACATACATATCTATCCACTTCCTGCAAGCCATGAGCAGTGGCTGTTTTGTAGCTCGAGCTGCACCTACACACGTGCATTCCCCGCGAGCAAGTTTTGCTGTCTCCCACCCTTCGAAGCGGTTATACTGTTGCTGTGTGTATGTGTGTATCGTAGCACGCACCGCTGCTGCTGTCTCGACGTGTGGGCTGCTGCTGCTGCTGCTCTCGTCGACTCTATATAAAGACAGCGCTAACGGCGCCCGGCTCCGAGTTGTTCGCGATACGTGCGTCCGCGCCGATCATCACACAGACACACACATACGCCCCACGTTTGTACTAATACGCAAATCTTCTTCAAATTCATCGAGGTATTTACACTTCGACGAGGAGGTATTTATCTTCCGACGATCGAGCCTTGCTTTTTCGTATTTTTATTAATTTTTTTTATCTTGTCGTCGCGAGTTATTTTTGGATAGATTGGTTAAACTTGCACGCTGGATCGTTGATTATTCATCGAGAGAGTCAACACCGGGGCTAAAATTAGGCGATACGATGAATCGATTGGTTTTGCGGTAGACTCGATGAATTCTTAACCATTCGAATTCCAATCATATTGTCAATTATTCAACGCAGCGAATTCGTTAAATATTTTATTACAAATCGTTCGGTTCAACAGTAACATTTAACTATTTAACGCAACTCAATGCAACAGTATATAACTTTCAACCATGAATAAGAGTCGCACGCGAGAGTTCATTGTATAGTTCGCGCGCGTAGAGCAAGTCGGAATAGCTGAAGCGAGTACAAAATTAGACTACGAAGATAGATTTCTAAATGTAAAGCTTTTCGCTGCGCTTAAGCGCGCCAAAAATACCAACAACTAAACTCGTGACTCTGAAAATTTTCTCGGAAAATTGAGCGTGTCATCGTAGAATCTTTTTTTAAAAATACATTAGTTAATTAAAGTCGTGCTATCGTTTGTTCGTCGAATAAAACGGGTAAAGAACGCGAATAAAAGTGAAGGCTCGATCGCCGGTTGGTAACCGTGCACGGACACACCAAGTCGTCACACCCACGCGCGGGCAGACCAGACAAGAGAAAAAAAAAGGGGCGCAGTTACAGGCAGCAGCAGCAGCAGAGGCGTGAAGGTGACGTGCGCCGTTGACGAAGTAGAGAAGGAAGTAGCAGCAGCTAAAGGAGAGAAAAAGCCATGGAGTCCGTGCTGAAGGTAGGCCGGACGGTGAGCGGTGGAGTGTGCAGAGCCGCGGGCCTCCTCGCCTGGGGGGCCCGACGTCTTCTCGCCGCGATACCCCTCCTCGGCATTAGTCCCGAGGAGAACGAGGCATCCGATGATCAACCCACGGTACGACCGCACGTACCCCCCACCACCCACCCTATCTTCAATCTTTTTTTTTCTCTTTTTCGTTGAGTTCGTTTATTTCCTTTTGTACATATACTTACTCTGTGCACGTATCCCTCGTATCTTCCTCTCTCTCTTAATAATCTCTCCACTAACTCGTGTCGAACGCTCTGTTTGCTTGTCGTGCTTTATTGCGATTCTCCTATTTGCGACAAGCCAACAGTAGTCGTCCTCCTCCCCCTGTTTTTACTTTTCAAGTATATAGAGTGGTTTTCTCTTTTTCTTTTTTCTTATTCTAACAAGAAAACAATAGTTTTTTTTTTTTTTTTTGCAAACTATACGGTTTTTAAACGAGTAATTTACGATCGAATAGGCACTTTGTGTTTTGTGTGTCGCGCTGCTGCTGAAAGTCCCTAACAACGACTGCAAACTATGTGGCTGCAGGCTAACTGAAGCCGATAACCGAGTTGAAAACTACATAGTAGCACGCCGCGCTGTACAACAAAGCACTACTCTCTCGAGAGAGAGAGATAACTTAATTATCAGTTTCCGAAGCGTGATTATCAGGTCGTCCAACTTCAAATCGCTAATTAAGCAGCGCGTCGAACGGTTGAGAAGGCGGTTGTTTAGTCGGCGTGTCAATAACCGGCGAACAATTAGCGATGAGTAATGTCTTTCGAGAGGAGTTACGGAACGTTTCGAACTTCCGAACTTGGTCCCATCGACTGTGGATAATCGCGAGTAAGTTTTCGTTGATTTTCTCACAGCAAATTTGTCAGCTTTCTCACGTATAGTTAAACTGAGAGAGACTTCAGAGAACAATGAATCGAGCAAACAAGCTAAATTAACCGACAGTGCTGTCTCTCTCTCTCTCGAAATCCCTGATTGTCGGTTGCGGACTTCCGGTGTCTCTTGTCTCTGTGTTCTCACTTGTTCGCTTTGCTGTGCGAATTGTGTATACGTACCGTTTCGTGTTTAGCCAGTGGCCCTAATCCGTTTGCGAATGATGCTCATCCGTTTAGACACTGCGCGCACTTTGCTTCTCTTACTAGCTGACATTGAAAAGTGTCTTGTGCGCCCCGCCCGCGCGAGAGAGAGAATGCAAGCACGTGCTCGATTCTGCCTTGGATAAACAGACTACCGCCGAAAGCTGGAATAACCGGAAATGATTTGCGAGCTTGAATTTTTGTTATTTTTGCATGGTGTTTTTTTCAGTTTCATGTTTTTTTTTTGTGATTGTTTGATTAACAACTAAATAAGAAATCAATTTTTTTTAGCAAACGGCCATCAAGCCAATAATCCGTTCAATCAGTCGCGTCTATAAACTCGCGTTGTAGCTGCAGTTTAAGAGTAAGTCGACACTCGCGACAAAAATAGTCGCCGGCTGTGAAAAAAGAGAAGAAGAAAAAAAGGTACAAAGCGCTCGACGACAAGCGAATGCGCGCGCGCAAGCTCGACGTCGTTATCGCCTCTCTCCCCGATGCACTTTGTCGTATAGCGCAACGAGCTACGGAATTAATCTACGTACTACGCAGTTTTAATTTGCTCGCGAGGCAAGTGTGTATTATCGAACATTTTGCGATGCTAATAAGGACGACTCATCCGCGGATAATCGAAAACACCAATATTCGCGAATCTTCGCGGCGGCTAATTAGCAATTCGAATGTAGCGATCGCGACGCACGTACACGTCCCTTATATAATTAAATTAGTCGTTACGTAATCGACGTCGCATCTATCGACGAAAAATATCCGTGAAATTGCATCAGTCGTTGATTATGAAAGAAAAAATTATACGTCATGCATTTAGACTTAAACTACGCTATATAGAAGTGATATAATATACCTATAGGACGACGACGACGACGTCGATTAATTTTCGGAGCTTTACTCGCGCCACGAGATTTGCCGGATTGCCACGAGCTGCTCCCTCGTGGGTGCCGAATGCTAATTCGGAGAGGCGCCTACCGACGATTACCGAACAAATCTCTCGTCGAGCTTTGTATATACATATATATTGTGATTCAATGCGTGGCGCTTTAAATGCTTGCCGAAATTTATTTCTGTTCAACTCGTTTGAACTTTTTCATTCGATTTTGCAATCTGAACTCTTGCATATTCAGTTTTATTGGACGTAACTAATGACCTTTTTTTTTTTGTTTTTTTGCGGAAAAAAATGTAGCCTACTCTGGCGTCGTTCCAAAAAATGTTTGTGTAGTCTGAATCACCTTACGCTTAAATTATTTTCTGGCTCGCTGCTAAACATTGACTATATACGATTCCCTCGACAATTCCAATATGAAATACGTCAAATTATTAGCCGACTGAAATTTTAATTTCCGTGGGATGTACATCTATACCTAGAGTGGCCTTGACATATATTTTTACACCCTTCAAAAATGAAAAAAAAACTTCCATTCGATACTCCGCAGAAAGTAAAAATACCATTTTAGATGCCCGTCACACTCTATTTCCAGATAAGCTGTTGGGGCATCCGAAGAATTTCCCAAACGCCCCATCGTAGAAACGCCTTGATTCTTCATCTCTCTCTCCCCTTCGAGAAAAAAAAATCAAGCGCCCCCATCATCCTCCAACTTTTTCTTGAGATCCCTTAAGACTCGCCGAGATCTCTCTCTCTCTCTCTCTCTCTCTCTCTCTCTTTCGAGAAAAAAAAAACTGAAAAGTCACGAGGTCCTCCTGAAAATTCAATCGTTGCGTTTTTGTTGTTTGTTCCTTCTGACGAAGACTCGATCAATCATCCGATATGCGTCTTCGGAGCGCAGCGAGTCGTGGGATCGATGGGCGGGTCACGTTTCGACGTGTGTTTTTATACACACGGACAGACAGACAGACACGTCCGCGTTTTGTGAGTTGCGATGGGGACCTTGGTAGGGTGAGCGACGCGTCGGTTACAGAAAATTAGCCTAATGCATTTTTAATGCTCGAGAGAGAGAGAGAGAAAGCGCGGGGGTGGTTTGTGTCTCGTATAACTTGCTTTCCAGACACAGCTCGCTCAGCTTTCCCTTAATGTATATTGCGCTCATAAATAATTGCGCGCGCGAGACGGATAGACAGACAGAGAGATAATACTAAAATGGATTTGGGCTTTTGTTTGTCAAAGTTTAATTGTGACTGATGCCAGGCGATATTTTTCAATTGTGCCCTCGCTTGTACAGTCACACACGAGAATTAGAGTGAGAAGAGTGATTTGCACCACGGCGCGATGAATATTCACGAGAGGGCGCTTTATTAAGTCGCTTCGATACACCCTCGACACAGTTCCGCGTTTGCAGCGCTAATGCACTTCGCTTGTTCGAGTGAGCGAATATGTATTATAGTAAGCGAACGAGCGAACACTTCTACTTTTTTTTTTCGTTACCTCACTCTGAAGGTGTATATAGCTTATCAGGCAGTATTCGGTGTGTATGTGTGAATCGAGGCCGTCGAAGTCAGAGGGATGATCTAACTTTTCTTCTTGGGAAAATCGGTGTCTGGAAATGATCGCTCTGTATAATATATAGTATATAGCGAGGAATCTATTTTCCATCAACCGCTGATGCAATTTCCCTTTTTAGTTGCGACGTCATTTCGTATTGGCGCCAAGCACGACATAGATGATTACCCGTTTACACTCGTGCTTCGCATTCCTTTTACGACGCTTTTACTTGACGTAATTTTAGAATACGTTCTTATAGCTGTCTTTCATAATCGTTAAGTAATAAATAAAAAAGAGAGAGAAGAGGAATAAGTCTAGCCAAGAATTTAAAAAATATATATATATATTTTACGAGCGCACATATATATCCGAAGAAGGGACTTTACTATTTTCCCCGACGTGTGTGCTCCATGCACGTCCCACTAATTGTTCGCTCTGGGTTCGTTTTTTTTTTCTTTTCCTGTCGAGGGCACACAGCAGCCGCGCTGTATATAGCAGTCGATCGATATTCTCACGCACACACGAGCATTGCGAAAAACCCTTCTCGGCGCGCGCGCTTGCGTGTGTTTAATTCAGCAAATTGAAAGGCCGACTCTCTCTCGTTCTTTGTTCGAATTCGCCGGCTTGACAGCGACGATCGATACGTACGCACAGTCACGAGGGGTTGCCGTATATATAAGGATAAGAGCCACCAACCGTTGAGTTTCGTTCTATAGAGCAAAAAAAAAGGGAGAGAGAGAGAAGGTAGCCAAGCGTCGTCGTGTATATGCCGCGGGCTCATCTTACACGAGTACACACACAGCACAGCACAGGGCTCTTTCAGCGAGATGGAAAAGTGCGCGAATCGCATTGTTCGCCCCCATCGCGACGAAAAAGAAAGGAGGTGTGAGAAACTCTCTTGCGCCTTGGAGAGTGTCTTGTCCTCGTTCTTCGTTCATTGATTAAAAAAAAAAAAGAAGAAGAGAAATCGGCGAACGATCGATCGCGTAAACAAAATGATGCTAATAAGCCAAGGCTCTCGGGAGGGGAACAATAATCGCTCGCGCGCACCCTTGTAATTACTCGGGAGGGGTGGGAGAAGAAACATCATCGGAAAAAAAGCGCGCGCGACAACGATTCATCATCGTTTCGCGGCTCGTCGCGCAGCCGCGCAAGAGAGAGAGAAAAAAAGCCGAGAGCTCTTTGACACACTGACACGCTTGGTCACCCCTGCCTACTGCTGCTTGCAGAATTGCTCGCCCCCTTTTTTTTTTGTACAGAGCTGCAGCAGTACAACCCTCCCCCACGTCGTGTGTGTATATGTACCATTCATCTTACAAGCATCTTTTATTCTAAAGCTCCCGACTTATTGATTGTGTCCGTAGACGCTCCCATTTATTTTCTTTATCTATCTCTCCCATTCTCTCTCGTTCATCTCAGATTACACGCGTCGGTCCCTCTTATCTCTGTACTTTTTCGAAAATTCATTGCGTTATCCTGAAATCTATACACCCGATGTTTCGTCATTTTTCACTCGGGTAAGAGAGGGAGAGATTATCAAATTCTGTTTCTCTTTCATTCACTTTGTCAGATTTTCTCGACGATCATTGAAAATACCAAGTCTACACACGTGCCTACAATTTTTTTCCGAATAATATTTAATACTCGCCTTCTTTACTCTCGATGCAAAAAAAAAAATGTGCAACCGAGCTCCAGTTTATTTACACCCGATCGAGTACTCAACAATACAGATATAACACACACGTTTCGAATGCACTCGAGCATTGTCAGACAGACGAAGCCTTCTCTCGCGCGTATATATTGGAATCGAAACGTGTAAGATTGCGCATTGTGTATCGCATGACAAGCGCGTTACGATTATTTTGCGCAGTTAACGAATACAAACGACGCACTGCATCGATATATACATGCACGTGCGTTGCAATGATATAATATTTTAATGAAAGACAAAAAAAATTATATGCACCATTTGTGCACGCCCATCGTACATAGACAGCGCACTGCGCGTGGACTGACGTGAAATCCAATACCGCGAGCAAGCAGCTGAGCAGCCAGCAAACAGCCAGCGTGCTGCCTACTCGCGCTCTAATAATAGAGCTCTCTGAACTTGAACTGCGTCTTATAATCGCTTTGGTATACCGTCGTCGTACTTGGTTGACAGAAAATTACAGTCAAATCTTCGTGGATGCTTATTAAAATGAGATAATTGTTTTTTTTTGTTTGTTTGTTTTTTTTTAATTGAAAAAAATTTGTGAAGATGAATAACGTTTTTATGTGGGATTGTAGGGTGGTGAGGAAGCCGAGGCCGCAGCAACAGCAGCAGCCACCCCCGAGGACAAGTCTGCCGTGAGCAGCCCAACGGAGGAGAAGAAGCCCGATGAGGCAGCAACCAAGCCAGCCACCGAGGAAGCAGCAGCAGCCCCAGCCAAGGAAGAGCCCGCCAAGGAGGAACCAGCCAAGAAGGAAGAGGCCCCAGCCGCTGTCGCAGCCGCTGCCGCCGCCGCCGCCGTCGAAAAGAAAGTCGAGGTCAGTGAGACAGCCGGCGCCGCCGACGAAAGCGCTCCCACTGAGTCGTCGTCTATCACTGAGAGGAAAACCACTGAGGACGTTATCCTCCGCCCCTCTGTTACCACCGAACTATCCACTTCTTCTTCCGCCCCACTGCCGCCCGCGCCCTCGAGTCCCCCGCCGACGCCGATCGATCCCTCGCCCCTGCAGCAGGCCCAACAGGTCGCCCCGACCGCCAGCGCACTCGCCGAGGCCCTCAAGCTGCCCGAGCAGCAGCAGCTAAGGAAAGAGGAGCAGGCTCAGATCGTCGCCGATGCCGCCACGGCAGCTGCCGCCACGGCCGCGCAAGCGCCCGCCGAGCAACCCGCGTGCGTCGAGCAAGAGGTCGTCGTCGTCGAGAGCGAACCGCCCAAGCCCCAAGTTCAAGCTGTTGAAGAGCCCGAAAGCATGGCCGTAGAGACGGAGGCCGAGCCAGAGCTCGTCGCCAACGAAACCGAACCCGAAACCACCAAGACCGATCAGGAGGAGGAAGAGATTCCGCCACCTCTGCCCGACTCGCCGGCACCGCTCGAGCAGACCTCCAAGATCGCCAACTTCGCCGCCACGACCATGCAGGACGAGCTCACCGACAAACTCGACTCGCTCGACCTACTGCCGCCACCCTCGCCCCAAGAGCTCACCAACGACGCGAGCGAGATCGCCGACGAGGGCTCTACCGAGTATCCCCTGCCACCCCAAGAAGACCTACCCAAGGAGGACGAAGACGAGGAGCTCACCGCCCCGATCGTCGTCGACGACGAGATCAAAATCGTCGAGAGCAACGACACCACTACAACGACGACGACAACGAACGAACAAGAAGAGGAAGAAGAGTTGCTGCCACCACCACAGCCGGTGCAGAACGGCTTCCATCATCACGACGACGAGGAGGACGAGGATGAACAGAGCGTCCAGGTGACTAACGCAACACAAAAAAAAAATAACTCGACACTTCGACATCCTCCTGGCATGTGATCGATTATTCAGACAGACTGAAATACGCGCACTCGAGCCCAACGACGATTTTTGAGCCATGTCAACAAAAAATTCTTGTCAAGCGAACTTATATCGAAGCGCGTGTCACCAATATCTCTCTTTGTTAATGAATCGTTCCGATATTGTGATTGTGCGATAGTCCTGTTTCTTTCTTTTTTTTTATTCTTGCTCTGTCTATCTCTTCAAGCGATATTTGTAATTTCTCGAGTCGTTTTCTCTCTATATTATCAAACACAAGTGGTTATCGATTGGGTCAAAAACATGGCGCAAAAAAAAGGCTGCTCTTTTACTATTACTTTAATCACAGCTTTTTATGTACACATTTGAAATGATTTCGATGATACGACACTTTTTAGATTCGATTCGAACGATTTTTAAGGCTGAGTATGCTATTGCAATCGACTTATACAGTTGCATGATTGTAAAAGCTCTTGTAGATTCTTAGACTTATATTCTGCTGCTATAGAGATGTTTAATAGCACCTTTTATCGGTAACTAAATTATTATTACTATTATCGGCTAAATTAATATGTACGTTTATCTATCTCTACATTGCAATCACTATTCTGTGTAACTAAAGTTGGACATAACATTTGAGTCTCTTGAGAATATTCTAACAAAAAAAAAGAGAATCTATCCAGCTTCATGTTTTTTCAGTTGATAACCAGTTGAGTTTTTCAAATCCTTGAAAGCATTTCCGATCCTCATTACTTATATTTCTCTCAGAAGTTTTGTACACAGATTTTTTACGACTAACGCACGGACATGTCCGAACAAAATAAAAAAAAAAAAAAAAAAAAAAAAAAAAAAGAGGGGCAATGAGTGAAGTTGATCGACATCTTTATATCTAAATAAAAAAAAAGCTGCAATTATGGGGCTTCGAGGCAGATACTTTCAACATTTCAATAAACTACAAACATCAGTATGAACAATAAGATGCACGCGCCTGCTTTTGGGGACACGTTTGCATTGTGTATGATGGATAAAAAATAATAATATTAATGAATGAACAGTTTTGACGGACCTGAGTGAAAATTATTAAAACATTGGTGTGTTATCAGTGAACAAACTTAGAGCCAATGGACCATTGCAACATTTCTGCGGAAAAAAAAAACGAAACATTGTATAAACCTTGTACTGTTGTCTCTGTCCTGTCATTCCCTCTATTGACTCTTTGTTACGGACGTTATGATCATGGATTATTAACAAACGAATGCTTCAAAAAAAAAAAAAAAAAAAAAAAAAAAAAAAAAAAACAAGACTCGGTTCATCCTGTCACTCCTCTATCCTAACACCAAAGTTTTTCCATGTGTTATTTTGCCTCTTGGTTTTCTTATAATCATTAACACAATGAATATTATTAATAAGTCATTGAATTTGGTACTCGACAGATATTGATGAAATTAGGCGTTTTTTTTTTTGATATTGTATTTTTACAAGCTTCAGTATTTTTCTCAATCACGCCTCATTTCATAGATACTGCTATTCTTTATTTTTGTCACTAATATGAATAGCTCGAAAAAAAGTCTCACTGATAGACGATTCCATGCAGCGGGATTGCATTTTACACATAGTAATTTAGCACTTTTCGTACATGCATGCTGGTTGTCTCGTTCGAACCATTAAAAATCATTGAAATTAGAATTTTGCACTGTAGTGTAAGCAACTCGTCAAAATTCTAATTTATATAACTGAACTGTTGGTTTTGAGAGTTACTTGGAAAGAGAGAGTGAATCATATACATTTCATTTGGGATGATTTAATATGGCATTACATCATTAATCAACATTGAACGTGTCAACATTTTCATTCAATCCATAAATGAAATTAACTAATTTTCAATCGCATCATTGCATTATTCAGAGTGAGTATTCATTGGTTTTAATTCCATCGCATGGTGTTTTACCACTGACATGGTTTTATTATTCCGAACGTCAAAGAATTAATAGAATAATTTTTTCAATAAGCCCAGTGACTCTCATAGCCATGAAAACTATATTTACAAAAAACAAAAAAAGAAAAAAACTAAGCAATATTGAAATGCCCTCAATGTATATAAAATAGTAAATACACGCTCTAACGAATTAACAATCGGCATATAGTTTCATCGACACGAGACACATTAAATAGTTGCTAATATAATGATGCTAATATAATCGTAAATTGCATGCAACGTGAGAGTGTAAAAAAAGCGAGCAGTCGAGAAATGCGTGTGAATAATCGGCGTATCGAACGTTTGCAGGAACCCGAGGCCGCAGCCGTCGTTGCTAACAACGTGCCCAAGACCGAAGTGACGGAGAACGGCATCGCTGACGATGCACCCAAGACCGCTCCTCCCGCTGTGCCCGCTGAGACGACCCAGCCTGCTCCTGCCATTACCGAGGATGTTGCTTCAGTGACCAAGGTACTTTTTCCATCCATTGATATATCACACAGTTTACACTCGTAGAGGCCCATTCAATTTCGAAGAAATATCGCCGTAGTGATCTTTAAAAATCATTTCTTTCGAACGAACGCTTAAGTGATGATCGCCATCAGGTTATCATTGTTCGACGAACAATGGTGATCCTCGAGAGCTCTAAAATTTTGACTCAGTGAAGACAATTGAGCGAGGGGCCATCTGATAACATTAAAATACACAAACATCATTCTTCTGAATACTGACGCACTCGAGGTATACTCATTTATAAACCTTATTTTTTTTCAGGCTATTGAAGAAATTGACATCAGCGAGAAAGCTGTCGCTGCAGCTGTTAATGAAACTATCGAGAGTGCTGGAGCAAATGTGAGTATATTGTCTTTTTTATTGAAATTATTGTTTTATGGCATGTTAATTTTGAATTCCGATTTGATAGAAATTATATTTGTGGAGCGACGATTTTTCGCGTAAAAGAAATTGAAAGTACGAAATTCACAATTTTTAACAAGTAAAGTTATGTCAAGTCGAATTAATTAATTAATCGTCTATACGTCAATGACATTAACGTGAAGTAATTTTTGTTTTAGGAAATTGTCGCTGACTCAGTCCACGCAAACAACTTGAACGAATAAGCGCCGCTAATTGAATTGCATTTTGGGAAGAAGAAAGTTTTTTCTCTCGTTAAAACCAAAAAAGTATATTATATAGATATGTATATTTGGACCATTCCTGCAACAAAACCGAAAATGACGTTCTTTCGTTATGAGCAGCAGCAAAAAAAAAAAATAAATAAAAATATGGAGAGACGACGATGTCTACTAAATGCAGAGCGAGACATCGCGAGAGCATACAGACTTTTTATAGTAGGCCTATATTAATTAATTATATTACGGCACTTGACAGCAGGCGAGTAGACGGGACAAGAGAATTTTTTCAAGACTTCGGTCGATTTATTTCAAAACGAATTATCAATCATACGAGCGCCAAATTCAAAGGAAACATAAACGTGAAAAGCCCGTGAAAGCAGATAATGTAGCGTTCAAACGATAAAGATTTAACTGAAACAAAATGAAAGAAAAAAAGTATGATGGGCGCCGTCAAAGATCTTTTCCGGTTTTGCAAATCGAGAGTCATTGCCGATTTATAATCTATTTCGCGAGGCGAGAGCATACGAGCAAGAAAGTTTTTTAATACTGGGCCGTGCCCAGCCGCAGGTTACGATGATATTGCCCTGCAGTGTAGAAATTTTAAAGTGTCATTAATTGTTATTAAGATTAATATTAATAATAAAAGAAAAGAGAGCAACATCGCGTACGGCGTTCAACTGGCGATAGAGAGAGGATGAGCGCTTTGACATTTTTTCCTTCGATCGCAAATGTGTCGCTCATCGTTGTGTACTCTGCGGGAAATACTCACATATAAAAATCATAAAATCCTATCCAAAAAAAGAAAAAAAAACATGAGAAAAAAAGACACAAAAACGAGGAAAAGATGAAAACGGTGGCAGCCTCCCGTACACTACACTACTATACTACATACTGTCAGAGAAGTGTGGAAAGAAAGCGAGAAAGAGTAAATGTGGCAAGATTTGATTGGCGAAGATTTTTAATGAAACATACAAACAAAAAAGAAACGGATCGACGGACGCGAGATAGCTTGTGTGCGATTGTACGTTTGAATGTTTAATTTGAATACATGGATCAGTACGAAAGCGAGAAAGCAAGGTTAAGAGTTTGATGCGGCGATTGGCCAACAGCTATACGATCGAAGTATGCTCGAATAAACGCAATGAACAAAATACTATAAGCCATTATAACTGAATGAACACGGAAATAAGACTCAATTGGGAACATGTCAATGGTATATTATTATATACTCTTAAGCATGCGATTTTTTGGTAACTATAGTAAATTTTATATGTGCGCGAAAAAAAACTATAACGTTGCTTTTGCGATTTTCTGTTTTCGCTACTTTTTTACTCAATGTGTAATCAATGACAAAGACTGCAGGTGCAAACTCTTCCATGCGAAACATAATAAACAACAACAAAAAAGTAAGCCTATATGCTGCGAGTACACGAAATCATTCATTACAACATATGCACATCATTTATGAGAAAAAAATTAGATAAACATAGAATAAACTCGAGCAGTGTAAGTGATGTATAATCTAGATATAGGGTATGCGTTTGTGTAAATTCAGCGTCTATTCGACAGGTCAAAAATCAATATAAGAATCTGCCACTTTTTACACAAAAGGTCCATCGTAATCTCTTTTTGATAAATATTGTCGATTTACAATAAAAATAAGTATTCCGCACAAAGATACAAAATAATGCGAAACAATTTTAATACTGTCAACCGAAACAAAACGTTTTTCAAGTTTTCATACCACGTTTCTACGTTTATACGATCTCCCAAAGTAAAGCGACATCTGAACCTAAATAACCATTAACGAGGAACTTTTTCATTAAGACCATAGCGTAGAGATCAATATTAATAAATAAAAAAAAATGAATTAACAATATTAGAATGAGGTAAAAAAAAAAGATAAAAACCGTAAAATGGCATATATGCTTTATACGTATGTGCTCCTATCTGAATTGGAATATAAAAAAAAAATAATAAAATTCTAAGTGTTAGAGAGCGAGAGAAGAAAAGAAAGAGTGGGAGAGTCTGCGGTCGTAAACGTCCGCAAGAGCGGCATTGGTTTTAAAATCGATATATTATTATTAGTAAGGCAAGCCAGCGAGAGAAAGGAGAATGCAAGAGTGAGAGAGTGAGATTGAGAAAAAGTGAGAGAGATAGAGAGAGAGAAAGAGAGAGAGAGAGCGCGAGTAAGAGGAGTTAAAATTAAAAAAATTGTATAGTAAACCTTATTCGTAATGGGAATTTAAACATTGTCTGTAATAATATTTACAACGAAATTCACCGTTTCCTCTCGAGACGATTTTAAAGCTCAGCGACGAGAGCGAATTATTTTCATTTGCGCACCTTTATCGCCGTGACGGACGAGTATTCGTTTTTGAGAATTTTTTGTTCAACGAGCGAAATGATTAGAGATTTTACGCAAATTTAGCGTCGAAAGCGAAAATCGTACAATCGTAGCATTCGCCAGAGAAAATTTTCAAATGCGATGATCGCAGTCCGCAGTATCTTTGATCAGCAGTTATAATAGTAACTAAACTATTCTACATTTATCTATAACCTATAATAAACTGTGAAACAAGTGTACGCCGTTGTGTTATTTCAATCCAACTACATTTTGCCAATTGCACTATTCCCATTCCTTATCATTTTAATGATTTCCTCTCTTTATAAATTTATTTGATATGAATTTCATATTTAATCATTTTTCAATTAATTAAAACCTACTGACAAAGTCATATCACTGAACTCTCGGTGAAACATATAATAGTACTCATGATTTTACAAAAAACGCAGTTCTTATAATTTTTTGAAAATGTATTACAGTTTTCAGAATTTGAAGAATTGATTTTAGATGTTTATTTTAACTTTCAAAGAGTATTTCAAATGACTTTGCTATAAAATATTAGTTAAAAAGACATTGGAATCTCAATCAACTCACAACATTAAAAACGGCATTTAAGGCCTCTCCATACATATCTATATATAGATATATAAATAAGGAATAATCTTTGCTCCAAGCTTTAGCCGCAAATAATGATCATATTGCCGAAAAACAGTATAAATTGGAAGATTAGTGTCATAAAAGTACTGTGAATCAATTTCAGCTCATTTGGGGCAAATATTTCGTAAAAATAAGTGTAGGAAAACAAATTTTCAAAGGTACTATAGAACTTCCATTTTTCAATTGTTTAGTCTTGTTAATTTTGAGGTTTTGTTTACGTTCATAAGTTAATTTTCAAGAATTTATTTAGAAGAAATTACTGCACTAAATGAGCCGAAATTGATTCACAGTACTTTGATTACACTAATCTACCAATTTATACTATTTTGTCGGCAATATGATCATTATTCGAGGCTAAACCTTCGAGCAAAAATTACCCCTTCCGTGTATA
>JAWWMK010000008.1:17654457-17680097 GCA_035047105.1 Galeopsomyia nigrocyanea | reverse complement strand
TTTTCGATGTATTTTTTCACGTAGAATACGATGGTGCTATCAGTTTTACGGTAGAAATTGCCTAGAAAGTGCTAGAAAAGAAAAATCACTGTAAAAGACGTTTTTATTTCATAGGACTCACTATAAAAGACGCCTCCAGCATTGTTTTTTTGGAAGACCCCTATAGCAATCATTTCCAATAATGCGATACATGTTTTCGATATATTGTTTCACGTAGATTACGATGGTGCTATCGGTTTTATTGTAGAAATCAATGCAAAAACGCTACGAGCGAAAACTGTGTCTATTTTAATCGAAAAAAATTCAATTAACAAAAATATAGAAAAGCCGGAAAAAAGTAGTTCCTGTAGACTTTTCTAATGTTCACGAGTATTTTCCGGCACTATATACCTCAAGGAAGAAGAAGAAAAAACTTCGGAAGCTCTATAGCGTTACAATTTTTTGTTGTTGCCATTTCTGGCTTCAAGAATCTGCATTTTTTTAATAGATTTCGTCATATATTTTTGAAATTCCTTATCCGCGTTGTATTCATTGAACGTTCTTCTTATTTGAATCAACAGTGAACTTTATTACACTTGTAAAATTGCCAAGAACCATCCATCAAACGAAAAAAAATAATGATAAACTCGATGAAAAAATTAAGTAAAAATAAAAAAAAGAAAAGAAAAAAGAATCATATAAACAACGTCTAAGCGTGAATGTCTGCGATAATTGAAGTTTAATATCAGATGCTTCGAATATTGAATTACCATCTAGAATCCCACATTAGTATTTAAATAAATAAGAAAGGCACACCCTCGGGCACACCATTGACAGTTTGAAAATAATATACTTTGAAGTGGCATTAATCATATTTGTTATTGTAAACTGACTGATTGAAAAAGCAGCATCACGTAAACTTCTTCGGATAGGGCCAACAATGTTTTCAAGACAATGTGATTAGATAGCTTTGTTGTTAAACTCTCGCTGTATCAGTCAACAGCGAGGTCAACAGAGTAATATGGAGATGCGCGCACATGTTTGTCTGACCGGATGAATAAAATCACTCTAAAAACAACAAACTGGCAAGTTATAACCAAAGTATTACGTGAGAGCGATAAATCCGCTCACAATAAAAACTCACATGGTGGTTAGCAGCTCGTATATAGACGCCGGTCGAAGCAAACGCAGCAGCGAGTCGAAAAAAAAAAAAACGGGGTCAAAGATCAAGGAGACGACGAAGACGACGACGACAACCGGAAATTGGTCACTTGAAGACACGCACTGAACGGCTGTAATTTCATGTGCGACGAAAAAGAAACGCGCACATGCACACTCGAGTCTGGCCGCGGCACGCGTTCGAGAATCAGAGAGCTGCCGATGCTGCTCCGTGCGGGCTCACACTGACAAAGCGTGAGGCCAAGCAACGCTGCGGGCCGCCAGCAGCAGCAGCAGCGCGCTAAGCAAGGCCGCGCCACACGCTTCACCACTTTGTACACACACACACACACACACACACACACACACACACACACACACACACACACACACACACACACACACACACACACATGCTGCCATATTATAGCATCCATCGGAGAAAGACGGCGTCGGCGGCGCGACGCGGCGAAGCACGTGCATTACTTATACTCGTATGCCAACGCTTTTACGCTTTTACGCTGTATAGTTGGAGCGCGCTCATGCACGGCACAGCTGCTGCTAACTCTATATCTCTGCATTGTTATCGTTCTATTAATCTTGCCCTTATAATTGCCCATGTTAATTGTCGTCCAATTAAAAAATAAAGCTATTACTATTTTCCTCGTTCTTATCCACTTATATGGCCAAACTTATCGACAAAAGTTATAGTAGAGGAATACATAATCGGACGAAAACAACACGTGTCGTTACAATTTTCGCTCGTTTCTATTTCTGCTGCTGAGAGTAGCGATAACTTGCGAGAGCGACGTTATCGTGTCGATAATGATGCTTAGCTAGTCTCGAATATACTTTTGCCTTATCAGCGAGATAAACCCGATTTTCACGCCCAAACTCTCAATTTATTGTCAATGTACTCTGCAGTCAGAGGCAATCATCTAATAACTACGAAATAAGGGTGATACGCAATTGTTTGCTTCAGAAGCGAAAAAGCTACATATGTATATCTAGCGTTCGTGTAATAATTTGCTGCTGCTGCTTCCCTTGAATAATCACGCATCAATGGAGACGTTGACATTATTGATAATGCGATATAATACGACCAGAGATTTTTGGAAACCTACCAGTCTTTTTACGCGTGGCCCGATAATTATTTTTTTTTTTTTTTTCGACAAAAATCGATGATGCTTCGTGAGATGAATATGTACACACACGAGATGCGACCTAAATAAATTTAATCGAATTCAACGGAAAGTGTGATTCGCTCATGCGCGACTGTACGTTTCCGCTGTTTATTTTAAATAAGGATAGCTCGACAATATAGCGAAAGCCGCTTTGAATGCTTATAAAGCTTTTGTCGGAGACGCGTCGACGACTATATACTGCTTGCTATAGGGCTTTTGTCGCTATGACATTCGCGCACGCTCTATAACTTTGATTAACTCGACAATTTTCGTGCATTACATGAGCACAGTCATTCAATGGCTCGCTTGAATATCAGTCGCTGCAAATTGTGTCGAATTCTGATACTTAGAGTCGTAGACGTTACGATGCTAAAATGTCGATCGAATTTCGATGGCTACGTCAACTTTTTTTCACTCGTGCTACTATAAGCTCATCCAGCATGCGATGTACGCGCGGATAACAAAGAAACTTGACATTTGATAGTGTTGATAGTATGAGAGCGATAATCCAATTTTAAGTAGGGAAAGCCAGGTTTGTTTTAATGCGATATATGTAAGAAAACTTACAAGGTGGTCGTACGAGGATTACACGTTACTCGAGTACGATGGAAAAGAACAACTTGTGATATATGTGGATCATTCGAAAAGAATAGGTGTATTTCATTATAATATTCGAAAATGATGACGTTAAAGCAATCTTACTATTCTAATATTGTCATAGAACTGGTTAAACATTCTTACGACAAAGTATTTTTCTTTGCGCTCAATCGTTCAAACAGTAGAACTTACATTGCCATAAATCAAATAAATGATCCCTTTTCTCAATAAATTTTATTTTATGCGTTAAAAATAGATTGCAAATACTGGTTCCTAAAGAGCAGACAACTTAAATATGCAATGAAAAATAAGGAACCCATTATTTGTTTATTTCATTAAGTATATTGCAACAAAAACACATTTCTCGAAGGTGCTTTTATGGATGACCTGCTCACTTTTATGGATGACCTTGTTCGAGGAACAAGAAAAACTTCGAATTGATCATAAGCAGAGTGCCGATTAATTTATCTCACTCTCAAGGTAGGCGACTCCTTATGAAGGTTGATATACTGCGTATAAAATGAAAAAGCACTAACTGCTAACAGGATAATGTCTCTCAAATATACTACATACGAGGACTATAAGGAAAATTTTATGTAAAAAATAAGAAAAAAGTTTAGTGCTTCAAGTTATAAATCAGTAAATAACTCGGTGGCAGAACATAGACATTATAGCAAAAGAAAATGTATATTATATAGCAAAGTACTTAATGCAATTAGCGATGGCTTACAATACACAAATTCAATCTACATACTTTTCTGTGTTTAAGCATGCATACCTCAAATCGATCACTCGGCTAAACCCACGTTAAGTTACTTGAAATTGAAGACGTTCACGAAACCTTGAAAATATAGGTTTACTTGTTCCTACAAGAAGAACTACTTATTTTATCATTGAATCTTGAAAGTTTGGTTACATAAAAAAGAATGTATATTGATAATGATTAATTATTATTTTTACGTACTATAATTTATTATAATTTTTACATTTACATGGGCAGAAACAGGCGGACAGAATCTTGCAGACTGTACTAATATTAAAAGTAACTTCAATCTCTAGATTTTCTATACTACCAGACAAAAAAAATGTAAATGTCGAAAAAAATTTTGAATAACGCCCGACTTGTCCTAGCTATGTTCTCAAAACAGATTTAATTAACAATTTTTTCGACTACATATTTTAATATTTTAAGATATTTTGTTTTATCGTAAGAAGTTTTTAATTTGTAGAAAAAATGTATTCTTATTATTTCAATATGCCTGTAAGTTTATCAGCAATCGAATGATATAATTTTTCACTTATGTCCATTCGTATACATGAGTGCTTTTCCTTCGTTAGCCGTACCTTTAAATAACTTCACTCTTGGAAAATGAATGATCAATTTTACTCTTGAGTTACATATTGAATTTCATCCACGATGTTTATGAACTACGCGTAATTAATTTAAACAGTGAAAAATAGAAAAAATAGAATTAATAAAAAACATTAGAGAAGATAAAAATTTTAATTTAATTACGCTTCTTATTTTTTTTTTTCGTTATTTTATGATAGAATGGGGAGACTGTTGTAGTCTTGCTTTTCAGAAGGGATACTACAGTGGTCGTTATACTTAATTTATATTGATTCAGGACTAATTTATGGTTCTCAGTACGATAGAGTTTATCTCGGTACTATACTGGCTTTTGAAGTCAATGCATCCACAATATTCCTATATAACTCAACTAAATTGATAGCTCTTATACAATGGCAAACTTTATGCATCTTTTTTTTTTTGCGTTTGGTGCATATTGATCGTTGAATTTTTTTTTTCCAAACAAAACATGATTCATTTCAAAATACCTACACGCATTACTTATGCGTATATAAATTCAACCAGCCTAAAAAATAAACTTGAAATTTTATACTTTTAATTTAGCATGCTGATCAATCTTTTATCATGGAAAATCTTTCATATTTATATATTACTTCAATTTTCTGTGAAAATAATAAGAAAACAAAAGAAAGTTTTATTTACCCTCATCTATCTAAATAGTTTCTCCTTTATTGATATTATTATTTTATAAAGCTAGAATGTACAAGACGTCCGACAGCTTTAAAGAAAAAGTTGTAAAAGCTCAGTTTGAAAATAATCGAGGACGATTATTAAAGTTGACTGTAATCAGCTCTTAATTGTTTGCATAATTTTAATTAAAAATGTTGATAAACTCATCACGAGATGAGATGAGTGTCACCCTCAGCTGTAAATTTGAAGCAGTCGAGTGAAAAATCAAACGACTTGTCGATCTGATGAGGGCAAAGTTTTTCAGGTGGAAGAAAAACAAGCAAAAATTCGGTAGATTTTTCTTCCACCTGAAAAACGTTGCCCTCATCAGATCGACAAGTCGTTTGATTTTTCGCTCGACTTCTTCAATTTAATTAAAAATCATGCATACAGTAATGAGCTATATCAAGAATAAAAAGTTTGACTTATGCAAAAGTTGCAGTGATACGACGCAAAATTGAATCGCACGTCAAAATTTATTAAGCATTCGGGGTTATGATTTCATTTTCCACATTTATTAATGACATTTCAGATCAAACTATGTATTTTTTTCATATTTGTTTATTGTAGTCAAGAGGGGTAGCTTAAAAAAATTACTATAATGAAATATTTATTCTGACGAATAAATCTGATTAATAATAATAGCTCCTTATCTTTAGCTACTTATTTCAATGAAAAAAATATTTGAGTGTAAAAAATTGTAATTTATTGCAATTTCATATACGTACTCACTAACATGGAGTTTTTAATGTTAAATCATAATAAAAGAGTTACTACTATTTACCTACTACGATTTACGTTTTTTTTAACGCACTCAACTCACTTGTCACATACAAAGATCTATATGCATACACGAAGTATGAATACAGAGATAAAAGGTATAAATTAACACTGTCTCTTTTAAACTCGCTTAAATTGAAGATATCAAATTGAACTTACTGGTGAATAGACAAATTATTTGCAATGTTCAAACTTAATGAATTATAGTAGATAAATTGATGCTTAATTATTATTTTTCCTCAGGCGGATTTTGACAGAAGCGCCTCTTTGCCCACCAAATAGCTCCCAGTGCTGCGGCTAAGAAACCGATGCCAGCAACGATTCCCATAGAAATGGCACGATTCCTTCGGTATGCTGGAACTTCTAGAGTATAACGCTCGCTGACTGTTATGTCGTCCGATACAGATGTTGCTACAACTTCAAAGGTATAGTAGCTTTCCTCTTCCAATGTTTTCACTGAAAGTCAGTAGTTGAGTATCATTGATATGATTAAATATTGATTGTATTGAAAATTGCTGATAACGCTGAGAATCCATCATACGGAAAAAATAAGTCAATGTCAACTTTATCGTGTTCGTACAACAGGAAATGTGTATAATGAAGCGCAAATAACATGCGACCGAAAATTTCTTGTGATTATTTTTCAAATTTTGATAAGTATTTTGAAGCATATTAAATCGAATCTTTCAAAAATTAGATCCATCATAATAGTATCGAAGAAAAGTAACAAGAATTATTTTTCTATGAAGGTAACTTTATACGTCGTTTTTTACTCACCCAGGTAATAAGTATCTGTAGTTTCGGCTCTGCCGTACAGGTGTTCTGAAGATCCTCTAAACCACCTAACTGTGTAGAATTTAATTTGATCTTTGCCACTCGTTGGAGGATCCCAAGTAACTAAATAACCTTCTACTGTTGGTTGAACTCGAACATTATGGGGTGGTCCAACTTCATCATTTTCTATAACAATGAATCAATTTTATCATTTAAAACTTTAGCAAGCTTACACACAAAATGATACACGTTGTATTAAAACTTTGAGAGTATTATATACGAACTCAATTCGTGTTATCATTACCTTTTGAACTTCTGAATTCTGATGCAACGTTCATATTATTGGAATCTAGAAACATTTATTTTCACATCAGTAGAGCATGTTTTTATATTCTTGTACATCATGAAAAATTCTAAAAACTATTTACTTGGTTGTGTAAATACTCGCACAGTTTTGCTGAACATTCCATCGCCGTGTTTATCCTGGCTAAGTACCATAAATTCGTATTCTTTTCCAGGATTCAAGTTTGCAACAGTAGCTTCCGTAATTTTTCTAGACACTATTTTCATGGTCCTCCATTCAGAAGTCTCGGTAGGCCGATACCTATTGGACAAATACCGTAATTAAATATGTATAAGTTTTGCACGATCGATGAAAAAGAAGTAAAAATTTAACCAAATTGAATATTCCATTTTCGGTCGAACATATCCTGGTACCCAAGTGAGCGTTACAGCATTTTTCGTACTGTTGGCACTCAAGTTGTATGGTGCCCTTGGGGGTACATTCAATACCATCAACTCTGCGTCTGCTACCACCGTTGCTGCTTCGTTACTAGCCGCGCACTGGTACATTCCCCTGTCCTGCTCCTGAATTCTCTCAATTGTCAAATTCCCGCCTCTCATTAATATCCTTTCCGATGGTATGGGCGTCCCATCCTAAAAATATCTGGTTTTTAATCAATTATTCGTGTTTTCAAATTATTGCACTTATATTTTTTTCTTTAATAAGATGTCATTAAGTCTATATTGAAACACGTTGAAAATTACAATTACGTTATTTTATGAGTATTTATAGCATAATTTACATTGAACGTATTACTAGGTATTTGAAAATATGAGAGTAATGTTTAGTTAAACTCACTTTGTACCAAACAATTGTGGGTCTATGCTTTTGATCACCATCTCTGGCATCACAAGGAATTTCCAAGGTATCGCCGAGTTTTCGCATATAAAGATGTTGTGGAGTAACAGTGAACACCGGTGGCCGCTGAACTACCTAAAATATCAAGAACAAATAATGTAATTGGTATTTTAAATAATTAATCGGTCGTTATTTTACAAAATATTTTACTAATAACTGCTGATTGACTTTTATTTACTCTCTAATTAGAGTCAATTTACAATCACAGTTATTAATACTAAATGTATTATTAATACTAAATATTTGTTATTCTTAAAATTACTCATGAAAAGATTTAATTATAAACTTAGCTTAAAATTTTTTTTATTCAATTTTTCAATTTTTGTGCTACCGACTATTAGCTCGAAATTTGACGTTATTCTACTGGTACCAATATCCAGCCGATAGATGTCTCCACAAGTTACTCACGAATTTCAAACTTTCAATCGTCGATAAAAAACTTTATCTTTCATTTTCAGTATAAAATACGACAGCAATAAGTGAATAAATAAAAAAAAATTAACTTAAAAAATTCTGTAATCGATTTTAATCAATTTCCAAGAGCAAAATGTTCCGTGTAAAAATGTATAGATTCTTCGTAAGATATGGAAGTAAAATTAATTTCAACTCACGACTGTTATCGGAGGGCTCGGTCCTTCAGTGCCGAGTGCATTGTACGGCGTGCAAGTGTAACTTCCAGCATGACTTTCATCGACTTTGTTGAAGAAGAGCGAACCGTTTCTTCGATAAAAGACACCTTGCACATTGTAAGGATCGAAAAGGAAGCCGTCTTTTTCCCATCTCAAATTAGTCAAGGGTGGATTAGCTCTAAAGTGACAATCCAGAAGAGCTTGTTTCCCGTACGGCAGATAAACTTCATTTGGCGCGTAGATGACTTTCGCTTTATCTAAAAAAATGTAATAGAATCGGATTAAAATCATTGAAACTTCATTTTCAACTTTTTAGTTGGAACTTGATAAGTTTAGCTTACACTGAACATTCAGATAGGCCGATGCACTCTGGGTTTCTCCATACTCATTGGTTACGGTACAGCTATATTCACCAAGATCACCCATCAACGTCGGATTGACAGTTAAGCTACCATCTGGACTGATAAAAACTCGTTCTCGAAGATCCTAAAGTTGAAGCAATTATTAAATTTCATATCGGTCATGATCATAAGCTTATATTTACACTTGTTTTGTTGGGCAACTTTTCAAGTAGTAAATTGTCAAATTGAGGCTTGACTATAAGTCTGATAATACCTGTTGCTTCATGATCTCAACTCCTTCTCTATACCAGGAGATGGTCGACTTATTGTTCTTAGCGACGCAGTCAAAGGAGACCGAGTCACCCTCCATGATCGTCTTGTTAATGGGTGGAACGGCCAAAAGTGTCTCGCCTGGAACATTGGGCGACGGCGGCAACACACCTGGGTTGAACGATTAAACGAATCTGACTGGTTAGCGGTTAGTAAAGCGGCGCGTTGGCGGGTCACTGAATAATTTCCTCCCTTGGAACACGCTCGTTTATCTCACACACGCACACACGCAGCCGTTAGTCGCCGTTAATAAATTATAGATATAATATAGGCGTATTAAAAAATCAGTTATAGCATCGGCTGTTGGCCATCATAAATATTTGAGCGTGCAGCACGATAAAAAAAAAAGAGATGCGCGCTCGAAGCTTAAATTTAGCCATACGAGCAGTTCAAGCTGGTTCTTTCATATTAGCGTGCGGCTTTATGTCAATTTTATCCATTTGATGCCGTTTAGACTCCATGACATTGACTTTTATACGTGCGTGCTTGCAATTATTAACTCCGTTCGAACCATACACTTTTCGCGACTCACGGCCATCATCAACTTTTCAGTTAAGAGTATCAATTTGTTTTGTACGTTTCCTGTTCTCAAATTCTCTTCCGGTTCAACATTTATTTTAAATTTGATATTAAAATCTCTCTTCGAATTCACTCATAAGAATATATGACAAAATAAATGGTTGAATTGATAACTTGATAGTTCGGAAATTCGTCTGTAAGCGTAATGATTCTAAGCGTTAATATAATATCACGGTCATATCACTTATATCTCAACATAGCAAGCTGCACTTTGTCAATTAGTTTTCATCGATACAAATCATTTGTAAAAAAATCAAGCAATCGACACCTTTATTTTTTATTTCACGCCTCAGTCACAGTCGATCTTTGCGATCAATAAAGTCAAACAAACAAAAAAAAAAGAAAAGAAAACGACGGCAGTTACAAGAATGTTAATGATCGCATCGCAGTAAAAAATAATCGAGCGCTGTTAAAGTAAGACAAAGAGAAGAAAATACAGGGATACGAGAGGAGATTGGACAGCGGCGTTACCGTCGATGGCAAGATGGAACCAGGTGCCATTGTTGCGCGAGCTGGGCGTCCTGTTGGGAAAGATGACCTTGCACTCGTACCAGCCCTGATCGCTCTCCCTGATGTTGGTGAGATTGATGCTGCCTTGGCCGTAGCCCCGGGTCTGCGCGTCCTCGATCAGATGTATGCGGCCCGCGTAGCCGTCGGCCGTCGAGCCCGCGCCCTCGTACCACGAGAACACCGTCCGGCCCTGAAACGTTAGACGCTGCTGCTCTGAGTTGCACTTTGGCGCAATTATGCCGTTTATTAAAGCAGCCGCCGCGTGCATCCGGCGAAAGCGCGCTCAAGAGAGAGAGAGAGAGAGAGAGAGAGTACTTCAAGGCGCGCGATTGCGACCAATTGGCAAGTACTCGCGCATCTCCTTCTTGCGCTTTGCGCGAGAGAGCGCCGTACCGCTGCCGTCTTCGAGAATTGAACGCTTGCGTGCCGGAGGAGGCGTTGATGCATATAAGCTCTAACGTCCCGTGCGAGTCGATTATAAGTTGCTTGCTTGCAAGCTCCCAGCATTCGTTCCTTCCGCATCTTCTACTTGCGTTTTATTAATTGACGAGTTATGATGTGTTTACCAGCTAATGTTTGTTTGATAAAGCTCTATGAAATTATGTGAATATAATTGCACTTAAGATTTTTTAGATGGAAAAGTGCAATTGAAATTGGCAGAACAATTATTTTTTTACGAGCTCCTAGATTTTAGCAAAATAAATTATCGCTTTAACTTTATTTAGAGTCATTTTCTCAGAGTATTTTTTTGACAATTCATTGTCATTTAAAAACTTACAATTACCACGAATACATTGTCAAGTAAATCAAGCGATTGATTATTGCAGCTAACAGTCGAGTGCGCGTTGTGCTTTAATGTCTTTGTTTGGTCCGCTGAAAAAAAAAGTGAGTCAGCCAAAAGCGAGCAAACTGAACGTATACAGTCTCATTACTTCAAATAAAAAGCAATTCGTAATGAGATTAAACGCGTTCGCCTGCTACGGGCTGCACCCACAGATCTCTGGCTCTCTCGGATAAAAAGGAAACTCAAGCGTTAAATTCATGTCAGCCCAATGAAATCGGGCTTATTGACGACGGAAGTCGATGCTCATCCTCCTGTCACACACGCCAACCACTCGCAGTGCGATGATCGCCCGGGGATCGGCAACGAAATATTATTAATTCGCATGATGCGAGTCAAGAGCTTTTTGTCACTGTATAAAACGTAGTAGTGTATACGAGTGTCCCGTCAAAACAAGAGCGTCGTGCATTATGGTCCCTAATGTTCGTTAACAGTGACCCAGTGATGCACTCTCTCTCTCTCTCTCTCTCTCTCACTCTCTCGGTTGCGTGCAGCGCATGTATATAGCGAAGGGGGAAGTCGGCGCGACTAAATATAATGTAGCAGCCTTGCCTCCCATACTCCAATTACTCAGCGAGTACCTGCTTTGCATGCGCATCAGTCACCAATCAACTGGACTTGCACGCGCTCGCTCTTTGGTTTCCGCTCTTCTCTCTCTCGCTCGCATCTGTATCTTTTTTTTTTTATTTGATTTACATACTATGTCGCTCGACCCCCATCTGACCGAGATCAAGGACGGTTATCTCGCGAGACTGATTGAACGTGTATATTCTGTCGATGGTTACCGATACTTCATCAATTTTTCAATAGCTATTTGCCTTTTTAGCTTTGTTTTTAGATACACTATAGTTAGTGCGATATAGAAACAATTATTTTTTCAACTATAGTTTATTTATAGTGTAACGAATACCGGAATCCCACACGCGTAGTACACTACAAAAAAAGTTCTTAAATTTGCTGCTTTCTTAAATCAATTGTACTTCAATTAAGAACATTTTTCTTATTTTAAGAAGAAACAATACTTGATTTATGAAACACGTTTCTTATTTTAAGAAAAATTTTCTTAATCTAAGTACAGTTGATTTAAAAGTGCAGCAAATTTAAGAACTTTTTTTTGTAGCGTAATTATAACACAATTATAAAAGACGTGACTTTATTAACTATATTATAACCCGAACAGCAATAGGAACGAGAAATCGGTAACCATCTTCCTTCTTCTAGTATAATATCTGCTCATGTCGTGATGAATTTTTATAAAAAGCAATAATTATAATGTATTATCCGGTATTATCACGAGACGTGCAAAACGTAGTTATTGATTCGTACCAAGTAGGAAAGAAAAACTCGCACGAATATCGCGCGCGTAATCGAATACTTGAACTATACAATCCTAGCAGTCGTCACGCTCGGTGCGAAAAATATTACGTCCCGCGCATTGGAATAAAACTTGTTGTGAAACTCAACCTGTTATTAAATAATAAACTCCGACTCAGATATTCTACTTTTGTTCGTTTGATTGTTTCTCAAGAAGTTGCATTTATAATTATTAATTTTTGTATTTGCAATAATAGTTTTTTTTATATCAATATCATTATCAAGCAAAACTTCGAAAAATTTATCAGATGGGATGCAAAAAAAAAATCGTGGAAGCAATTGATTTTCAGACTGATTAACAATTTTTAAACTATAAAAGCAGTCGTAAATTTTGCAGATGATAAAAAGAATACATTCAGAGAGATACACACGATATACTACCTTTGAAAAAAAATCACTAAAAATTGTCAAATTATTTATCGGAACTCAGAACGACGATTCCGCAAGCAACGAATTGAATTTTGTGCTTGACTTCTTTTGCCCGCGAAAGTCACATGTGGGCCATAAAGTGGGCTCCTCGCGCGTAGATTTGCAAGCTCGTCTCCGACTCGCGCGGACGTTACGCTAAAGCGTGGCAATCTAGCAATGAACGAAAGAGCGAGAGAGCGAGAGAGAGAGAGAGAGAGAGAGAGAGAGAGAGAGAGAGAGAAAGAGCAAGTAGTAGTAGTAGTACTGGGAGAGGCTTGTGGCATCGCTTAGCGTGCGTAATGCGCCTTAATCGCCAATCAACCGGTTGCAAGCGCACAAATTATCTACGCTGAAATAGCATCTAGGCGAGTGGTTCCGGGCTGCCCTAAAGAACATCCATAGATAAAACTCTATACACCGCACAGTTCTTTTAGCGCGGACGTTGCGGAATTGTCACTCTAACGACTCTTCATTCGAGACATGCGTTTGCAACTCTTCCTTTTCTTGTTATCTTATTTGGAAAAACCAACCGTTAAAACTTTTTATTTTGATGCTTTATTAGAAAATTATGATGATATTGTTAAACTGCGAACTATTGTTTCATCGGCTGAATTCGCAGACAATTATTTGTGAGCGTGGTAGAGTATAAAATTACTTGATATCTATTTCAAATGCTGATTGTCTGACATACTTTGTTCTTATTCTTTTTTAATATTCTTATAAAATACGTCGAATCAATGATTATGAAATTGCGATGGAAAAATGTTTCTATCCCTCTGATTAATCATTATAATATTGAATCTTAGTTTTTCATAAGTAATCAACAAACACTAGTAGAATTTTCACTTTTCCTCTGTAAAAATCGTGTCTATTCAGTGTATCTCAGTAGTTTTGCATATAAAGAAGCATCTATCTTTGTTTTGTTTGACGCTTTTTATCACAGCAACACAATGTGCGTATACATTGATCACGTGTATCACGTGGCAAATCAAAATGTATGCTGCGAGCGTTGACGAAAGCAAAAGTTAAGAAATAAAAATGTTATAGGTAAGCATTATATATAGAATAAACTGCGGGCGCATCAAGTGTCATTACGTGCGTGTATATGAAGCATAATAATCGATACGTTTAACGTGATCGATGTGTTAGTTTTGTTAAAAAAAAGCGGTGTAAAACTTACATCACGATTCCAGTGGAGTATGTAGGGTATCGGTATCTCGTGAGGGAAGTCTAGATCGCAATTGAAGACGACGTACTCGCCGACGGCTGCGGTAAGGTAGCTTGGCTCTTTTTCCTCTTCCAGAAGGAGACCAAGGCCCGCAACTATAAATTTTCATTTTTTTTTAAACTTGCCTGTATTCCATTTGAATTAGAATGAACGAAGTAGCCGTATTGTGAAAAAAACTAATCGAATCATACGAGTAAAGCTTGCATTCGAGAGAGATCGGCTGCAACCGCAGATTATTATTTGATTGTGCAATCGTTCGTAGCTTATCGCGGGGATATACATCGCGAGCGTCCGAGCAATTGAATGAAAACACCGAGAGGCATAGAGTGGTAATTTAATAATCTTACTCGACGCTCAGCAGCGATCAAAGATACACTCGCGGAGATCGTATCAACAGATACACAATGCACGCGTGAACGTATAGCAGCATATATCGGAACTTGCGATAGACGAAAGGGCTACCTTTGTAAAACAGCAGAAGAAAGACAATCGAGTGGGCCTTGCTGGTAGCGCTGGCAAACATGATTCGCCGCGAGCAGTGTTTTCCCCTCAGCACATATATAATCTCAGCTGTGGTTATTATCGTTGAGGCGCACAGCGAGACGGAGACACGCGCACAGCAACAGTGTATATATCGCACTAAACGGAGAACAAACGCAACGATAGGCGCAATTATCGAATCAAGCCGGACAATAAAAGAAATCACTGGTGGAAGCTGTGACAGCCAGTCGAAGAGCGCGAACAGCGAATCGCCATCGCCGACCTTTAAAACAGCTTCGCGCTCGTGTCTCTTTTGCGCTTCGACGCTGAAAAAAATTTCGCCGTCCCGAGAACACTTGCGCTTTATAACATTGTGCGCGCTTATAGAGCTGTCCCTTACTGCGACCAAGTCACGCACTGCGAAAGTCGAAAACCTCACTGCTGCGTTATGTGCAGCGGCGGCGAAGAAGGAAGCGCGTCAAGTGTCAAACCAGAGCTCTGGCAGTGATGCAGCGCGCGAGAGACGCGAGATGAGAGAGAGAACGAACGAGTTGTGACTCTGCGACGGCAATTGGGCTCTCCTCTGCGGGGGACGTATGTACATACTCGGCAGTCAGTACCTTCTTTGGTGGGGAGTGATCAGGCTCTCGTAATACGTCACACTGTCACCGAATCACTGCCCTCTCTTGTGTTTCTTTCCAAAAAGAAAATTTTTAAGCTCATATTCGTACTACGAATTTCTTCGCTTTTGCCCATGATTCGTGGCTTGCTCAAGGTCAAGCGTCCTGAGCTTGCAACCGAGCAGCAGCTGCGCGCTCGGTCACTTTTAATTGGATTATTGTTGCAGACGGGAAATTTCGTTTAAGTTTCTCATTGTGCCTGTAATTGCTGCGAAGAGCGCGCGGCAAAAATGTGCGGATTCTTTGACTAAAGCCAGCTGCTGCTGCTGCTGTAGCCTTTTACACGTACAGTGCAGCCCCATCAAGACACTTTTATAGCGCGTTATGAAAGAGCAATTGCAACCGCGAGTGAGTAAGACTCGCGGATAATATAATGAGAATACCTTTGGATTTCCCTGTGTCGGAGGATAGATGGAAATTAGTAGTGATTCAGAAAGAATCATTGCCGTACTATGAAAGAGAACGATTTTTGAAGATTTTTTCAATGATTATTTGCGGTAATTTTTTCTCATAGTAGAAGAAAGAATACTGCTTCGTTTTATTCCTTTATTTTTAATTTAGTCGAGACAGTTAAAAATGCACATTTTTTAGTGACAACGCATATTTCATTGTCGTAACCTAAAAGTATTTTGAAAAATATAACGTTTACCATCTACCCATGATACGTCATAAGAATAATTATGACTAATTCGTTACTATATTTTTGAGTGCCACGGTTTCATCAGTGTAGCACACTAAAATATGCATATAAGTTTGTCGTGGCTTTCGACGGTCTCTATTCATTTAATAAACAATGGTAAAAATCGGCTCTAAGACAATACCATTATTAAATTTTCAATCTTGATTTCAAACTAATTATTACCAGATTACCAGAAGATTTCGTGCAGCCATTTTCCCATTGAAATATCTACAAACTAAATTTAATCTTCGTGTGGTAAATTTGCAAATGCATAACACAAAATATAATCGCTTATATAAGCAAATGTTACAGCAAAATTTAGTTATCAGCGAACCCATTTGTAATAGTTGATTGATACTCAAAGCGCTACTTTTTTAATAAGATTTTCATTTTGATCAATAGTTGTACATCTCTTTCCATACATTTCGAAAATAATTGTCATAAAACTCGAACTATGATTGTTGCTGCAGTTGACTATGGTAATTATGATATAATCTCACGCTTTCTAATTTTATTTAAAATTCAATTATAGTTACATTGAAACTGAAAAGTAATTTTTTTCTTTTAGATGGTGCAACTATTTTTTAATACATATTTTTTATTTACAAATTTTTATAACCCCTCAAAAATGTTTATTTTATTCAAATACATTTCAGGAAGCGTATTAGCACAAAAATCTATATACGATAGAATAAATACAAAATTATAAGCTTGCATTAATTCATAATTAGATTTAGATTCCGCAGTATTAAATAAGAAAAAATGTTAAAAATAAAATATGGTGAATTACATGTCGCATATTGCACCTTTGAAGAAATTAAAGCAACCTTAAACTTCAAGGTTGATAATCAAAGCTGACATAAGTGACAATTTGATTTGATTAAGCATTAGTAATTTAATAACTTCAGAATGATCGCATTAGGCGTTCGACGCGTGTAGTTTTTATACGTATATGTATACGAGTTGTTCGATTCTCAAAAATACTGGCATCCCTGGCAGAAAATTCACGGAAAATATTTGTCAAGTTTTCGCGATGTGCGAGTAGTTCACAGAATCAATACATAAGAATGTATGTACATACAACATACATACATATGGTAGACTGAGAATGACTAATAATTCGTGAAAAATCCGTGAGTTTCGGTCATCATCAGTATGGCATTCGCGCATGCGCACGCCGGCAACTCGTGCAGTAGAATATAGCTTTTGCACTTTTACAGCTCTAACCTAAATAGTCTACGATGAATTTTCATATTAACTGTGATTAATTCTAAATTAAGTATTTCGCGATGAGTGAAAGTCAAAGTGCAAAACGAAGCAAAACATATCGTGAAAATAAAAAGAAACAAAAAATTGACCAACTCATTAATAATTGTTTAATCAAACAAACTGAGGAAAAAAGTAATGACAATGACGGTAAGTTTGTTGAAACTGTTGAGATTTTACAAACTCCATATCGCTCTAGTGCTGTGAAATTCGATAACGTTAAAAAGCACTCTACTCCAGTCCACTCGTACGTACACAGCGTGATTATTATAACACAACCTTTGTACAATAATGACTTTAATGAGTTGGTGTCTTTAAACAAAGTAGAACTAATTGACGGGCTTCGTCAGCAGATTGCAGCAAGTAATATTCCTTACACATAATCAGATAAACTTTAAAAACTGCCACTACTTTTTAGGTCTCAATGAATCTGTTAGTGGTATTATTAAAATAGAACCAAAAGAAGCTATTTCAAAAGAGGAAGATAGACTAATGCTTGAGTTAATAGATAACTGTAGCCCATCTGTCTGTTGGCCATTCTGCACAGTTGAGTTGAAAAACACAGCAAGTATGGAATTTTTCAACTTGAATTTCATCAAACTAATTTTTTGCATACATAATGAATAATTTTTTTAGTGACAAATAGTGAACCATTGTTAAATCTAAACGAATTGAAAGTGGAACCAGGTGTGTTTACTCAGGAATCAGATGAAAATTCAACTGATGCTCAACAGAACATAGTGAAACTTGTCAAACAACACAAATTATTGAAAGAAGTAGAGAGTCTCAAGTCTATGAAAATGCCACCTTCAAAGTTTGCCAACCAAAAAAGTGATTCAACAAAATCCAATGTCAATTGCAATGGGAAAGAAACTGATTCTACTATAGAGACTACTGGTAATTTTTGCATATAACATAAATGTGATACAATTTTACTATTTAAACACAGTGATTGATATGTTCATTTTAGAAGATCAAAATTATAATCAGATTCACCAACTTAATGACTATGTTGAAGTTGACTGCTTTGATTTGCAATCAGGTACTGTATATTGAAATATTGCTGCTGTGATGAATTTACTTTTACAATATAAAAAAAAATAACATTGTTTTTTAGAGATGGGTAATCAAATTTTAAATATTGTAAAAGAGACTAATGCTATAGCTCATGAAAATAAAATAAAGCTTGACACTCTTACAAAAGATATGGACACTATTAAAAAAAATCAAACCACAATTATGAACTTTTTAATGAACAAGCAATTAGTTGACATTGAACCTGCTGATTTCAAAACAATGTACAATGTAGATATACCATGCAAAGGACTTCAGGACTTTCAATATTTTGACGAGCAGTTGTCACAGAATGAATTATTGAAAGCAGACGTTGTAAGCTATTTTTATTTATTATTGTATGGCATTTTTTTTAAATTTAATAGTTTTGTTGAATGTTCTATTTTCGTAACTTATACATCAGTTCTTCACTCATGACTATTGAATTTGTAGATTACTCAGTTATCACATTGTATTGATCAACGTGACTGCAGTTTGACTAAAAGCTTCACTAATATGCTACGATTATTTATGACCACGAATGCATTGTCTAATTTTACTGCAATCAGGAAGTCAGCAAAAAGTGATAAAGACCGACACATATTTATTTCAACGAATTTGTATAAACTCATGTCTGGTAAATAATTTTTTGTTTTATAAATTATTGTCTACCAATTTGATTTATTTACATTAAAAAAAATTTCTTGCAGGAATTGCTACTAAAGAGCGTAGAGATAAAAATTTAGCTCATGATATTAAAGACCTGCACTCAGCACTGAGTGATGTTATAAGCCACTCAAGTAAATGGCCCTCATAACAAGATATTAATAATAAATAAAACCGATTTTAAACTATATTTAAAAACTTTCGTTTTCTGTAAAAAGAGCTATTTATTTGTACTTGATGTAAAACTAATTCAAATAAACGTAAGTTTTATAAGATTAGTACTTAAAAAAATTCTCATCTCGACGAATTTTTCGCGAATTTTGGGTGCAGTTGAAAGCATGACATTTTTCACACAGAAATTCGTGACTTTTATGTCACGTAAAACCTATAAAATTCGTGGATTATTCGTGATCTGTTCATCAACATTTCTACCAGGGTCTACCGCCCATTGAAACCTTTTCCAAATTGACAGATAGCAAATCGGTATAAGAAGAAAGTTCAATAACTGTGTACCTAATTTTAAAAGGTAGTCGAATTATATAATCACAAATGCAATCTACATGGATTATCAATTAAATTGAGATCGTCATCAATTGGAGCGACATTCAAAAAATTAATTTAAAAACATTATTCTCAGTTGAGCAGGACCACTTACCAATTCGAAAGCTGCAGCCGTATCATTCTGTCGTCCTAGTGGATCAATAATCTCATTCACGAATGATCATGTTATAAATAAACCGTGTAATGAACTGGGAAATTGAAGTATGTATAATGTACAAAGGAATCCAATTTTTGCATATGAAAAAAAAAAACTCAGAATCAGGCGATGTCGTATAAATGCGAAGAATTTGTCATCAAAATGTTTCTTGTATGCAGTGTGAAATGATAATTTGAGTAACAGTGAATGTTGATAATCAATTGATAGATGACTCTGGGTATAAATGCTCGAGCTGGTATATAAAATGAATCTGAAAAGGCACGAAATACGTGTGCGTGAGGCACATTAAACTGGCGCGTGACACATTGTCGCAGCATCTCTTACGTCATGTCCGTCCCTTGGCAGAGCGCAGGCGGCAGCAGCCGTGCACGACTATACGTATACATGTGCATACAGGAGGTCGACGAAGAGGAGGAGTATCGAGGCAGACTGGTCGCAGCCTTGCCACGCTGTTGAAAGATAATGGAGAGATACTACATAGAGTTGCGCGCGTATACATACACACACGGGCGGCAAGCCGCCAGCCGCCGAAGCAAGTGGATTTGGAGAGCTGGAGTTACCTGAAATTAACGAAGCGCGGGCGTGACGCGTGCCATCGGACGGTGAAATGTTGCGCACCTGTATTTGTTTAGCGAGCGCCTGGGCAGGAAGAGGCGCGCCATCGACGAATAAACATTCCTTCGTTGCCCTCGATTACTATCCCTTTTCGATGTGTCTGCATCGTGCTGATCTCATTCGGATCCAGCGCGCTCTTTCACGACTAATTTCAGCTTTATTGTGCTTTCGAGCTTTTGTTCTGCGGCTTAGGAAAAAAACCAATGGCAATTACTTTGATGTGTGAAACTATATCCACGCGATTCAATCGGTTATAAGCACGCAAATTAATTTGAAACTTTATTATTTAATTATTGCATGTTTAACCGTTATTTTCGATTTCTATTGCAATCGGCCTCAAGATTCTTATTATTCAAGCAAGTACGTTCCGGTAGTTGTTCCATACGCTAGTTTAAACTAGCTCTTATTTCAAACGAGCAAAATCAGGGAAATTACGTCATTAGTATCAATCTGCGTTTTAGACGATTTTGCACAGATGGTTTTGAACTTTAGGCACAGCAAGCTTTCTCATTTCATAGAAATTCCACGGAATTACGTTGCAGCGAAATGATTTTGTTTTCATTGTATTACCATATTACTACTGTTTAAATTTTTTGAAATAAACTTGCATCATAGATCCGATATTTCTATTTTTAAATTTTGAAATAATGTCGGATATTCTTTTTGTTTTTGGAAATTGTTAAAAATATAGGATATTGGTTAATGGAAAATGAGGTAGAAAAGAAACTCACATGATTTCAAATGACCGTTCTCCTTTTAATTTTATTTAATAATAAATCGTCTACAATTCGTTCTAAGTTAGTACGTCTTGGAGTTCTCGGAGTAGCGAGAAAGCATAGTCGATAATAACGGGGCAACGATATTTATTCGATTTTATCCCGGGGAAAATATGACAGACGAAAAGAGTAACGTGCGTTCCAACGCAGGGCACATGTTCATATGAGTTTTACAATTTTTCGTGAACAAACGGAAAATAAATTTAAAAAAATAAGAAGAAACGTGTTGCAAGTATGATAGTGCACAAGGCTTTGCGAAAACTTGTCACAACAATGATTATGTTATAGGCTCGTGGATCGATGGATTGTAACAGCGTAATTAAGCGAAACCTTATACAAAAAGGATTGGTGTGATATCTGAGCGAGGAAATCAACGAGATTCGAAGTTACTGTTATAAAGATGAGCCACTTTTACATATGCTTATTTAATATGCGTGTACATTAGGCAAACGGGCATAATATATATAATAAAAAATATATTAAAAAATAATAAACGCTATAATAAACTAACTAAAACTAAAGTTGTACTCAATGGGCAAGTTCAGCAGTTTCATATACGACGACACTTCCGCAATCTCGTATTTTTTGTTTGTCCTTTATACAGTCGCCATTGGCGCTCAAATAAACGCACTTGATTCACAAAAACATTCTAAGAAGTGCTAGCGCAAGATGTTTATTTTCAATAACATCCTTCGCATATTACATAGAACCGTTCATAAAATCTTACTCACAATTTCGAGGCAAGTCGCGCGGCGCAGTGACGCACAATGCAGCTTCAATTTTTCAATTGGTCAGTTTTTATTTTCTTATTTCTTCGAGGGAGAGAGAGCCACGGTTCGCTTATTTTCACATGCAGTCTCGTTATTCCACGGAAGGCTTCGGTCTACTTACATATACTTTTATACCTTATTAATACTATCTCATTCTTTCCGCAAGTATCATGTAAACAAGAAATGATCGTCGTGTAGAAAAAATCTTCCGTTCTTATCAAAGGTTTCGTCTATTTAAACACGCGAGCTTGACACGTTAAAAAAGTGCGAAATGTTTCTGCGATCGAGCTGCTTCATGTTATATTTTTCTTTTTTTTTCGCTTAAATGCAGTCGTGCGTCACGGCACCGTCGCGACTAGACCCATTGGCAAGACGGCCATCGCGCGCATTATTACTATAGTTTTTGTCTTATACGTGGTTAGCGAAATATCTATATGCGTGTGCATGTATACATGTGCTCATGTTTCATCGAATGAAATATGCTGCAACTCAAATCATTCAAAAAACCGCTTGTGTAAGAAATTTTTTAGTAGCACTTGATGGACATAAAAGAAAATTAAATTTCAAGTATCGGTAAACTTTTAGAAAAGTGCTAAATTTCAAAAATTTTCTATCCGCTATAATCCGTCAACAAGTTTTCGTATGAATTTTGTTAGCCTAATTTTTTTTCTTAACGTTATTAGTAAATAACTTTTTGATAAAACTTGAATTATCAATAACTCACGTAAACTCTGATTTTGGAGAAAAAGTATTGCTAAAATGCTAATCAAATCACTTGAATATAAAAAGAAGACGATTTTTTTTATCCATATACCGCATTTGAACATGGAAGATTAAGTATCATTCTGCACAAGCGCATTTAAATACAGGCGCAATAGCTCTGATGATAAATCAGTGAATTTAATACTGTTTCAAAATATTTCGTGAAATTACCGTTTTTTTAAATCTAGAATATGAATTTCTTACACAACCGATCTTACATCGTATTCACATAATTTATCTTTTGTACAAATTACGCAACAACGTGCATAATAATAAAAAAAAATAATGAAAAGAGTCGGTTATGATGGGTATACAATCAAATGTGTATCAAAGTGCACGAAAGTATAATAGGAAACTGATGAAAAAAGAGTGTGCGTCGTTAACAATAATCGTCACAACATCTTCACGATTCAACCATATAGTCGGTCTTTTTCCTTATATACGCGATACTTTTAATGCATTTGCTTTTACGTGCTGTCAGTGTGAGTATGAATAATATGCTTATACGGTGACCAATAATTTTTTTATATATATATTTATATATATTTTTTCATTAATTTTCCTTAAAATTCTGTAGCGAAACACGTGCGTCATCTTTGAGATCGTTGTATCTAACTATGATATATCTACAATCTTAACTTACGTACGCTTATTCGCTTATTAATACAAAGTGAGAGGAAAATTCCTGACTCGAGAATCGTCGCTATTACATTTCTTCCCTTGATGTAGTTCGATCTGCGAGCTACAATGAAGGGGAATTGAATTGCGATTGCTTCGACCTTGAAGCGAGGACTGTCAGTAAAGCAGCGATTTCGTGCTTTACTTGCGTTCTCATTTTTTATACACTTCTCACTGAATCTTTCATATTGTTTCTTCGACGCGCGATTCTCCGTGTTGGGCAACAGTAGAATACTGTTTCCTTTACTCGCGACTCTTCGCGAGGTATTACCCGCGACTCTTCGCGAGGTATTTCCTCTTCGCATTATTTTTTTCAAGAAGGAAAAGTAGAAATTAAAGTTCTACTTATTTAAACCGAATAAATGAAATGCCTTTAGGTCCTACTTTTCCTTCGGTCGCTTAAAATTCTCTCGTGACCCTAACCAGATCAAACTCGACACTTAAATTTGCACTCTCTTCGTAATTAATACTTTTTTCTTTATAATTATCAATATAATACAACAGCAACGGGCAATTTTGCGCTTTTATAATTACAAATACGTGTTTGTCGTCAATTTTCTTAGAGTTTCACATGTCCAATGTCGGTTAACAATATATAGCTACTCTCTACGTCGTTATGATTTACAATTATCAAATTATTAATTCACTCATTAGAATTACTTTAGAATATTGGTACTCTCTGTGTCATCTGATAATTAATAATGTCGTTCTGTTCTCTCTCTTTTTCTTTCACACACACTCGCGCACTATAATTGCTTTTCACGCTTGATTCGCTCATCCAGGCATCATTTGACACACGCTTATATATCAATATAAGCCCTCGTCACTTTACAATGTTTCTTTCTCTGTCTCTCACTGTCTGTGTCTCCAAATTTTGTTTCACGTCCGAGCGTTTTTTTTCTTTCCATCGTCGAAGTGTATAGTTGAATCGTGATTTGAGCTTTCGCTATAATGCAATAATTGTACTAATGATCTATCAAAGGTAATAGCTTAATCATATAAATTAAAAAATTTGTACTATAAAATGAAAAATCAAAAGTCTCCCCGGCCGAATGCAATACTTGTTGCACATTGCCGTCTCGCAAACACTCGTGCGGTACATTATTATTTTTATTTATTTTTTTTTCATCTTCTGCAGTTCCGTAAAAGCGTGTGTCGTCTTATTAATCTCACTCTCCTCGCGTATAATTTGTAGATGAGAAATTGACCTCGGTGAGTGTGGTTGTATGTGTGTGTGTGTGCGTCTTTCTTTTTCTCGCAAAACTCTCACTTCTCGCAACGCGCGCGCAACGAGAACTTGCCACAATATGTATAATCGTCGACGCTTAATACTTAATGTGTTTCTTTGTCTTATACATTGCTTAAGAAAAATTATTGTGCCGATAATATATTGGGTCGCTAGTGAAACCCTAAACAGGCAGTGCAGTACAAGTGAGTCCTTAAGCAATCTCGAGGCAAGCTTCGGCCTAATATCACGTTTCGAGTCCATTGCTCATTATTATTTTTTTGACTTACGCGGTATTTTTACGATGATGATTGATTTCGTGTCGTTGAGTGGATGTGTGTGTACGTGTGTTCGCGCGCGCGTGTGCTTTTTTTTTCTCTTAAACAAGTTACTGTTTTACATACTTATTATTATATTTAAAGGTGTCGTGTTCTGCGGTCACTCGCTCGGGAGCGTCAGCTTATGGGATCGTTACAAGGATAAAACGTGGTGCAGTCTCGCAACAAGAGCACGGAGCACACGAGCGGTAGTCTAGAGTATCTTTGGAGTACTGTTAATAGTGGTGGAGCCTCGAGCAGCTGTAGCCGGCGGCAATCGGACGGACGACTGGACAAGCGCGGGACGACAACGACAGCGCGGGTCAGCAGGCGCTCTCGAGGTGGGCGCTCTGCCGTCGTCGGGCCTGTCGCTGTCTGAACTGATGGAACTCGGCCTTCATGGCCTGCACGCGCGCCTCGATGTTGTCCCGCGAGTAGCGTGACTGCTGCTGCAGCTGCTGCTGGAGCTGCTGCTGATGGCTGCTGGCGGTGGTGTGCAGGTGGATGGCGGGCGGCATCTGGTGCTGGGGCGGGCGCTCCTCGCGCGTGGGCGTCGAGGCGGAGGTCGGGGTGGGCGTGCAGGAGACCGGGTCGAACTCGTAGTGGCCGTCGACGCTGCCGGCGTCGAGGCCGTTGTGCGGCGCGGGCGCCAGGGCCTGATGGTGGAGGTGCTGCTGCTGATGCTGGGAGTGGGAGGAGTGCAGTAGGCCGGCGAAGTGCTGGTGGAGCGGCAAGGCGCCGGGCTTGAGCTGCACCAGCTGGTTCTGCTGGTGCTGGTCGAGCTGCAGCTCGAGCCAGCGGCCGACAGAGAGCGGCGGCGGGGGCGGCCGGTAGGGCGGCGGGCGCCACTCGGCCACGGTGCTGCCGCTGCGCGAGCTCTGGTTCTGCTGGCTGGTGTTCTTGCTGCCGAAGCCCGAGCTGGAGCTGCGGCTCTCGGGCGAGGTCTCGAGCTGCGGCTCGGGCGAGGGGCCGCCGCAGCCCGCGCCCATGGCCTCGGCCTC
>JAWWMK010000008.1:17627281-17654357 GCA_035047105.1 Galeopsomyia nigrocyanea | reverse complement strand
GGCTATAAGCTTATTCGCGGCCAGCGCGCGCGCGCCCGCGGCCGCCCCGGGCCCGGCTGCGGTGGCGAGGAGGTGGCCAGCGGCTGCACCGGCACGAAGCGCTGGCTCTCCGCGTGGATGGCCTTGAGCGAGGGCAGCTCCTGGCTGTAGCGCTGGTGCACGTTGCGCAGCTGCAGGTAGGAGGCCGCGGGCACCGGCTGCGGGCTGTGCAGGCAGGAGGAGCCGTCGCCCGGGCGCACGGAGCTCAGGTCGGGGCTGAGGTAGACGCCCGAGCTGGCCCCCGGCGACTGCAGGCCCGCGATGCACGAGGGCGACGAGGCCATGAAGCGGGGCGAGCTGATGGCGCAGATGGGCCCGTCGACCGCGTGGCAGTGGCCGGCGCGCGCCTCCAGAGGGTGCACGGGCGGCGAGAGCGCGGCGAGCCTGGCGGCCACCTGCGGCTGGCCCACCGAGAAGCCGCTGCACTCGGAGCGCAGGCTCAGCTGGCTGGTGCCGACGAGGGGGCGGCGCCACGAGGACTTGTGCTGCTGCTGCTGTTGCTGATGCTGGAGTTGGAGTTGGAGCTGGAGCTGCTGGCGGGTGGGCAGGAAGCCGCCGTCGTCGCTGCTCGAGGTGTCGAGGATGCTGTTGTCCGTCGAGGAGAGCACAGAGTCGGCGATGACGAAGCGTCCGTCCGCGGCCCGCGAAATCTTGCCCAGAGGTCGGCAGCGCCGACTCCCGAGCTCCGGACTCGACGGGCTCATGATCTTGCGCAGCAAGCTTACACCTGGTATTCGGCTTTTTCTAGATCTGTTCCCGGCAACACAAAACAACAGCGTTAGTTTTCCAGTTCTATGCTACTTGCCATTGTGATAGTGACGCGAAAACGTCTGCGGAATATTGTTGTAAGATTGTTATTTTTCACTCGATTCTCTCTAGAAATAAAGCTTTCTGCAGACGTTTTCCCGTCGTTGGAAAACGACAATAACGTGCGACACTTATGGAAAATTCTATAGGCAACTGCATCAAAGTACAAACTTAAAAGCAACTTAAAATTAACAAATAAAAAACACTGATAATTCTAACTACAAAAACAGCATGCACATGCAGATCATTCCGGTGCGAAACACACATTGAATAAAAACAGGTGTGAAAGGTTATCTTGCCGGGTGAGTGAAGTGGAAGTAAACGTGAATATTCTTTTCTCAACAAAACTTTTCATCTCTCAAATTGTCATTGTCAATTATCATCATCTTTTGAATTAGCATGAAAAATTTCATCATCTTCATTCCACTTTTTTTTTCTCAAAATATAGATATTTAATCGATATAAGTATGCAATCATTATTTAGGTGCTCTGAAGGTTGTCACCTTTTTGTCTCCTTTGAGTCCGGCAGCAAGGAAAGTAGGGGAGAGAAAAAATGTAACACAACAATTACATTCACAGAAACAATCGAGTGATGGTAATTATAAATTCAGTACTAAAAGTAAATGTTTAGTCTAGGGACGGTAAATAGGGAGCAAATAGATGTTCATTCAAGTGTGTTCAGAGAGTTATTAACCATTATCCAATTATCTTCATTGAAGTCATCGGTCTGCGTCATTGGTCACCGATCAAATTTAACAACTGAAATTAATACCACTTTTTTTTCTCAAATATTCTCTCAAAGGCTTTGATCTAGGAATTTTACTTGCGAAAATTTTCAACGTTTTACTGCGGAGACATCTATATGTATCGAAAAGGATTGAAACACATCGTGTTTGTAATGGAGTTGAGAACCATCTTCGCTCGAAGAATGGTTCATTAGATTGCAATTTATGTGCCATTTTAGGAAATATAAACATGCCTTGTGAAAATTGGTGAATATAACTGAGTGCGCCATCGTAGTTCATTGGTTAAATCCATTCATTTGAAGTATATATTCAATTGACATCGATCAAAATTAACGTGATTTAGAGTGAAACGGAAGTGATTTGCACAACAGGTTGTATATTCCAACGTGATAAACTCGTGAAACAATTATCGCGAGAAAAATATGTTTGCACCTACTTTGTCATCTTTTTTGTGTTTACATGTTACAAAGATCTGTGTTTTGATAAGAAGTATCGTTCTCGTTAATATAGGCTAATAAACTGAAAATAACCGGAAAAAACATTTATGTTCAAATTTGTAACATAAATATCGGTGCAGAGGTATTTTCATCATACAATTCTTTTGTAATGAGAAAAAAATATACATATATTTTGCCTTTAAAAGTATCAATGTAACTCACTCAAATTATTCGTAAAAAGACAAAATACTGATAATAATAACAACAAACTAAGAAACTTTTTAAATGGATCATTGAGTTCAAATAAATGAGCTTGTATGGAAATTTTTCAATATTGAAAGTATACTAAAAGCTCTAAAGAATTTGAGTAACACTTATTCATGCATGTATAGTCTGCATCTATAGATCGACAAAAAAAAAAAGAAAAAAAAAAACTTAAGAGAAAAAAAAAATTGTAAAAAAAAAATTCGACAAGAAGTCACAGCATATTACATGAGGTGAAAAATGTTCTCGACCTCTGAACATATTAAATATAGTATAACAAGGCGATGCGCTACTGCGGGGTAAGAGCAGATATACACGAAGTATCAAAGCGTATAGATATATAGTATAGTAAGTAAGTTCTAGGCGTATCAATGCGTAAACGTACGTCAGTAACAAGAATATAATGCAATGAAAAGGTATAGAGAGGAAGGATGGATCAGCGTAACGAACGAACGTTAATTCATACGAAAGAACGAAAAATAAAAGAACGAATGAATAAAAGTAGTATTATAAGATAAAGTAGATAATGTACTGTTTGGTGGTGAATGATGAGATGGTGTTGAATGGCTCTATCTATGTACTCCCTAATACTCGCCGAGCTTAGGATCGGGTACTGACTGGATGAACTCTATGTGATCACGTCCTAGAGCTTGCGGCTTCTTCGCCTGTGCTCGTATCGCTCTTTCTCTCTCGCTCGCTCGTCTCGTCTCGTTTCTCTGTATCTCATTGTTTGCCTACGGTATTCTCTTTATTCTCACGACACAATCATACTAAGAGTAGTAGCAGATAGGTACGAAGGTGATGTGACGATAGAGCACTAGTAGTTTATCAGATAGATTTCTTTCTTTTTTTTCTCTTTCTCTTTCTCTTTCTCATAGTTGCGGTAATAAAAGTAGAATAGTTAGATCTAGCAGGTAACATTGCAGAGCGTAGTATGAATCTCTCTTTTTTTTCTTTCTTTCTTTGTTTCTTTCTTTCGATAATGGTAACAGAGCGTTGTCACAGTAGAACTGCTAGCTAATATTTATATTTATATTTTTTTATATATATATTTATATTTTTTCATGTATATATATCATGTATATTTATATATAGTACAGTATAACAATGTGGAGCGGGGGGACTGGTTCCGTGTCCACCGCACGTGTATAATGTATATATAGTATGTATATATATATAATCTGATAAAAATTCTGATAGTCGGGCGGTCTGTACGCTTTCTCAATCTTAATCTCTTTGGTTTTTTTTTGTTTTGTTTGTCTCTGTTTTTTCTCTGAGTGAGTTAGCGGATGTTGGGCTTACTGTTCCGCCTCTCAATGATAAAAACGCTGTCGTAATCCCGATCGAGATGGAGTGTATGATGATCACGATCACGATTCGGGGGTACCGGCGGCTGTTCGTGGACCGGCTCCGAGGTGGCAGTGGTAGCGGGGGTTACTTGCGTAGGAATTGGTTGATGAAGAGGTTGTGGTGGTTGCGGATTCAACGGGCTGCCACGGGTCAGCGTCGACACTGACTCGCCGCAAGCGTTTAAGTTTGTCGACCTATGAAAAACACAAGAGGACAACTATGACACCGCCAGCAGTGCCAGGAACCTAACGCTTCTTTTTTTCTCTTACTTTTACTTTCTCAAAAATAATTTTACTCGACAACTAACTTTTTTACACTGCTGCGATTCGCGAGTAGAGTCGGAATTTTTAGCATCTTTTTTTTAAAACTTTCTTGAAAACTGATTGTATCAAGTTTTTTTTTACTAGTTATAATTGTATTTCACTTTGCAAAGGATTTTCATTTCAACTTTTAACAAATATTTTCAACTTCATGTGCAATTAAAACTTTTTTTTATACTAGAAGAATCATTCCGACCCTACTCTACTCACGTTAAAATATCTTTCGAATATATCATAAAATTTAGCCTGTTTAATTGATGTCGTCTTTTTTAATGATTTTGATTGCCCAATTTGAATAAAATATATCAGAAATGGTAATACGTAATTTACAATATGTAATTATATTAGATTTATATTCATTCGTTTGTTTAATACGCAAATTCAAATATTTTTTATTCACATTTTTAGCTTCATCCAAATTGCACAATTAAAACAATTATATAATCTGAACCGTACAGCCCGTTCTGGATATTTTGCGTGCAAAAGATGTGACGATCGATGCAAATTGCGCAGAAAGCCGAATTATCTCTTGGTAATTTTCATGGATGATCGAAGTGGAAATACTCCACGTGCTCGCTGCGAGGACGAAGGAGTGTGAGAATATGAGAGGATGTGCATAGGAATCCTTCGACCTCGTCTGCACGTTGAAAAAATTTTAATAATCGATAAAACTTCTTAAGACCCAGGCAATAAGACTGAAGAGATAAAGTATGATGAGTAAAATATTGTGAACGAAGTCACAAAGAGGCAATGATAAAAAACTCGTAGTAGATCAAAACTTTTGGACGATGTAGCGAAAGACAACAGTGTTAACTGGCTCTTAAGAAGATGAAACGAAAAAAATAAATAAACTCAAGACTTGTTCCGTTCTGTAAGGAAAGTCACGACGTTTGAATGAAAATAAAAATAGAAAAATAAAAACAATGGCGTTAATCCAGAATAGGCATCACTGCAGTCGTATTGTGGACTTTTGGATGCCGTGATGAAATTATAATTTTCTACTCGATATCTGCTCGATGCAATTCAATTCGAAAATGCCTTTTCATTCACGACACGGCACCATTCTCGGAAAGCAATGAAAGTCCGGGTGGACAATGAATGTTCCGTCTTCTGTCAGTAATATGTAAATGTAACATTGTTTTTTAACAACTTTAATACTTTGCTACTATATAAAGTATGTTGTAAATCAATACAATTTGAATTCAATATTTGAAATTGAAATCCAGTATTTTTAATTGTAAGAAGCACATCACTTTTTATTAGTAATCACATATAAAGGTCGGAGATTTAATCATAATACTTGGACATGATCACATTAATACTTCTTGATACATTTTTATAGTTTTCTTAATTTACAAAATACACGATATTTACTATTTCTAATATTATTCTCATTTGATTCATCTTGATTGATGATCCATTAATTTGAATTTAATTAAAATCAGTGAAAAAAAGTATCGTCTTCGTCCATAATACCTCTGCTAGTTCGGTTATTATTCACCTATTCTACGATTTCTTTTACTCTATGCTAATATTTTTTCATTGATGAAAGAAGATTAAAGAATATCTAGAATGATTTTTGTATTTTTAATTTTTCTTTTGCGCATCGTGTTGTTGCTCATCTTAATCATTAAAAAGATAATTGCCATTCCTTTTATCTTCTTTTTTCTAATTTCCGTATTTATTGTTATTTTTCAGTTCTATTGAACGCTCGTGAAAATCGAAACGAATGCTGTGGTGCTTTTATTTTCTATATTTGTTAAATATTAAACCCTACACCATAAGCTATACCCTATTATCCTTAGATACGAGAAAGTATTTGCCTTTTAGGTATTTTCATAATGCTTATCAAATATTAGATTTCTTTAATTTTTTTAAAATTACAACATTTTGAAAAAAAGCTAGTTTAATTTCATAATATTATTAAAAAAGCAAACACGAACTCGTCGGTCTAATGACTTATCAGTCCTTATTTTACAGCGTACTCATTCAGAGAACGAGACTGTCAATTGTTACTTTTTTGGCATCATTATATGGTAGGTTCAAGTTGACATGTAGAGACACTCACTTTTTCAAAGGCACTGTTCCTTGGGGCCCCTGCCCGTTTCGTGAGTCTGTTACCCGGCAGGCCACCATGTTATACGCTGAAAGCAGTTCTACAATATTAAAAGAAAAGTATATTAAAACTGGGGTTTAAGTATTCTGGGATTGTGGTATTTAGATACGTTTATTGACATATTTACGTTATATATATTATTTAATTAAACTGATGTGAAATTTCGAGATGAATGAAAGAATGAAATGAAGAAACATCGTAAATTTGAGAAAGTAAAATGGAAGTGTAGGATGAGAACTAACAAAAACGATAGAGCAATCACGTACCTTTTTCTTGTTTTCGTCGCTTTCTTTTATTGCAAATCTTGACTGCGCAAATACTGAGAATAATCGCGACGATGAAGAAGAGAATTCCGCCAACAACTCCAGCTGTTATGGCCTTGTGCTTGACGCGCGCTGGTACAGAGTATTTTATTTGATCACTCACTCCAGCACTGTCGGTCGAATTGGCAAAGACTACGAAATAGTAAGTTCTGCCTCCAACGAGATTTTTCACTGTAAAAATATGGAATGTTTAGCAACAAATAGAGACACTTATTTTCGACAACTGATTTAATTGGCAGTTGAAGAGTTGACTTACTTAGATAACTAGTGTCTTCTGGTCGGATTTGACCTTTGTTGAGGGTTTTCCAAGCTCCGTCCGTTTTGAAGTTTATTGTGTAAAATTTAACAAGGTGACTTTTTTCAGCAGGAGGCATCCAAGTTATGAGGAACCCATTGCTCAGTTCGGCCACAGATACGTTTCTCGGTGGTCCTGGTCTCGGTCCTGCGACAATGAGGTCGTTGTTAGAATTGTAAGAAACTACTTGTCGTTTGAATTGATTAACGATACATACTGTTATCGGGGGTAACTTTCTCCTTCAAAGGTAACTCTAGCCCACCTGCAAAAGATATCACTTAGTGTTATATTTGCTTAACGAAAATAAAAATGAATAATTACAAATCAATCATCGCATTTATCATTTCATTAAGCAATTATAACGTAAACAAGCGCTTTTTTACGTATGGGCTATGGTTACTCTTGAGGATGAATAAGTGACACCCTAAATGATGATAATTATCTATGAATGGATCAGTTAATTTTTTTTAATCTGGATTCTCGTTTTCTATTATGTGACAGGATGTTTTATGATAGTTTATTGAAAATTCAATTTAGAAACTTAATTTTTTACATCATGAATGATTAAATTGCAAATAAGTAATATTTAAAATACTTGTCATAATTTTTCACTTTTAATCTTTTATTTTAATATATGCATTATCTGAATCGTGTTTTAACTTTCAACTTTATTTAATATTTTATAAAATATCACCGAATGATATATTTGAATCGAGCAAACAAAACTGATGAAAGAAAATAAAGTCAGAAAACTGGGTCGCATGATGTGATGGTAAATGACATGTCATCGAAAAGCGCATCTATTGTAGAAAAAAATTGAAAATTTTTCATGCATTTGATACATATGACAATAAGAATATAAAAGAATTATGAATACTAAACGTATCTACTTTTAAAAATCTATTAAAAATTATATTTAAGCAATATTTGTTACTTGCGGATGCATTAGCAAAATTATTTTTCTAATGTTAAAAAAGCAATACAGTTTACAAAATATGTATAAAACTACAGATTGTAACTAAATAATATGTTATGGTTTAAAGGTTTGGATCGGATTGATTAGAGCTTGCAAATAATATATAATATTAGATTTTTTCAACTATTCTCTTAAGAATTGTCACTCTTTTCCTGAAATTTAATAAAATAATAACGAATGAATAAGAATAAAAAAAACGACGCCTCCAATAAACAATAAAGCCTGATAACAATTGGAACTGCATTGAGTTCAAAAGTAAAACGAAAAGTTTATGTATTCAGCGAAACAGCGAACGCGCTTGAAATTTCCAGAGCAGAACAATTGATTTTCTACCTCGCGCTATGACCGCGCGAAATTTACGAATAGTGGTCTCGAGCGCGTTCAATTTCAGCAAAAACGCTCAACATTCCATTGACGTTTGACTGGGTACTATTTTTGAACATTATTTGTAACTAACCATGCCGATATGAATTGATATAGAAGGAATTTCAATAGTATTAAATTATAACAGGTGACTGGATACGTGTTAGTAAGTTGAATTAACGTAAATTTCCAATTCAGCTAATATAGAAATATCTGTAAATGTTCAATCATCCCAAATTGAAATTCAGTTTGTCAAGTACATTTATGGGCAAGCACGAGAGCGTATATTTTTTAAGAGTATGCATGTTTGCTTTGCTTTTTAGTATTTTTAAGTTAGCAGTGTTTTTTTGTAACTTTAAATTGGTTTGTATTTCTCAAAATGAAAAATTTCATTTAGTTTTAATAATTGTTTTTCAATTAAAAGAAAAGTTTGGAATACATTGAGATTGAAAATTCGAACCAACTAGAATCTCTAGAAAGTTCAAGCTGTCTGAATAAAAAAGTGCATTGAGATAAATAGAGTCGATTTATTATGAAACAATTTAACGCAAATTCGATTAACACAGTTGACGCTGAGTAATAGTGACGATTTTAAAATGAGATAAATAAAACCGTAAATTGGTTTTCCAATAGTGAGATAATTTGAAAAACATCCGGCTGAAAGTTAAAATACCCGAAAGGATATTGTCAAAACCAGCGACAAAAGAAAAGTAGAGTAAAGAGAGAGACAAAAAAAGGGGCAAAGAGATACAAAAACGTCATTGTGTACAAATGTTGAGCAATGAAGCGACGAATTCGGAAAAAGGAAATAAAAGCGGAAGTGGAGCGAATAGTTCGATAGGTTTGCCGATACGGTACGTCGCGACGGGATATATAGAAGAAATTCTCCCGGTTTGAAGGCCGACTAGAGCTTTTTCCGAACTTTCGAACTCTGCTTCCGTAACGCTTTTAAAACTGTCGCTGTTTGCTCTGAAAATTTTACAAACTAAATTTTCACCCGAGCGCGAGAATTTTGCACGCTTTTGAATTGTCAAGTTGAGAGTTTTCCAATATTTGCTTCGATACAGAAATAAATATTTATTTCGCACATCACAAAAAAAAAATTTCATGTCGATGATTTGCATATGCAAGCTAAAATGCGTAATTAAGCAGCATAAAAATTTAAGTAAATTCAAAAAATATGTATCAGCCTTACTTACTCACTGAAAAAAAGTCAATAAAAGAAAAGGCTATCACAATTAACGTACCACCACTTTGGTCTGCTGTAGCTGGCTGCTGATTCCGAGAACTTGAAGAAGGCGTTGCTGGCTTTTGCAATCCCACGTCTGCGTTGGAAATTTTTCTCGTTAAGTGAGAACATTTGATAAGATTGCTTCCTATATAAATAAATTATGTACTTTACCTAGAGTTTTCACGGTAATCACATTACTGAACATCCCGTCTCCGATAGCGTTTTTACCAACGACTCGAAATTCATGGTTCGTGCCCGACTTTAACCTGCTTATAGTAACAGTTGTACTTCCAGAAGGTGTTACTGGAATTGTCTTCCAATCTTGAGCTCCTTCTTCGCGATACCTGAAAATCGACAGTGCACGATTAGAAACAAATCCCCGTAATCAAAATTGTGTGGAATGTCGATATATGTTCAAAATGTTAGATAACCACATCAGTGAGTTCCTATACAATGATTAAAACACTTTAAATGTGTTTAGAACTTGTCTTTCAAGAAATAAACATTAAAAATGTATTTTGTATTAATAAGCGTTTGCTGTTTATCGGGTTCGACGAGTGATTTTAGCTGTTCGATTTTTGTTTTATCAATACACGTTCAAAATTTCATACGATACAATAGCCTTCAGCAGCGCATCGATGCCAATTTAGTGCATAGTCAATTTTAATTAAATTTCACACTCGTGGACATCAATAGAGTAGGATCATCAAAATAATTAATGGCAAATACAGGTAGCGATGAGGTTCGAATATAGTTTAAACGAGCTATGGTCGATCATAATATGCAATCACGCATGTATGTAGAGATAGCAAATACAGTGGACGGCCGTTTGAATCACGCTCTCGATACCACTCGATTCAAGCGAATTGCTTGATGCAAAATATATTTTTGGAATACTTTGCATATCAGTTATTCCAATGAAAACCTACTTTCAATGGTTTGTAACCAAATTTCAAGAACTTTAACCGTTGATTTATCGCACGAAAACAAGATCTCGGCTATCGCGCGAAACTTACCAGATCGTGTAATCCTGTTTGTAGTCGGGCCCGCCCGAGTAGCCAGCCGACCAGGAGAGCGTAACGGAAAACTCATCAGCAACGCCGGTGAGATTGTGCGGCGCGTGCGGCTGTGTACCCTCGACGATAAGCTGCGTGGCCTTGACGATCACAGCCACCTCGTTGGCGGCCACGCACTCGTAGCCACCGAAATCCTGTCCCCGAAGATTCTCGATCGTCAGATTGCCACCGATCACCTTCGCGCGACCCTTCGGCAGAGCTTCGCCGTCTTTCTGCAATCCACGACGGTACAAACGGAATTTTTTAGATTTCCATAAATTTTCTTTAGCGCTGTTGCAATTTTGTCCAGCTTACTCTCTGCCAAGTGATGACCGGTTTCTGCGTGTCCTTGGCTTCCTGCGCGTCGCAGTGCATCTCGACGCTCTCGCCGACCTTGCGCGAGTACATCGGCAATGGCTCGACCGTGAAGGAGGGCGGATTACGCACCAGCACCTCCATGTGGCCGGAGCTGCCTTGAGTACCGTGGGCGTTGTACGGAGTACAGGTGTACTTGCCCTGGTGACTCTCGTTCACGCGCGTAAACAGCAGCGAGCCGTTCGTCATCACCACGATGTCTTTCACGTGGTACGGCTCGAGCAGCCGCTTGTCCTTCGTCCACGTCACGTATTGTAACGGCGGATTGGCTTTGATGTAGCAGTGAACGACGCCGGCCATCCGGAACGGGAGGTATTGTAGCGTCGGATTGAACGATACCTTCGCCGGATCTGCAAGTTTCGTTGAATTTTGTCATTTCAAGTGAGCAAATTAAATTTGAAAAAAACTATTTGAGTATGTAATTTACATTCGACGTTGAGGAAAGCGCTGGCAGTCTGAGCTTCGCCGATACCATTGGTGACTTCGCATAGGTAGGTTCCAGTGTCGTCGGCGCTGACGGGATTGATCATGAGGCTGCCGTCCATTTTGACGGAAGCGCGCGTGTCGAGTTCCGAGACCTCGGAAATGAGCGAACCCTCGCGGTACCAACGCACCGTCACGTTGCCCGGCATCGCCTTCGCCTCGCACTGGAACACAACCTGCTCGCCCTCCAATTTCGTCGAGTTCTCCGGTGGCGACGTTATTACTGCTCCACCTGTAATTTTACCATTTTCCTTTACACTTTCGCACCTTTGGATTACATAAAACGAATGGATAATATTTGAATTAAATAATCCTGAAAATTGTTCGACCGAGGAGAAAGATCAACGCTACTTTGTGATAAAAAAACCAAGCTGTCCCTTCATCCGACCGGAAATAAGTCCGAGAACTACTGACTCGGGATTTCGAAACTCGCAAAGAGAAACTTTTCCAGCGGCACAGCCTGGGTTATCCCTTTGAAAAAGTAAAAAGCTCCGCAACTTGCTGTTCGACCTTTCGCGCGCGCGCGCACTCGCTCGACTTGTATCGAACATTTTCACGGGGTATAAAAATTGGAAGAGGCTTTGTTGAAAAGATGTGCCATTAATTACCATGCAAACTCGAAAGCAGCAGCAGTAACAACAGCAGCAAAGTTCACGATAAAAGTAAACTCTCGAGTATACGTATGTACGAAAAGGAGCGGGAAAATTTGGAGAATCCATTACAGGCCCGACGACAGGTCTCCGGGGGGTAGTTTCGACTTGAAAATGGAAATGCGTAGTTCTAGGAAACAATAGCTGTATAGGACCTACGAAGGATGGCAGCTTATAAACAGGCTAGCTCGAAACTCGACACTTCTTATCCCGACACTTCATCTCCCCATTGGCTTCGGAGCTCCCTTTCTCGAGCATATTTTCAGCCGTCTATTCCGCCGACGACTTACAGCGCGAGACTTTTCAAGTGCGCTCGAGCCTATAGGGCGCGCTCGTTGCAAATTGCAACTATATGGCGTTCGCTCGCAGCGAACAAATGGAAAATAGTAAAAGGTGCAGTACAGACGAGAAATCCCCGACAATGAAACGCGCGCGCGCGACAGCTAATGGCATTCGCGAATTGCGTGCGCGTGTGAGCGAAAACGCGCGTCGCTCTGCACAATGCCGGGAGCTGAAATATGAATTTTAAATAGGCTCTATGTCGTGGCTAGGGGGAGAAGGAGGAGGAAGACGTTGAGGTACGGCCGACAAAGAGCAGCGCGCGGAAGAAAAATGGCGGGCAGATAAAAAACGGAGCGAGCTGCGAGGATAAAAAGCCAAGAGCTCAGCTCGATGATGCCTCCTTAAAGAAATCGCCAGGGCAGACTCCGGCTCAGCTCGACTCGCTACTCGGAGATTGAGGGCCAATCTCGTCATTCTCTCTCTCTCTCTCTCTCTGCTCTTCCATCTTTCTCTCTCTCTCTTCTTCGCTACCTCGTTCTCTCGAGTTTGACACTAATTGATAAAATTGTGGCTTAACGATTCTTCCCATTAGCCACTCGTTCGCCAAATATTTCTATACCTGCTCCAGTTTCTACCTTATAATCACCCTCTAACAAGGCACGCCAAGAACTATTGATTGAATTTCCGTGCCACGAATTTCGTCGGAAAGGAAAAATAAAAAAGTGGCTGTATAACAAAACTCATGGATCTGTTTTTTGAAGCATACAATGTTTAAATGGAAATTTCATCTCGGCAATATTATCAATTCCGAGTTTGGGGCAAGCAAAGAGGAAGAAAAAGAAGAAAATGGAAAAGAAGGTGTCCGCTCGAGAAGACAGATTGCGGTATAACGCCCAAAGCTCAGGCTCTTAATTGGCCCTACCGCGGATATGCGCACTCGAAACGGAACCGTAACCACTTTGCCTAACGCGAGTTTTATCGCACGAAAGAGAGCGAGGGAGAGAGACAAGGAAAAGTTATACGAGAGAGAGGCTGGTCGGCTGAATGCATCGACCTATAAATTTTACGAGGGCGCCGAAGAAAAGATGCTTTGTCCTCGAGGTGTCCATAAAATTTATGGATTTAAAGGGGTTAAAAATCCAATACTCCGGGGTTGCACGCCCAAGCCCACCCACCCACGCAGTGGCGGCCCGGCACGGCGCGTTCGATCAGACCTTCATTCTGCACCCCGCTAGCTTTTCAATTTCCTCTTGTTTTACTACCTCTACCTCACGGCCGACCCTTCCTATATATATCGCTAAACATATTGCAAAGGAGAAATAAAAATTCTTCTCTTTTACTCTTTTTTTTCCTCCACTACTGCCAATTGTTCGTCGATCCCTATTCATCGAGCGAGAATTTTTAAGTTGCCGAGCGATTCGTTGAACGTGGGATATCGTTTTTTGTATGTCTTTTTTCTCGAAAATGCTCGCGCTGAATAACGCTATGATAGCGAATTGCTGATGAATAACAGATAAGGGCTTATTCATTACGCGTATCACAGTGGACCGCATTGATTTTCATGCGCATTCTCCTTATTGTGCCGCGTGCTTCGAGTAAATAATCAATTAAGTTTTGGATCGTGAAATTTCTTTGCCGCTATTCAAACTTTCAATTTAATTTTTCATGTGTTATTTTTTTATAACTGGATTTAATCATCGGCTATAATTGAAAATTGTTTGAATAATGGAGTGTTGGAACAAAAATGGGCGTACTTTCAGCGATTGATTAAAAGAACGCGATTATATCAAAGAAATCAATAACTAACCTGCAATGATGACACGCGCCGTATGACTAATCTGTCCCTCTCCGTTTCGGGCGATGCAAGTGTAGTCGCCGATGTCCTCGGTCTTGATCATGGAAATCCGGAGTTCGGTGCCGTCGTTCATGATCCTTATGGTGGTCGACGGCTCGACGGGGTTGGCATCCTTATACCAGAGGATCTCCGGCGTGGGCGTGCCCTCCGCTTGGCAGTTGAGGATTATCGCGTCGCCGAGGTTCACGTATATCATCTCCTCCGGGGTTATCGTGAATCTAGGGGGCGCTGTACAATCAATCACACGTAACATTATTATCGGAGTTACAATGTGGATGCGACAGATTCGTATATAGACACGGTGGAATAACGTACCGTGAACGTCGAGGTGAAACCAGGTACCGTTCTTGTTGTTGTTGGGCGATCGATTGAGAAACACGACTTTGCACTCGTACCAGCCCTGATCGCTTTCCTGTATGTTGGTCAGGTTGAGACTGGCCACGCCGAATTGCGGATTCGAGCTGACCTTGGAGACGCGACCCTCGTAGCCCTCGGCGCTGTGGGTCGGGTATGACTCGTACCATATGTAAATTGGTATCTCCTGCCCCTTGCATTAACATAAACAAGCAACATAAACGACAAATCGCCAATTATATTGCATAATCTTCCAATTTGACACAACTGATGACGAATCGAATCAGCCTTCAACCCTTTTGCGATTTAATATATAATATAATATTGACGTTTGTACGTCAAACGTATCTCGTGTAATGTGGCTTTGTATCAAATTGGAATTTTCAATTTATGCTTGATGAAAGTAATATTTAAGATTGATATATTCTCACAATATGAATGCAATGACAGTAATGCAATCAAACTTTGATGGTTATCAATGATGAATTATTTATATTATCAAATCAATTATCCCAGTGGTTTAATCAACCAAATTTAATAATAATTATATTGAAATTTGTTTTTGTGCATAATACACGGTTCGATTGTACATGATTTCGCGAGTATTAATTCATCATTGATTTCTTGTTTGAAGCGACGTGCATGAATGCAGCTAACCCGAAAATGAACAGATGCATGTACAACGACTGTTATATGAAAAGATAGAGGACACACCATGGAGACAAGAATATTGTTTTTTTACAGCAGTACAATACAAATAGTCAATACAGAAAATAAGAGATAGGATTTTATTCGAGTCACAGTAGCATGCAAAATAAGTTTCGAAATGTAAAGATGTTGTCAGAATTTAGGAAGAAAGTGTAAACACTTTGGCTATTATTAGACAGAAAACGAGTGTATACGATACTTATTCTTTTTCTATTCAAGGGCTGATTGCTCGACAAAAGCCAGAGCACCGAGTCGAAACCAACGAGCGTGTGAATATAGTTCTGAACATGACAATCGCGTGACAATATACGTCGCGGGATAAAGTTTCGAAAAGCTCACGTAGGGCGTACGGTCTTTAAGATAAGTTTAGCTTATTACTCGCTGTTTGCGTGGAAACGCTGATAAATTGTGGAAGTTACTGGAGGGCGAAGGTATTGGAGTTGAGAGTTAATGTTTTACGAGCGTTATTTCGAGTTTGACTCCATTAACTTTCAATACATGTATATGAATTCTTTGTACTGCAATATTGTTACTCTACGATGGATTGAAAAGATAAGATCGATGAAATTTCAAGTGCAACGTTGACGATAATTATGTGCTACTTTTATAGATTACTGATTTACTGATTTACAGTGTCGTAGAAAAAAACAACGTTGGATCATTAGATACAAAGCGTAGAAGCATTGTGGACGCATTGGGAAGAGAAACAATTGCTGCAACGCGGAATTGAAAAACAAGCGTGTAGAGCGCGCATCGCGAGTATTGAATGAGCGAGTGACAAAGGAAGCCATTATCACGTGCTATTGACCAAGTTAAAAGAGTGAACAAAGGGAGGAGGAGGAGGAGGAGGAGGAGGAGAAGGGCGACAAAGCTACAGATGAATGTGCTCTCGCTCGTCACGGTTACAATTGGTCTGGTGCGCGCGCTGGTATTGTCCGCGAAGGCATAAAATCATGCGCAATCGTGAAGCGCGCCATGGCGTATTCATCGCGACCAAGAGGCAGCTCCGGTTTGGCAGAGCTGAAATGTTTAGCACAACGCGTACATATATAGCGCGCCCGTCCACGTTAATACACGCTTCATTTGCTGCTCTCGGCGCATATATATTGAGTTCACGCTTGGCTAACTCGCAATAGCCGCGACTCTTCATGGGAATTTCATTGCGCGATCGCCTAGCCGTGTGCTCCTCGATCAAATATTAATTTTCTCCGTGGTGGATTTTTTTTTTCGTGGTTCGATCGTTGGGTTTGCGCGCTCGCGCAGAAGGAAGGACGCTTCGACGATTTCTCGATTTTCCCCGCGCGGAAAAAGGGATTTCCCCCGCGCACTCGCGAATACTTTCTCGGAGATGTATTTCAAAGCGTATCCTATTTGAGAATCGGACACATGCACGAGTGGGTTATACGGAACTTTTCAAATTTTTCACTTCTTTTAACGAAATTGGACGGCTTATCGGTCGAAAATCGCGTTGAAAAGTCGTTTTTTTTTTTCAAAATAGGATAGGAATAAAAAAAAAGTCAATGAAAAGCTTTGGAACACGCAAAATAAAGCCGATAAAGCGAAATCTGATTTTTTTTTTGACGAGGCAATAGAAGAACGTGAAAGCAATTTCGTTTGGTACAGCATACAAACGCGCTAAAACTTTCGAAATCCGATACTGCAATTTTGCGTTCCTACTCAAACGAGAGTGAGAGAGCATGAACGCGTGCGACTATACAAGGTGCGTCCAATTAATCTTGACGAATGTACAGCTTTTTTTTTAACTTTTCCCGTTTTTCAATTAGTTAGTTTAATTGCTAAAAAATACAGAGGTAGGAAGGATGTAGACACCGAGTGGAACAATAAGAATCAGGGTAAATTGACACTTGGGGAAAATATGCAGGTATAGCTAAAGAAAAGTTTGGAGAGTCAAAATATTGAATAGATCGAGGAGAGTAGGTAACGGCGCTGCGGGCGAAAACATCAAAGCGCTGAGCCAAAGACAACGAAGAAGCATTGGCGAGGCTTTGTTCCTCAAAGTGTATCGCCTAGTGCACTTTGGCGTCATTACTTTACGGATCGGCGAGTTCGCGCAGACCGCAAGCATCCTCCTCCTCCTCTCTCTCCTCGGTTGGAGAGCTTCATCTGGCCGCTTGACGTTCTATTTTTAAGCCAACTACCGGGTTAACCGGCTAACGCCCAATCGATAGCCATAGTCCCGCAACAGCAAAGCTCTCCAACTCGCTCTATACTCCTCTTCTCTTTCTCTGGCGGACTTTTAAAAAGTTCTCGTTAAATTAAATTCGCCGACTGCCTCGCTCTTGCTACTCCTCCGAGAATCTCTCTAGTGCCGCGCCCAATCCACTCGCCGCCCGCGCCGGCCCGCCACACCGCTTTGTGTGTTTTTCTCTTGGAACGACGGCATTTTATTTAACTTTTCTCAGACGCTGATTCGATCCTTAGTTGCTTTTCCAAACTACCGCGAACGCCCGATCTCTCGTTTGCTTTACCGCAGACCTCGCCAATTACTTTTTCCCCGACGCCAATTGCGAGAAAATAGAGCGCCAGACGCGTTTCGTTAAACTCCACTCGACTTGACCGTATACCGACGTTAATTTCACTTAATCGGTAAATACTCTTTCACGTATTCTTTGGTAGTTCGCTTTGCATGCGCAAACATTGTTGCGAACTAGTCGCTCGATTGCACGGAAAGCCGTGCGACGAAGGAAGGCACCCCGACAATGCCTTTGATTGTTTGCTCCGTTCGTATCCTGGCTGACACTACTCCGACTGTACTACTGCCACTTCGATCGCCGAGTGTGTCTTGAACAGCACGACACGACGAAATGCAATTTAACGTTTAGTTACTTTAACGAAAGTTTTCTCGACTCAAAAAGCTTTGAATCTGCAATTGAAAGGCGTTTTTAAGCGCGTTAATTCGCAAAGATACAGAATTGCTCTTTCGCGCGTAATATGTAAAAGTAATACCACGCGATATGAAAGCCAACATCGTGCCAAGCTTGCAGTTTTAATAGCGCGAGTAATTACTCTGACAACGAGGAGAAGAACGAAAAAGAGAAGAAGAAAAAACGCTGCGGCTGGCCTAATTTTTTTTTAAACGATTACATATGCACACAAAATGCGTTTGCGAGATAATAGAATGGAAGAAAAAAAAGAAAACGTTCGAGCGCGCGGAAAAACATTGTTTGAAGAAGAAATCAAAGTAAACCGCGGCGCACTTTATCCAAGCGTATTTTCCTCCGACATTTCCATTAAATTAAATCGTTTGAGCCAGCGCACAATTAATCCGTTGAGTGTCGACGTTCTTTTTACTCGCGAGAGACTTTTATTTTTATTTTTTTTTTAATAGCGACCATTAAACTTTTCTAGTCGCCCCGAAACATTTGTATAACGGAGTAGAGAAGTGCGCGCGCCAATTTCGTCAACTAGCGAGCGAGCCACAACGCCAAGTTCTCAAAGGCCACGCAGATTAAACCACTGCCGACTTTGGCCCTTAAGATTGAATATTGCACTTAGAGACAACTTCGGCGCCTCAGGATGAAGTTTCAGAGCTTGCTGTGTTATATACTTTGACGCAGCTTTGAAGCTTTAAGGCTATTGCGACTATGCGTCGTAAAAGAGAGAGAGAGAAAGAGAGAAAAAGGATTGCGTATGTACAGTGCGTCGATATGCTATATAGTCCTTTCCTTGCAGATTCGGAGAATTAAACGTAGACAGTTGAATTGAAATTAGCGTTTTATGACAATGTCTCGCAAGGGAAATTCGTTCTCTACCGTCGAAAGAGGTCTGGAAGCCAGTGGAAATACAAGAGAAATTTTGTAAATAGAATGCTACTGAAAGTACTCTGGAATGAACTATGTTAGAAGGCATACGAGAATGAGGAAATCGCTAAAAACTCAAGCAATGACACAGTAAAATAGCAGTCGTTCAATTATTCGTCCGTTTTTAATCACTAAGATTCGTTGATAAAAATGTTAAACAAGATTAACGCTAACGTTTCGCTCGGGAAAAAACTTGAAAGTCCAGCTAAAAGCAACGACATTTGAGTAATTTGAAAAAAGGCAGGAAATAAAAAGTGGTAAATGGGTAAAGGACAGAGAAGCGCGTAGTGCAAGGCACGTAAAAAAAAAAAAGAAGGAAGGAAGTTAAGTGCATCGGGAGCTGACCTCGCTCGACTCGAAATAAATTAATATTCCCGGTCGTGCTGCTGCTCGGCTCTTTTTCCCATTTCCCGTCGTCAAGTCGATCGGCTCAGAGAGAGAGAGAGAGAGAGAGCGGAGATTTGCATCCCGCCAGGAAATTCCACGCGGGAAATATAATTAGCTCAGCGCTCTAGTCCCGGAGAAAAAAAAAGAAGAATAAAAGAGAGAAGAGCAGTCGAGTACCGATGGAAAAGCGCACGCGGCAAAAAGAGAACGAGTCGTTATTGCCGCGTCGGAGAGGAGAAAAAGAGATTTGCCTGTTTTCACGAGGAGTGATACTCGCTGCTGCTTCTGTCTTTGACGGGCGTCGCTTTTTTCGACGAAGATGATGAAAGGCTCAATCAACGGATTAAAGAATTCTATTGAGGCATCGCTTTCCTTTTGTACGTCACTTCCAGTTGCATTCTACGTCGCAGTAGAAGTGTCTGGTTGGATTACGACGCTCGATTTTTTTTCTAACGTTAAATCAATAGATATCAACTTATTGGAACACAGAGAGCTCTGCATTTGAAATTGCTACGCGAAGTCTTCCTTCAAGTCCTCGTTCCAAGTTGGAAAACTCGAGAGAAAGAGAAGACACGAGAACGAATAGTAACAAAGAGAATGTTAAAAGCAGCGGTGGATCGAGCGGCGCGTGTAGCCGTGCGTGCGGCAAGTAGTTGATGTGTTCAGTGCAGCGAAATCAGCCTCGGGGCTGCGCGCAAGAACCCAGACAAAGCCAGATAGAGAGAGAGGAAGCCCCGGAAAATTGAATTGCATCAGTGATGGAACAGACTCTCTCTTCCTCTGTCGGCCTGTTTGCACAGTTGACTTGCGTCTCCATTTGTTTCATCAAATTACGCTAGACACGCGCGTCGAGCCTTACTCTACTCATTCTGCCAGTTCAGTCACTCCCTCTCTCTCTCTCTCTCTCTTCACAGAAAATTGAGCTTTAATGTCAGACTGATCTTGAGTTATATGCCGAACGACGAGGTCGTTGACGCTGAACGAATTTTCTCGCGTCTCAATCATATTTTCTATTTCGCGCTGGTTCTCTCTTGACAACTTTGCCAAACTTTGCTATAATAACCTTCTTTTTATAGATCAACACACGCGTCGTAACGTCGTCGGCTACAAATTGAAGTTTATAACGAGTTTAGCGTTTACAGTATACATATAACATTATTTCGACATTTTTGCAATAACGCCATCGGCTTCTCTCGAGGAGTAATTTAATCATCCGCCGGAAGACGCAGATTTCAAAAAATCTCGTTCGCAGAAAAAAAAAAGAAGTGTCTCCGCGAAGCAAGACACCAAATTAATTTGCAGTCACAACGGGAGAGAGAATACAAAACGAAACTCGAGTCGCGAGTACAGCCACGATTGTTATAGAGCTTTGTCGCGCGTAACCGCTCACGGCGGCGGCAGCGGCGACGAGAGAATCGCTTAAAAAATACAAGCGGCGAGAATTCAATTAGCCGCGTCGCGCAGGCTAGATTGGACTTATTTATGAATCGCGGGTATTCTTGGCTGGGGGCGACAGAACAATGCTTTCTCTCTCTCTCTAGCGCTGGTGGTGGTGGTGGTAGTGGCTGATTCTAATTCATAACTGAGCGAAGCGAGCATGTACCGAGCGGCGGGGTATCTGGGCGTGGAGCTTGCGGGGGCCAAAACAATGAGCGTCGAGGCGCACATGCTTCGACTAGCTGTTTCGCATTAATTCACGTAGGTTGCCCAGTACAGAGAGAAAGGGATAGGAGAAGAGGGAAGGGGAAGTCTAATGCGATACGCGTCCCCTGTGTAATCAGTGCGGTAAACACGCTTTCGAGCGATGCTCTTTCACGGAGCAGCAGCAGCAGTCTTTGAGAATCTCGCTCGACTAACTTTTGCAACGAGCGCGAGCTTTGTGTCGTCACGCTTGCTTGCCGCGATATAATGAGATGCAGTCTGCGCTTGCGAAATATTCATCTTAATTAGAGTCTGACAGTGACTCTCATAGCGACTGCTGCGGATCGTCTGCTGCTGCTGCTGCTGCTTATACAGTTCGTTATAGCTATCAGCTCTTTAACTCGCTATTCCGACAACTTTGAAGCACTCACAATATTTCTTGCACAAGTGCATTGATGAACTTTGACGAAAATTGGCCAATGATAAGTCGAGTCGCAAGTTGGCTGCACGAGAAAGCAAGACTATGAAGTAAAGTTAAGCGCAGCGCGCGAAAGTCATCAAGCCGAGGCGCGAAAGCCCGTAGTACGAAAAAGCTGACAGACACAACGCTGCCTGCATAATGGAGATTGCCCGAGTGCAAGTATTTTCACGAAAGAGAAAGAGAGAGAGAGAGAGAGAGAGACGAGTCAGCCAGAAAGGAGGCCAGTCGCGCGCACCCAGTTGTAGCTTCCATTTTCACAGAGGTCGTAACCTGCAAAAGTAATACAAAAGTCCGCACACTCCCGGCTGATGTGATGTAGGTACGAAGATGAACAAAAAAAAAAGTGAGTGAAAAGCGAACAAAAAAAAATCATCCGAGCACCACACTGTCGTCGTCGTTTCAAAATGAAAGCTCGACTCTCTAGTACGTCGAATTGTACTGTATGTACGAGGACACAGCAGCTTCGATTTTCTCAATAAACACTCGGAGAGTAATTACCGTTGGCGAACTCGGCATTGATATGATTCAATGGGATAGCTGCACTTCTCCCTCTAGATGAGAGCAATCAAATATATACAACAACCTCGCACGCGCGAAACTCAAGCTTCCTCGTGTTTCTCAGATCAATGCTATGATGTACCTTGATTCGGAGTTGAGTGCCGGATGTATTTCGCAGATTTGAATAGCTTTTGCTTACCAGAGACAGATATATATTGGAGTGTGTTGCGAGTCCCGGAAACTCGCGCAACTAAGTCGAAATAATGAGACGATTTCAATAATGACTGCGCTCGAATAGATCAATTCGAAGCAAATCTAGGGGTTGTTGCTGCTTCTCTCTCTCTATCTCGCACTCTACGCTGCTGTCAATATTGAATTCATGCTTAATGCATCCCTCGCTTCGCGCACTACTACTCGATAATTGATCGAATCCGCAGACAATCATTTTGCAATCAGCCCCGCTAGATTTATCGCTTACAACGCGCACTCACGCCACGGGCGGTTATCTACTTTCACAGCGAGCTCCACTCTCTCTCTCTACTCCCGCGTATCATTCTCGCCGCTGAAGCGACGTCGACGATGAAGTATTGGCTTTGACTCCGAATAACGATATTTATTTTACCAATAAATTCAGCTTCTCGTAGAAAAATTGATATACGCTACTGGGCGAGCTCGTGTAAAGCATCGCGTAACTGAATATCGAACGACAGGATAGCAGTTGAAAAATAAAAACAGTCGCCCATCTGTTGACATCGATACCGATGGCAAATTCAAATGTACAGTAGATGTTATTTTGATAAGTGTCAGTGTCGGGGTGCATTAAGTCGGATCTACAGTGCAAACTAAATAATTACTAATAATATACATTCGATTCACAAATATACATCAATCATTTAACGATAAAATTGTATGTATAGACACATAAACGTCAAAATATTTCGAATATTCTGAAATGTAACAATGAAATGGACGCACACACACTATGCTCATGACAATCGCTACGAAAGGACTAACATGCACAGCGGAGTTCAAAGAGAGACAGAGACGTGATGTAATTGTAGGCTTGAAGTTTCCAATTGCGGGATGATATTTATCAAAGTTCACACAGTAATTACCGATTCATGATCATTTCATTCGTACAAAATGAATTTAAATACATTATTTTCAAATTTTTTTTTTAGCAAATACGCTTAGGGCTGGTATATACGTGATGAATTCAGCAAATAAGTATCTAATTGATGTTAATTTTATATATCGACGGAAGTATATGAGAATGCTAATGAAATGGATTGCGTTAAATACGTTTATGGCATGATTGATGATGAGTCACTAATCAACTATATATCTCCAAAAATATATTATATTTTTTTTATACGTGCTCTGCCCTCCCAAATCCGATTTGATAACAAAAAAATTAAACGGACATTACATACAAAAAAGTTTCGTTCCAACGTTCGGAACAAAAAAAAATGACAAAACACTATAGATGTGTGATTGACGTTCTCTGTGAATTATAACAGCGGTATTGTCAGAATCGTCAATATCGCGTGGTGCGACACTGTATTGTGTATTCGTATGCATCATAATATATTCATATAAGTTTCAATGTTAAAAAATATGTATAAATATCAAAAGCAGCCATTATCATAAAAAAAATAATTAAGAGTGAATGAAAAAAAAATGACAATTATATATCTCGACAAAAAAGACGTGTACAATGACAAAAATTTCTTTCGGCACAACGTTTACGTTACGTATGCGAGGGCTTACCCACATTACAGCTCACTGGTGACCGACCGACATCGCCATTTTACTAGAAATTTTGATTAATTTTTTTTCTTTGTTCTTGCCAACTTATAGAACAAACAAGTACAGCCGAGGATTCTGGTATTTTGTAATTTGCCATTAAGTGATGAGTCGTTGACATTAAATTTTTGAAAATTGATTAAATCGGTTCACAAACACTTTTAAAATACTCTAGTACACTGTGACTTTCAAGTTGACTCTGCATCGATATTACGAAACCTCCGGAAACCCCCACAAAATTGATATTTACATATATGTATTCAGATTTGATGTAGGTAATACTTACTCAAAGTATGAGTATTTCATTCAAGTTGATTTGGCTGTATTTATATCAATTCAGCAGCAAAAATTTTGAATCAGATTATCGATAAAATTAATAATTAGTAATTATTCAATACCATAGAGCTAAATAATCGTCTACTTCAATAAATTTGCTTGTTACTATAGTTACAGTTTGTAAACTAATAATTAGTTGTTCTATGAAGCCACCATTAAAGTACCAATAAACCAATATAACTATAGCGAAAATCTATAACGCCAGCGCTTTCTCGGCGTCGAAGTTTTGATTTTACAACAAGGAAAATGCGCTGCGCGTGATAGGTCTTCACTAGTCCGGACGAAGCCCAAAAAGAACCATTTGGTGTGCACGGCTGGAAGGTAAAATTTTGAAAATAAGAGGCCCCAGAACCGCAAGTGGTGCACAGTAAAATTGTCGCTTTGTCGCATCGTTGGTGAGAGGTTTCCGGAGATAGAGAGAAAAAAAAAGCGAGCAGAGATGGCACAACTGCTGAAACGAGGCGACCTTACCAAGAATCCTCGGTCGTGTTCGTGCTGTTGGTGATTGCTAATGGGCTTGAGCCGACTTAGTTGGCTGGCAGCTTGGACACTGGGCGGCAGTAGTCGTGCGAGCGGCGAGTCGGCCGGCACCAGGAGCGCGCCCTTGGCCTGAGGTTTGGCCCTCGCTTTCAACTCACGAATAGAGAGCAGAGAGGTGGGGGCAACAACTTTGCTTTGCTCGGTCGCAGCCCGATATCGTACCGTGTCGCCTACCTTCTTCTCCCACTGCAGCACGTACGGCACCGGGTGCTGGTCCGGGAACTCCACGTGGCAGTTGAACACCACGCTCTCGCCCAGGATCGCCGTTATGTGCACCGCGTCCTGGTGATTGCACAACCCTGCAACAGCGAGAAAGTCAACAATCAGCATCCCTTCCATTCTTACGTGCAGGCGCGCACTCGAGCTTTTTCAGGTCAAAAGCTCTCTCTCTCACTCTCTCGCTCGCTCTTGCTACTCCCTCGAATGTGGGCCGCCATTTGAATAATTAGTCTGACACGGCTGCTCGCGAGCGTTGCTCCGGCACTTTTTCTCTCCCCCCTCTAGTTCGCCAAGTACTATTTATGCCAATCCATAAATCGTCCCACTTTTGCTAATTTGTCAAATTGCCTGCGGCGGCTTATACCATTTCTAAATAATTAATCAAAAGAGCAAAGGGAAACCCATTTCGTACACAGCTACTGGTACACTCTTAATACCTTGTCTCGTCATCAATATTTGGCATTATTAGTTCTTTGACCTTGCCAATCTGGCTGGCCGCGCGATAAATATCGGAGGGCACAGCAGCGGTACGGCGTCCCGTGGCTTTTCCAAAATCCCGAGATTATTATGCGACCACGCTTGTGGCTACTAGTCAAATAAAACCGCGCAAGTCCGGGGCGAACCGCCCCGCAGTAGAATAAGTTCGAGTTCGGTCGGACACGTGCAGCCGCCGCCGCGGGTAGCCTGTGCGTAATATCGATCGAGAGCGGAGATATGACGGAGTGGGAAAAAGAGATAAAAGATTTGGACGTTTTGTTGTATATATAGGTTTATACGCTTCGTAATAAGTAAATCATGGCAACGAGCACAGAGAGGGGCAGAGGGGATGGGTGAAGCTTAAGCTCGCCTGATGTATTTACGATCGACAAAAGCGAAACGACGGGAAAGAAAGCCAGATACGGTGAAATGGTGCACTTTACTTTGGCACGATTCCGGGGCTGCTTGTAGCGCGAGCTAAGGATGACGATGCCAATGTGGCCGCCGCGCGCACGATTACGAGGAGAGCAGACGCCGCGATGGCGAAGTAGCACAAGATCGGGCGAAACGCAACGAAAAAAAAAAATTAACTGTTCTCTGAGAAATGTTAATCCTTCTTTTTTTACGCTGAACCCTCTTCCGCGGAGGATGACGGTTGCTCGAGTGCAATGATCATTCAACTTCTTGCTGTAATCATTCCCGAAACAAATGTCCTTCCGCTTGCATGCCACCGGGTGTGAGAAATTGAATGGAGTGAAAATTACGTAGGACACGTGCAGAATCTGCATTAAGCCAATAGACCGAACGCAATTCAAGTCAGCTGGTTGTAGTAATGGAAAGGCCGAAAATAATATGACGTTATGACGAGAGCAAATTCGTGTACTTCACAGCTATATAGCTGATTTCACTTGGCGGGCGAGAGAGCGCTCGCGAGGGACATTATCATTGGCAAGAATTGCTCCTCGAAGACTGTCGGCCCGATGACGTGCTGTAAAGATAATCGCGCGTGCGCCGATATCGTACAGTAGCTGCGCGCTCCTCTCTTTGCTTCGACCTCGTAAAAGCCTTTTCTCCTTTTATGAGGCAAGCGTACCCTCGGCTCCGCCAACGTAAAAAAGGATATCCGTTATAGCCTGCCGATCGAGTATGCTCGCGATTTACGTTCCTCAATAGACAACGACAACAACAAAATGCAAGCTTCTCGCCTTCGGGTTTTAACTCGCTTCACGCGTTAAATTTGCATTGAAACTCGATACACTTGGCTCACCCCCTCCCCCACCGTTGTGTCGTTAAAAACTTGCAATCTATATAGTCCGTTTATTACGTCGGCTTTGAGTTTGACTTGAGCTTTCGATCTACGCTATAATAAAATATCTTCGACGCGAACACTTGCTTGCTCGCTCGTTCGAGATGTATAATGCATCATATAAACGTGCGCTAAAGGTAAATTACAATACAGAGCTCTGATAAAGGATACACACACACACACACAAACATACGGCTATGAGAGAGCTCAAATCTAGAGGAGTGTATGCGACCAGTGTTCATAAATCGCAAGTGCAGCTCTTGCGCGCGAACCGCCGCAGCGTAAATCCAGCTCGGCCGGCATCGATGGCCCATTCGACATTAATAATCCCGGCGAAGCTACAAGGATATTAGCGGAACTGGCGCGGCATTCCTTCATTTGGAGGGGGAGAGGGGCTGCCGCCATCGCCGAGCAACTGGCCAGATTACTTGGGCTATTTAGCCGCGCTTATGTGTATCTGTGTGTGTCTGTGTGTGTGTGTGTGTGTGTGTGTGTGTGTGTGTGTGTGTGTGTGTGTGTGTGTGTGTGTGTGTGT
>JAWWMK010000008.1:17603192-17627181 GCA_035047105.1 Galeopsomyia nigrocyanea | reverse complement strand
AAATATAGGCGTTTTACTTGAGCGCCAAATCCTATAGGTTATATGGTTCACGAATTTTTTTCGTGAACTTTCTAACATAAGTAAAAACATTTTTTCGTAATATTCCTCGTATAAAAGATAATTTATCAAGCTACGGTGATACTCTTGAATATTCAAAAATTCTTCAACGAGTAATAAGCTCGCAAGTTTCAATGTATCTCCATCACGCAACAACAGTAAAAAGCAACAATCGAGCGAGGCAGCGACGCGAAATAACGAAGTAGGCAATAAAAAACCCACACGCACAATATAGTCGAAGCAAAGTGGCGAATAGAAAAAAAAAGACGAAGAAGAAGTGGTGTGACCTCGATCAGTCTTTCCGATTCGGTTCTCGCGCTGCTATACGACAAAGTATCCCGGCATCGCTCGTAAAAGGGACGAGATATCTGGTCGTGTCTTTCTTTGCTTCATCGCTCGAGACTGAAGCAATTAGAGGCAACCGAAGAGAGGGACGACAGCCAAGAGAAAGAAAATGGTCAAAGAGTATGTGTATGTGTGTATACGTGGATCTGAGTCAATTGACATTTTTAGGCCGGAAAAGTAATTATCCGAGAGCAGCCCGTTGGATCAACTCTGCAATGTTGATTTGGGATCAACGTGACGGCGACGATTTTCTCTCGCTCGGCTGCGGCTTGATGATGATTTGCTTTTTATTGCCCCGATCGACGTATTGATTTCGTGGCTGGAATGTTTCTATCGCCCTCCGTATGTATCCTCGATCATTTACATCTAGGATTCTCGCGGTCAATGACTTTGGCGAAAGGAAAACATTCGATAAATCACGACGACGACGATTGTATACATACCATCGTAAAAATTTTTAATCATTAATTTCCAGATTCATGGATGAACTATATCTTCTTGACAAATTAAATCCCCTTAATCTAAAACGATCAGTACTCAGTGTGAATTTTGCTCTCTAATATAAATCACTATACGCAGCTAATCCCCCGACGACAAACGCAACGACAGTTGTCAGAAGCGCATCGCGTTGAATTCAATTTCTCCGTATATCAACCTCAGCGCCAAACGTCAAACACCCAACTATCTCTCTCTCTCTGTCGAAAAAAAAGGAAATCAATATTATCCATCGCACGCATAACTCGCGAAAGACGCACGAGGTAAACAAGATTATGCCAAACTCAAACGCAATTAGCGATGCACTTTAATTATATCCGAGAGAGCGCTAGTGTGACGCGGCTAATCAAGCATCGGCCGACAAACGAAAACTGATTATCCTCTCTCTCTCTCTCTCTCTCTCTCTCTCTCTCTCTCTCTCTCTCTCTCTCTCTCTCTCTCTCTCTCTCTCTCTCTCTACACACAGAGGTGGTCCCTGAAATGCGATTAGCAGTGTGGGAGGAGAAGGAGGAGGATGAGAGGAGGAGGCAACTCTAACGAGATTCGTCGCCACTGCATATGGATGACGCGTTCACGCGATGCACTTTGCTGACGAATCAATGATTCAGCCAAGCGAAGCGGCACCGACGACGAGGCGTCTTACGCTAAACACCGCGCGAGAATGTGCTGCGTGTCGCTGAGATTTGCTTAATGGGAAATGCGCGCGCGTTAAACTTGACGTGATATCGATGATGAGATATGCATCGATATTTTTTCGATTTTATTTTAATCGTTGAGCGCTGTGGAATTACCGTTTAATGCAAGCAAGTAGTATAACCGTATATATGGTCAGACGCATAAGTGATGTAATATTTCTATGGTCAAAATTGTGGCAACCATATCGACTATCGAAATCGATTATTAAACAATGTCAACAGTCGAAAAAAAATATAACGCTCGTACGTTTCGAAAAAAAAAAGTAAAAACACACACATACGGGATCTGGGGTAAACGTTAGAATTTAATGCATCACACAACGTAAAAGAGACTATTGAAATTTGGCAAGTCCCGCAAGTAGCTGCGCGGCGGTTAACACAAGCCGCGTAAACTCCACGTGGAATTGCTTATCCATAAATTAGCGAAGCTCAGAATATAGGCCAGCTGCGCCAACGCACATACACACACACACACACACACGCACATACACACACATGAGGAAGAGGAGGGTTATAAAATTTTGGCTGCAATTGGTGGAGGATGTGGGGGGTATACAGAAACGTTTTCCAAGCTATAAGGCGCGATCTCAATTTTCGTGGCTTTTTCTTAAATTACCCAGCGCACAGCAGCAACTTCCAATCGCCTTGTAATAAATTTTTATGGTCCTTCCACTAGATTTATACTCCGAGATTGGGATGCGTTTGGTGATCATTATATTTATCATCGTAGATGATCTATCTTCGAGAGAGTTCGAGGATAAGTTTGATCGAGGATAAGCGAACGATTTGAAATTTTATTCGAAATTATTCGAAAAGATGAGATTGTATATAGACGAACTTTATCTCGAGAGACGGGAAAAAGAATCCGAAGAATTTCCATCTATATAAGGGAAAAAGGTAGTATCCTCGAGAATCCCTGAAGCTGGCGTGAAAAACGAAAAAAAAGAAGCGTTTTCAGCGAGAAAATTAAGCCAAAGCTCTGATTCTCGCACTGCAAGTGACAGCGTCCGAGATGCACTCCTTAACACCCAAGCATATACACATACACACACAGCAAGTCCAATCCGAACGCGAGATAACGAGCTGCATGCAAACGACGCCTCGAGTGTTGTCGTTATACTGGCGAAATGAGACGCTTCACCTCTCTGCATATATATATTACATCAGCAGGCATTGCTAATTATACTTCTCGACTATTCGTTCCTCGACGCGATAATTCCATGCGATTGATATAAAAGGCGCATTATCATTCACAATTCAAATTCGTTCGATAATGAAAATTTCAAGATTCCATTACGATAAGGTCCATTCGTCGGATATGCGATTTTCTGCATAAAATTCTCTCTCTCTCTCTCTCTCTCTCTCTCTCTCTGCTATCGGAATATTTCAAAATTAAAGTATTAAGCGAGAGAGAGAGAGAGAGAGAGATGAGAAAGAGGAATTCCCAAGGATTGAATGGGCTTGAACGCTGAGCCTTTGTTCAATCAGAAGAGAGATGGGAGGGTGAGAGAGAAGAGGGTTGGCATTGGAATTGAAACGTCGTCGTCGCTTTGCAAGGGGCTTTGCTGGAATAACATCGACCAAAGGTCTCACTTTACTTCACTCTCTATATATACCACCTGTGCAAATAGACTTTTATTCTTTTTATTTCTTTACCATTGATTAAGTAGTGAAAGGGAAACGTGTATCTCTTTCTCGTCGGATAGCTTGCATCATTTTCAAGGATATTCAAGCAACGATCGACTTAGGTATCTGTGATTATCGCTTGCGATATGTCTTACCAAATCAATTTTTGAATTTTACACAAAAATTGAATGTAAGAGCTACCGTTGAATTGTTGGGAAAAAAATTATTGATTTATCCGAGCAGCTTGAAAAAGCGAGATATTCATCAAAACATTCGAGAATTAACTTGGCAATTACAGCAGCAATTATGCACGCGTCACTCGGTAAACACAACAATAGCGCAAGAATATTTACGAGGATAGATAATGGGCCAGATATAGCGATGTGGTTTGGTCGGAGAGTCCTCCGCGTCGCTTCATCATGCGCCGCGGCGCATACGAAGGACAAAGCTCGGTATATAGGAACGGATGAACCCCGCAGGCCAAAAGCCCATGGCTCTGGCAACCCTATATACGCTCAAAACAATTGCGGACTTCCGGCGCTTGCGAAGCCTACGTAACCCACTCGGACTGTAACCCCCCCTCGTGAGCCTTCATTTGCATTGGGCAAATATTCCTGCTACTACTACACTCTGAACAGCGAAGGGATTAGAACGTACTCTCTCTCTTTCTCTTTCTTTCATTTTTTTTTTTTTCGTATAGTGCTCTGTAAATACAATTCCACGTGAAAAAGTAACTTACTTTTGCGACGTACGCCGCCCTCTTCGAAACGAATTTGCATCGTATGTGTAAGTATACATACAGAGGCGAGGCAACAACATTTGCCTCCTGCGCGAATGCTCGGATGAGCAAATGTGCTCTCGCGAGCGCGAGCAAGAAGTAGCATAGCATTGTTACGTGTATGTGTACGTATACGGTTCCTCTCCTTCGCTTTTACTGCATTTGCTGCGCTGCTCGCGGCGATACATCCTTCCACTTCCTTCTTCTTCTTCTTCTTTTTTTTTTTGCTCTATACCGGAGATCGTTATCTCGCGTTTAAAGGCACTTCTTTGAGCAGACACTACTCTTTTTTCTCTCTCTCTCTCTTTCGTTTGACAGAGTGATGGAAGCTAACTTTCTTTTTTTTCTCTGTGGAGGAGTATGCAAGTGAGTGAAAGAGAGAAAAAGAGAGAGAGAGAGAGAGCTTAGTACATATTTGTTGAGAAGGGTTTTCGAGTGCTTTGAGTTATACTTGTGATAATTATCGTCAAGTACTTATTTTTACATTATTTCCAGTTTTATTTTTCAATATATTTAAAGGTCTAAAAAAAGAAACATTTCAATACCAACAAAATTAGAGACGCCACATAAACTTTAACAACAAGTATACCAACGCTGCATCGCATCAAGGTACATTTAGTACGTGGTGTAAAGCCCGTAACAAGCTAATTCTAACAATAAGTCAAACAACTTTAATCGCGTGGAAAACGTTGGAGAGACTATCTCACGAGCGTCTATATGCCTCTGCTCAAACACTATCTAAACGTGCACACAAAAGCCTTGGCTGCATGGCTGATTTTAATCTACATTACAATGCCACGCGTACACGTATACCTATAATACCGTTTGGGATGTGTGTAACCGAGAACTAGATAACACGCTTATAATTGGGATAATGTTTCAGAAGAAGATGCATGTCTTTTTTCCGACGAATGATTTTATCAACCAACACGTAGCGCGCGAACATTGCACGTCGCGTCGCTGACTTTTTTACCATCTCCTCGCCCATTTTTCTTCGTTTACGCGGCTGACGTCACCTACACGCACATATATACGCAGGGTAGCGTACAATTTCCCGGTAGGGTATATATGAACGAGAAAATTCGCGATGCTACAGTAGCGATATGTCGCTATAGTGTGGCGGCGGTGGCGAAACTAGCGAAACTATAATGAAGACACTTTGCGCGAACTCTCGCGACGCGTTGCAGCATCCCAATTAGGCAGAGATAGGCCAAACGATGCACGAGTAATGATCTTCCAGTCTGCAGTACGACGACCCATTGTGTCCTATAAGCGAGAGTTGTATGTCCGGCAGGCTACAAAGACAGATAGAGAGACTCTTCAGTTGAATGCTGAGTTATGACTATGTCTGTCTGTGTGTTTGGATTGTCGACTTTGTAAAAAAAAAAAAAGATTCTCGAGTAAATGAGGTATGCGAAGTGAAGTAGACTGAGGGAAAGTATGTTTATACAAAGTGATTTTACTTTGAAAATGAGTCGAGAGGGAAGCACAAAGGATGGCTCTCGAAGAGTTTCGGCAATGTACCTGCAAATATTTGACGCATTTTGGAATTTTCGACAACGCTCGCAGACAAAGTATCGCGGTAATATACGTTCGCTTTAGAGACTCGTTTATACGGAGAAATTTCTTGAACGAGAGTATGTGTGTGTATGTGTGCACGTTTCGCATTTTCTCGCGTATAACCGCACCAGGCAATTCGAATTTCCTTGCTGTATGTGTGTGTAATATCGTATAATATACGAGACGTTCGAGCGCACGGAAGAATGAAAATTGTTCGCGGATGAAAGCTGAAATTTTATTTGGAGGAAAAGAGCTGGAAATGTGAATAGTGAATAGTGAATGAATACATCGACGGAAATATAATTCGCGCTTCGAGCTGCCTCGAAGGGATCTATGTTTGAGAATTGGCGTACTACGAGAATGGCACACGGAGATCAATTATTCAAACGCTTTGAGAATCAATGGTTCATTGATCCAAGTAAATTTCGCTTCGACGCCCGAGATAGAGAGAGAGAAAAAAAAAGTATTTGCATCTACTGGAAAATGAGAGAGAGTCTTGATCGACCTACATCTCTTTCTCTCTCTCTCTCTCTCTCTCTGTCTCTCTCACTCTCTAACGTCTCTATAAATCCTGATTGCACTTTGTTCCGTGGCATAATTTTCCTTTTTTTTTCCTCTCTATCGTCAATATACGTCAAAAAAGTCGTTCATCTCTCTCTGCTTTTGATCAATTTGGAATAACGGGCGATAAATTGAACGCGCACGCTCATTTTTTTTTCGAATGCGGGAATGGATTGTTTTGCCGTGCGCATAAGCTAATTGAATTTCGAGCTCGGGAGTTTCGGGGATTTTTTTTTCGCGCAGCCACCTGCAAGCGACGCTCTCGATTTAATCGAAGATTTTTGCGATTCTCTTTTTTTATCCACGTGTATTTGTGTTTCGAGGCTAATAAACGTACAAAGAGCTGTTTTTAATCAAATTTGTGCGATACACTTGGGTAAAAAAAAAAAACGAGCCGAGCGCGGCGAGGATTAATTAACTTTGATGAAGCCAATATAATTTGGAAATTCAGTTACGTAAGCTGCGACCCGCAGTGTAACGACAATTTCTACATGTAGTAATTTAACTTCAGTTTTAATTAAATCACTCCCACACGCAATTAATCTATGTCACGTTTCTCGTTCTAACGTCGTTTTTATTCATAAAACTATTTTTTTTTTTTCAAAATTAACGTCAATCCATTTTTTTAAGCAAATCTCCTGTCCACGCTATCAAAACAAATGATACCTCTATCCCTAAAGCGTAACAGCAGCAGCAGCAGGCGTATAAAAATAAACAGAAGGTACGAAAAACATTACTTCGAAAGAGTCATACTATCAGACGAAGAGTAGACCAGAGCTTGCAGAGGGCAAACAACAAGAGAACAGGCACTGAGGGACGCTGCTGTACTTCTCCTTCCTCCGTAGTTTGGCCCCTCCGGGACACGACCAAGAGTCCAAATGCAAATCGCCAGATTTACCCTTCTTCTTTTTTTGTATGTGTGTGTATATCCCGAGGTGCCATTTGCGAGCAACTTTCGCACGCGAGCGAGCAAAAAAAAAGTCAGATTTGCAAGAGAAAGAGGATTCCCAACATAAAGTGCTAGTTTTTTTCAAAACGTTGTAAACTCGAGTATTTTATACGATGTTTATATATTCAATTGGTTATCGGATTTGAGTGCTGTTGTTGTTTCGTTGTGCAGGTGTACAAAGTAGCAGTAGTAGTTTCCAAAGAATTTCCAGGTTAATCCAAAATAAGCTTTACTACGTCGAAAAACGAAACGAAACTTTGTTGTTGCTGTTTTTTTTTTTTTTGTAGACTTTGAAGTTGAAAAGAACTCGAGTAGCTTAGCTTTAACAGCGTAACTTGGCCGTTTTCGTTACAAAAATTACTAAAAACTTTCTCGTTGATAAACTACTTATTTTACTCCGAGAGAAAATTTCTTTCTCATTGCCGTGCCCGAGGTTAATTGCAAAACATTCTAGAAAAAAAAACTTGTTTGACAATCAACGAAACGGAAATAAAAAGAATGGTGCAAATTGCCTTCCCAAAGTTAGTCAAAACAATTCATCATTCAAAAAGTAATTTAAAAAAAAAAACTTACACTCATCGATCCCGAACGAGCGAAAGCAACGTCAATTACCGAGTAAACCTCGAGTTGAATCCAATAATCGTTCGAAAAACAAGAAGAAGAAAAAAACATTGAAACGGCCAGATATGAAAAGAGAACGTATATATATATACGTTAGCTTAATTGACTTGCTCGCGATTGTTTTCGGATGTGAATGAGAAAAGTCGAGGAGCGAGCGTATATACCTAAAGACGCAATTATAACGTCATTACGCGGCTCATTAAAGTTCAACAGTAAGGCGCGATTGCGATATCGATTCGGAGCTTTTTTTGAGAAGAAGAAAAAAGAAAACAAGCATGCCGATACATTTTCCGCCTCGCGAATTCAACGCCTGTGATCTCGAGTGTCTATTCACGCTTCGAGTAGCTAGAGGGAAAAGTTGCTCGAGCCTTTAATAGGCTTTACAACGTTTGAAAGAAAAATCGAATTTTCTTTCTAATTGAACGATCCGATTCTATTACAAGTACAATACAAATTGCACGCTGTAAATAAATCGATCGTCAACTCGAAAAAGAGAAAGAAATAGAAAGTTGAAAAGAATAAGACAAGCCGCAGCTCGTCGGCAATCTGGTCCGCGCGTATCCCCCCTTGAGCAACTAAAAAAAAAGCCATGACCCGCTCAATCAATTGCGTCATCCGTCACTCAGTTACAGCGAGTAAGAGAGAGAGAGAGAGAGTTCCGAGTTAGGAGCAAAGAACCCTCAATAATGGCGATGCTGAAGAAAGCTCACTTAACGTCGGACTCTCAACGGGAATAGATTTTTCATCGTCAGCGTCGGCAATAAAAAAACCATACGAAGCCTAAAAGTCAATCGCTGGGAAACCTTCTTCTCGCGCCTCCATCTCAATGGAATATATATATATATATATATATATCTATCGTGAAATTAAATTTTGAATCGCAGAGATTCTATATTTATACGTGCCATTAATTGCAGGCTTTTTTATTATTTGTTTGTGCGCGCTCGAAGAATGGAATACCTTTTTATTTTATTTTATTTTTTTAAAAATTTCATGGGCTTATGAAATGCCTTTGTTGAATTTTTCTATTACCGATGGGAACCGTGACTCGAGTTCCAAGTCGAGAAGAGAAAAAGGGAGAACGGTTATTGCCTTGGAGAATTTTAAAAGATATATAAAGACTCACCCATTCCAGTAGATAAAAGTAGAGCAATTTTTCAACTCACCTGCAAGCAAAAATAAAAAAAAGAAAATTGAAATAACGTTGCAATTCTATACATTCTTTTAACAAATAAAAAGTCACGATTCCGAAATTAATCGCTATTATTAATACGCATTACTCTTGTTTACATGAGTAAATCTGTACGATAAATGACAAATAAATAAATATGCCATCTTACCAATGGACGCATAAACATTAACAGCACAGAGAAAAAAAATAAATCAATCTTCATCAGACTATTCCTCGTCCTCCCTCGATGAGGGGGATATAGTATAAGCGTGCAAAAACATCGAATGCTTTCAAAGCTGACCGGCGAAGGATGAAGAAAAAACAGCGAGTCGATAAGAGGAGACGCTATCTGTTGACCGCGAGAATCTGATCGCCAGATCGTCTGCGACTTTGTCTTCGAAAAAGCGACAATATAGGCCAAGATTATATGTGTGCTGATATTCTTCGGGATAGCGACAGAAGTATCAAGGACATTTCTATTAGTCGACGTTTCGTAGATTACCGAAAAGGGTTGAACTGAACAAAATATTTACGTATATCGCAAAGGAAACAGCTGCGTTCTTTTTATTAAACGCATTTTACGTCTAACGACGTGCCCTTTACGATCGTCTTGCGCGCAGCGGTTTTCGCGGAAAGTACACTATGATCGTAATTTAAAATTTTCATAAAGAAAATAACATAGCCAAGCGGAAATGAAAATTTATCGGTCAAAGATTCGAAAAAAAAAGTCTCGTGCGAAGAAGAAGACGATGTTTACGATAAAAGGAATCTGATTTTAGCTTGAAACGTGACCTCAATAATGCAGCAGCAGCAGTAGCAGGGGGCAACGTCGATATAAAGGATCTCTCTCTCTCTCTCTCTCTCTCTCTCTCTCTCTCTCTCTCTCTCTCTCGCGTGTGAAATGCAGGCGCGCACGTGAGGTCAGTGAAACTATCAAAAGCTCATACTCGCAAGGATCCATCAATGTGCTGAAGTAAAACACACCTTTATCGCGAACCATCCGCCAATAAAAAAAAAAACATCGATTCGTTTTTCGTCGAGCTGTACGTATAAGTTCGTTGTTACTGCATTTCGGGTAAAGCGGAAATGACAACGATATATCGAATAAATCACGTATATACTATATATATAGCTTCGTCGATCAGTTGCTGCCGTTGGCCATTAATAACGACAAATTTCCAGCAATTTTTTTTTTCGTGCGTGTGAATGTTGTTGTCAAGGGAAAAAAAAATTCGAAGCCTCGAGGGCAGTTGCGCTCGGAGAACAACAACAGAACAAAAAAAAATATATATATATAGATATATATATATCTATATATCGACTCGATAAAGTGCCTCTCTCTCTCTCTCCTCCGCCCCTCGTCGTATTTCACAGAGGACACGCGGTATAGTCGGCGATAAATAGATTTGCTGGAGCTATTGTTGCTGCACACACATACACACACACACGATCATACTGCGGACAAAACGTTCTACTAGTGTTCGACTCTCTCTCTCTCTCTCTCTCTCTCTCTCTCTCTCTCTCTCTCTCTCTCTCTCTCTACCTCCCCCTCGGGTTATCTGCTCGCGATCGCGCGTCTGTTACGTTTCGCTCATTCTTTTCGCGCGAAACTGTCGGCAGCTTTTTTTGTTTTGGTTTTTGTTTTCGAACTACATTTATCCAGCCGTTTGTGCTATGCAACTCGGAGAATGTGTACGCGAGCGTGTTAATGAACGGCAATTATCGCGCAATTAAAAGTTTCATAAGAACAATGAACGGAACGTAAAAACAAAAAACCAACTCGAATAACGTACGAATAAACTAGCGAATGCAATGAATATAAAAAGAAAAAGAAAAGAAAGTATAGCAATTCGATAAGAAACATTAATCAAGCAAGTAATAGTCGTATAGTAACAGCAGTCGTTCAAGAGCTTTCCACCATTTAACAGCTCTAATCGTACTAATCAGCTTAGCCCGGTAAAACTGCAACTCATCATTAGCCGCAGAGGGTAGTTTAATTCCCGCGCGGTATAACGGCGATACTCGGGCGAAAAAGAAAAAAAAAGAGGGTAAAAGAAAGAAAAAAAAATTAACGCTGGTGTGATAATGGAAAACGAGCGAAGAAGTATTTTTCGCGAAATTAACACTCGTCACGCGCGCGTTTCCACTCGTCGCTTGGTGTGGAATTTTTTTTTTTCTTCATTCTTCAGCCTTTAATTGCGACTAGAATGAGAACTACGTCGTTAAAGAGGGGAGGTGTGTGTAGGTCGAAAGAAACACGAGCCGTATAGTGCATGGGGTGAGGGGTGGCGAATGGTCTTTTACCGCGTGGAAAGAACGAATAGGGAGTAAAAAAACAGGGTCAAGCGACGATAACAGGAAAGCAAGTATCCTTTTAGGAGGCCGTGAATTCAACAGCCACACACGTACCACACATCTATCGGCGTTCGAGTGGTGCCAAATCGCAGCATTTTTTTTTACTCGCTATAGAACCAACGTTTGCGTTGAATTTCTCGCGGTTGCTATTTCTATTGATCCCGAAGTAACAGCAAAGTTTGTAAAATGAAAACCAAAGATTGTTTCGTTATTCAAACGCGTTGTATATTCATAGAGGTGCAACGTTCGTTTTGTATAATTGCCAAGAAGAACCGAAAAAAAAGAAACTAGGAAAAGAAAGTTCTCAACGAACGCAAACAAATCAGAGCGAGATGGGCTTTCAAGGCACTTGCAAATGAAAATCTCAACTTGCGCGCGCGTGAGAGAGAGAGAGAGAGAGAGAGGGAGTGAGTGTGAAAATTCCCCGAGCGTTGCCTTAACTAATGAAAATTCAAATGCATTCGGAAGTTTTGCGGCATAACTTATTTTTCGCTCGTTCTCTCTCTCTCTCTCGCGCGAAATTTCCATAATTGAAACGCGTCGAGTTTGCGCGCGCGCCTAGTGGCTTTATACTTTTGTTTATGAATGCGGAAAACCACTTTAATTGTCGATAATAATTATGACAATCCAACAACAATTGATTGCGCAACTAGTTCACATTGAAAGCACTGATTGCTCGTAATTAGCGTGTTAATAACCCTGGAGAAGAAAGTCGACGTCGTTGCGGTGGCAGAAAGTGCCGAAGTAGCAGCAGCAGCAGCAGGCAGAAAGTGTCGTCTTACTTTGGACGAGCTTGCAAAGTTGGTATAACCGCCTGCGCGTTGAGAGACAATGCGCGGGGAAGGAGAAAGTTTTCGAAAATTTTCATTTTCCTGCTGGGAGTGAGAAAGAGAGAAAGGCGTCAGTAGGCGATAAAAACTCTTTCTCGCAGAAGCCGTTTAAAAGTTCAGTTGGCCGTGTAATTCAAGCGCGCCAGCTTTTGTATATATATATATATATATATATATATACGCGCGAGTCGAATAATGGCTCGAAGAGAAATTTACAGGAGTATTTTGCTGCGGCCAACACAATTGGAGAAAAGCTCCCAGGAGAGAGAGAGAGAGAGTGAAGATATCTATTAACGCGATTCTTCGGGTACGGCCTTTGTGGGGATAAGACGATTGCGAGGGCGTTTTTTTTTCTTTGTACGAGCTTTATTGGATTTACACACTCGACTGTCGAAACCTTTATTCCCGCAATTTTATCGTGGAATTCAATTTTTGAACTCTCCTTCACCGTTGGGAGCTTACAAATATTTGTTTTCTAAAAATGGAGAGCGAAATCCCGAAACAACGCTTCGGATAACGGAGGGTTATAGGATTTGCATATTACTTCGCGCGCATTCTATTTTTTTTTCCTCGTTTCAATAGAGATGTAAATTCAATCCCATCCCACAGTTAGTTATAATAGATAACGTAGTCGCGCTGAATAACTTTTCGAGCAAATTAACCGCGGTAGTTTTAAGCCAATTCCAATTTAGCGGCGCTCGAGTTGAAATTCCGCTTTTTTTTTCTCACTTGATAGTTAAGAGAAACCCTTCTCGTCGACTCTATTTTCAATGCTAATTCGCGAGGGGTTTGAAAAGAGAAATAAAATTCATACGCTTGCCGTGCGAATCGCATAACTTTCGTAAAAAGGGTCGTTCAATTTTTCACTTTTAACGAGCTGAAGATTACACACTCCTCGTGTATATGTAGCGTTAACTTTCAACTTTCTCTCTCTCTCTTTCTCTCGTAAGCTATTGCATACAAGCGCGCGGAGGTCATCTAAATTTTGTCCAGGTCAAAAGTTTGATAGCCCAGAGGCATTCTTGTCTTCGAACATGACTTACGCCCATTAAAGCAGCTATATACACACACACAATGCAGCCACGAAACATTATGTCTTGGAAACATATTTTCCAGAGAGACAGATAAGGAAAAAAAAAATATCATTATACCGCGGTTGACAACTTAAAAAAATTGCAAGCGAGCGACGACGTTCAAGCTTTTTTTTTTTGAGAGGCGAGCGCGATTGCTCTCTCTCTCATTCTCCGGCGAAATTCAGATGAGTTCGCGGGAATAAGTGCCGCGCTGCAAGCACGCGTGGAAAAGTTATTTCGGTCGGTGAGATTTTTCATTTGGAAGTGGCGCGCGTTTAGAGCCGAGAGAGTAATTTCTTCGTTAGGATCCTCGGGCTCTTTTTTTGAATTGTCAAGTTTCCGCAGCCCATCGACGTCGTCATGAATATTTCGAGCAGATTGAGGAATGTTAATGTATATAAGATTTCACGGCAAGAGAGACGTTGAGATGAAGATAAATAGATTGCACGAGGGGTTATCGAGCTTTAAGAATATGTAATAGCGCGTTGACTCGAGACAGCGGATATTGTGCATGGAATATACGATAAATATCCGAAAGGCGACAAGGCCAATCGATTCATCAATCTTTTTGTATTTTTTACGTTCTCTATAGTGTGGATTATTCTCTCGAAATCAAATTGGTATTTTATCATACGATGCGTGATCAGTCGATATTTTCGGGCGGGAAATAATTCCAAATTGAATTTTTAATTAAAAAAACAAAAATGACGAGAGCAGAATCGCTTCACCTGTCGATGAAGCTTCTATTTTTTTTTTCTAAAATCGATCAGCAAAAACTCCACGCGCGAAATTGAAAACCACTCCGTCAAAGAGGGGTAAAGTACACGCCCAACAATAAGGTCGTATAACAGCGAAAAAGTCAGTCGGCATATACACGAGAGAGAGGAAAAAGAGGTTATAAAGCAATAAAAGTGCCACGACAAGGTAGGTAGGTAGCGTGTGTGGGTGTGTGTGTGTGCTCTTGCCTCGAGATTACACGGCGAATGCAAAATGCCGAAAAATATTCAGCGCGCAGTGCAGTCAGCTGCTGCCAAACGGAAATTATTTGCTCGCTCTCTTTTTTTACAACTGCGACGTTCGCGAATAAATTCACTACTCGCGCGGTACTTCCGCGTCGAATGGCTCTTGAGAATTGTCAAACATTATGGGTAATTTCACTTCTTGCTTGACAAAAGAAATTTTTTTTTTATCTTCAAAAATAATTGCGCCGAGAGAAGAGTGATTGTGTCACGCACGCGATGAAGGTAAACAATGCCAAGGCAATTTTTTTTCACGGTATCTTTTTTTTTCTTTTTTTATTCAAACCTGGCCCCGATTGAAAAATTGATTGCTACAAGCGCGACAATCCCTCCCGCCTCACTCTCCCACTGGGGATAATAAAAAAAAAGAAAGGAGCTTTTGCGGCGGCAGCGTTGCCTTTTAATTGATGGCCGATATGATTTACTGACAATTTTCCACTGCAATAACATTTACGAGGAGAGGCTGTAAAAAAAAAAGTTTGTTCTTTTTTTTTTGATCGCTATCGAATGAATAAAATTCGTCGGCTGCTGTGAAATGTCGATTATCCTTTGTAAAAACTTGACGAGGGTGACCACGAAATCGAAAAAAAAAGACACGTTGAAGATAACCTTTTTTTTTTGTCTTCTTTACGATCTCTATCTTGGCTCGTAGATCGACTTACGATCGGCGAGATATGAAACGAAATTACAAGTGCGGCGCGCAGTTCCTTTTGCCAGCCCTTTGAGCTTCCAACCTCGTTTCATCCCCTCGTTTCTTATCGTCATCAAGAGCGAAAAATCGCGTGGGTGTGTGTATGTGTTTTCCCTCGACGAAAGCACAACAAAAAAAGAACGTAACACACACATCTACGTTTTCTTTTGTACAATTCGTTTCTGTTTACTCAAAAAAAAAAAAAAATCAACATCAAAGACTCTCGTCGTCGTCGTCGCCGTCGAAAGATAGTACAACGCTCTCGACGATGACATGAAAGTCAAGCAATGAAAGTAATTTGTTTAGCAGTCCGCTGCTGTACTATAACGTCACGGACGGCCAAGCGCGCAGTTAAAACGCACATTTTAAAGCGTATAAAAAGAAGCAGGGCTGCAAAAAAAATGACTCATATCAACCTAGAAAAAAAAAGATCCTTCACGAGCAATTTTGCCGGCGAAGGGTAATAATGTAACGTGGGTAGGTGAGGGGGAGGTGGAGAGAGAGAGGCCAGTAGCTGATAGTTACATATGCGCATATTAACGCTGCAGCTTCTCTCTCTCTCTCTCTCTCTCTCTCTCTCTCTCTCTCTCTCTCTCTCCCTGACCTCTTTATCCGCCCATTCGCACTTACATCTCTATATGTATGTATGTATATATATCGGAAAGCCATTTGCGGTCACGATTGTTACCGTCCCTTCCTTTTTCTTTTCGTCTCTCTCTCTCTCTCTCTCTCTCTCTCTCTCTCTTTCGCGTGATTTTTCACTCCAACAACGCGGTTGACTTACGATCTTTTATATATACAGCCACCCGACACGATGGAACTCCGATAAGACTCCTCAATATATGCGAGCGTTTATTTTTCCCGGCAGGCTGATGCGAAACTCATGTTACGCGCGCGAAAGGATTGATTTTTTTTCCTCCCTACATACTATTTGGACGACTCGCGCTGTATGTACGCGCGCGCGAAGTGCTTTTATTTATAAAGGAAATATTGTGGTTTTGCTAAGGGATGAGCGTGTTGTGTGATTCTTGGGAGAATGTACATCGAACGTGCATTTACGTCTGTCTTTTGTTTGTTTGTTTGTTGGCGTTACTTTGCTTTTTTACCGGATAATAATTTTTCGCGTTCGCGGAATTCATTGATCGAACTGCTATGGTTTGTTAAAAGTCGAGATAGATTCGTTAGCGAAGTTCGACTGCAGCGAGCGAATGATCGAGCGAAAGTTGTAATTAAATTGCAAAACAAAGTTGTACACGTTGATATCCATCTCGAGAGTTTCTAATGTACTCGTTCTTCATTTTTTTGTTCAAAATTTCATTTTTCAGCGAAAGAAAGAAAACTTCGTAATTAGATGACGCTTAAAACAAAGTAATCTCGGTAGAAGCTTTAATTAAGAGAAGGAGAAACGTGTATCACACGCGATGCATCAGACAGAAAAACGCAAACACGCTCTTTCATCCCTCTAATTAGGCGAAGCTACTGAGTTTTTTTTTTTTCGAGACGACGTAAACAAACCTTAAAATTATAGCTGGATACTTGGATAAACAAGGTAACGTATGTATGATACACGAGCGAAATGCGTATGTAATTAAGAAGCGAAATTGACGGGAGGTTGTATACTCGAGAGAAACGTTTTCGTTTTATCCTCATTATGACTTTTTTTCCCCTTTTCAATGCTTTTCTCTAAACGCTACGCTGCGTTCTAGAGAATATACACTTGAAGGTCACTGCTAACGTCACTAAAGCTTTATTTTTCTCTCTCTTTCTCTCTCTTTAGCGTTCCATGACGAGTGTAGCACCCAATTTACAAAATGATCCGTTATCACGACGAAGAGAGATCTCTATCCTCAGTACACACGCACTCGAAGGATACTTTCAAGAAAATTACAGCAACAACAAATTGGCAAATAATAATTTTCAAAAAAAAGAAAATATCGCTTTGAAATATTATCTCGCAAGAAGAAGAAACGATTGTAGCCTCGAGAGCCAAGCGAGATTCCAATTATACGACGAAAAAAAAAAAGAAAAAGAAAGAAGAGGCGTCCGCTGATTACGCGTGACCCACAAAAGTTTCTCCTTTCTTATATACCGGTGTGAAAACTCTTTATTACGCGCGAAGGCGCGGCTCTCGATCCCTTTCTCATTCAATTATATCCGGCTATAACGAATCGATCGCTCATTAATTTTCGCTCTTTTGCGAAGAATCAGGGAGTTTTCCTCCCATTGGTTTTTAAGTACTAAAATATAATCGCCTTGATTTATGGGAGACGACGTTGATCTATTGTTATTGAATGAAACACGTTTGCTTCGGTAGTTTAATTAGAAACAATTGGTTATATTGAATTTCATTCCGATGTGCAGAGCAATCGATGTTCGATTATCTATTTTTATTAATTTTGCCAAGCATAATTATATTACTTTTTTTTTTAGTTTTAGTATTACAACGAAAATAACAGCATTATTTCTCATTTCGTCTCGATATTGAAAAACTTTTTCCAATACACGATCACCGACGAAAAGGAGCAATATTTTCCTCGTTAATGTTTTCTTAGAAAATATTGATTTTTTTTATATTCGCAGAACGATACCGCGCTACGTATATATACAAAACATCAATGCACAGTTATTCTATCTAAAAGAAGAAGAAGAAGTTATCAAACAGATAGTTGGGGTGGTTTATCGATCGAGATACGCCCTCGTAGTTCGAATAAGTAAAAGTCGAGTTGCTACACTTCGCGGAGAAGAGTTAATCGAGTCTGAGAGAGAGAGAGAGAGAGAGAGAGAGAGAGAGAGAGAGAGAGGAAATGAAGGGAACAATTACCTCTTCCTTATACTGATCGTGAGGCTGCTGCGGTGAAAAACCTTATCGGAGGAGGATTCTTATTTTCATTTGAACTTCCTGCCGGAGTGGCTATTATCTCTCTCGACTGTAAATGTATCTCCGATGCAATCTCGTGACTAATGAAAGCTCGAGTTCCGATATTTATCGGTTTTGCAATCAACTATCGGTCATTCGAGAAATTAATAATCCCACGAACAGTTACTAAGATCAAAAAGTATGAAATGCGCATGCATTTACCGATTCGAAATTCTACTTAGAAGCACTCACTCTTTTCATAGTTGGAAGAACGGAAGCGAACAAATTAATCAAGTTTACCCCTCGAGTAAATTAAACGCCTTTCACAATCGCACAACTACTGGCCGAGCCGTTTGCAGCACAAGTCAAAATACATCCTCTCTCGCCTCGTAAGAGCACTCCTCGAGTTACGCGAACGCGAGAGTAGAAATCCTAGGCGCGCAACAGCAGCAGCAGGAGCAACGGTGGCGGCAACAACGCTTTTGAATATTCATGCGCAAAGCGGACGATAATTTAATTTTCGAGAGAACAGTGCATCAAGTAACGAGCGCAATTACTACGAGACTGTATGTATATGTATATGTGCATTCTACCGAATCTTTTGGTATACGAGCGAGGGACGACGTTGAGAGTGAATGAGGTAGAATGGAAAGTGTAAAAAAAATTAAAACCGAATTAGTCTCGTTTAATTACGTTTTCTAATTAGGCGTCTCTCTCTCTCTCTCTCTCTCTCTCTCTCTCTCTCTCTCTCTCTCTCTCTCTCTCTCTCTCTCTGGGTTTTTTCTCACCGTTGCTTGCTTGCTTTTCGAGCTCGTGTAATTTAATCTTTCCGGCGCGGGCATGGAAAATTTAAAATCATTTTCGGGCTCTTGCAGTTTTAGTCGTAGGTACTAAAATATAAAAAAAAAGGTTTTTTATGTTTCCTTGCTTTCAGTGAAATATACTTATAATAATATAAACAACTTTTAATGTGAAAGGAAACATTTGAAAAAATGAAAAGAAAAATATATTGTAATGAAAAGTATTGCAATTTATTATTTCATGATACAAAAGTGAACTTTTGTTTTCTTTTATATAGTATTCATTCAAAAAAAGAATAAAACATTTATTTTAATCAATATATTGAATTATTCTTGAAATATCGAAAAAAAATATGTAAAACATAAATAGCCAATGAATTGCAAATGGAATGTATCAATAAATCAATAGTGCTCGTTAATAATAAGAGCTTTGCAAAGCTCGTTTAATAAACGATCTTTTCTCGAAACGAAATGTCCATCCCCGAAGATAATCTTTGAATTTCAAGCTGGGGATTTAATTTTAATCGTGTTTGCAAAACAAGCAGATGACTGGCATCGAGCTAATACGAACGGCACAAAAAGCCTCATGCAAAATTTAAAGACGACGATGAACGAAAGAGAGAGAAAACGAAAGATATAGAGCTGAAATTCTTGTTATTTCACTCGTAACGAACGGAATAAAACAGTGTAAACAGAGTTTGTTATCCGAGCTCCGGCAGGGGCAGTAACGTCGAAATACATCGCTCAGCGGACGAACGTGAGCGGTGGTCGAAACGAGAGGGGCGGAGAGAAAAAAAAAGCAAACACGAACCAAAAAAAAAAAAAAACTGCACTCTCGAAGGGAAATGTTTATTCAGCGGCGTTGGTAAAATTATTCGATTGCACTATACCTGCGTCTTTCTCTGTTGACTCGCAATCCCCGCTGGACGTAAATACCCGATTGAGAATTCACCTTACTCGCTGTACCTTTTTTTTTTTCTCTTTCCCAGATAGTTTTTTTAGGTGACCAAAAAAAATACACAACGGATAAACAGCGGAGAAACGATAAAATTTATACACTCGGCATTTGTTGTCAATTTTTATTGCATGCCTGGGCGCGATTTTATTTTTCGCTTTCGCAGGAAATTGTATTATCTTTTTCGGGGCGCGCGCGCTTACCATATCGGTATTGTACACGGAGAAAATGTGCACCGGAAAAATTACGGTGACAGTAACGTAAAACCGGGACATGGTGTCCGTACACCTAATTTTTATGAAGATTTCACGTAAATTTTACGGTGACGGCCCGCTATTTTTACATTATTGAAAATGTACAAAGAAAATCTCTCAAAAATTCTGAAGATTTCTGTTAATTTTTACGGTGCAGTCTCGTAATTTTTTCCCATACCAACCAAACAGATCCGCTGCGCAGTATTTTGTCCTTTTTATTAACTCTCACAATCGGTAAATTTATTTTTTTAACGTTCAAATTACACAAAATGAAGTTATTCAATTTCGTTTTCAAAATTTTCACGCTTCGTCAACGTATACAAAGAAAATTGGATCAATTGTCATTTCTAATCAAAACATTCATACACGTCAAATCGAACGATGCGCATTCCCAAAGTGGCTATATGCACAGATATCGCCAATATAAACTGCGAGCTGGAAACAATAGTCCAATCGCCACTATCAATTCGCCGTACACCCGGCAAATAATTCAGGAGAATCAATCAGCAAACATAACATCCCACACGACCGTACACCGACTATATCGTTGAAAGTAATAAATGCCATTTCTCTCTCTCTATCTCTATAGTTGTTTTGCATTATGTATTTTCCAACGACGAGGGCGCACGATAATAATCGACGCGAGGTTCATTAACTGCGGTCGCCCGGTCGAGTCGGCAATTAACCGAGCCGAAATATGGGTCACGCCTACACCATCGCCGACTATTTTGGCTATTAGAATGCTCGCGTTAATGTTCAATAGCGCGGGTTCAGGGGGGAATTGAAGTTTATGAGTGTATATACCTTCGACGTTTGCTATTTTGCTGCGGATGTATAATAAGTTCAATTATTGTATGGTTAACGCCGATAATGGACTGTCACGTGTAATGTGGGTTATTGAATCATTTAATTATAACCGAGCGAGGGACGCTCGCTCGACTAACGTAGCGCTAATATATTGAAAGCAAGTAGCACGAGTAAACGTTCGATCAGACGTGGTGGAATGGCTCGAGTGAAACATATTTTTAAATTATGGGGAATTTATCATATGGAATATATTATTTGAAAATTATACAGTTGATATTCAATCAGTAAATTATTGATTTTCAATTTCAAAAAGTTTGATTGACATCTCTTACGTTATGTGTGAAGTGAAAAAAGATTAGCGTTAGAAAAATTTTCACAAAAAGCGTTATATGTTAATTTTCGTTTTTAACGCAACATTAGCTGTATGAAATCAATTTCATAAAGCAACTGACGATCGATAACCCCACGAAAATGCAAATCCCAACGCAAAGCCCACATTCGTTTGCCACGGTATACAGCGTAAACCCCTCGGTCTATAATAGCAAATCAACATATTAGCACCACTCGCAAAATAACAATAATAATAATAATAACCCAAATGAAATGTTTTGCAGGTTGAGCCGGCGCGATGATAGGTGCGAACTTGCGCTTCGGCATCGGAGCATCGGGCAATGTCACATCAAACGCGACCAAGGTGTTTCAATGCCACCCGGGCGGAGTGGCCGAGGCGGTTGTCATATTCAGCCTCGGTGCCATGGGCATGGGTGCCAACATCATACTCATGGCTCTTATCATCTGCAAACGATCGCTCAGAAGGTACGTAGTATATATATATCATCTCCTGACTATAATGTATAGTTTTAATAATGCGCGTATGGATTTAACTCGAGAGAATTACATTTCCGATAATTCCCCGTCTCGTAGAAGGCAGATGCTACGCGGTGATAATTGGGATTACACTTTGAGCCGTATAAGCCTCATTTAACAACGTTGCTTCACTATTATTATTACCTTTTTAGTTAATACCCTCGTTACAGCATACCTCGTGATATAAATAATTGTTTTTTTTTATAATCCAACACAGGTGGTCGCAAGGCCTACTGTTCCACCAAGCGATGGTCGATTGCGCGCGAGCTGCGATCCTCTTGCCGCTCGGCTCGAGTATTCTCAATTGTCAGCCGGTGAACAAGTGCTCGCTCGTCGAGACGGCCTTTCTGCTGCTCGTCACCGTGTCCACGGTCAATATGCTCACCACCGTGCTCAACGACAGTCCCGTGTTCGCCGACGAGGCCGAGGACGAGCCCGAGATCGCTGCGCCTATACTCATGGATTCGCCGCAGGTTCGTTTCAATATAATCAGCACTTGAGTAAGCAAACGTAATCGAGAATAATTGTTATTGTGAAGGAGCAAACATTTGCATTTGGATACGATTGGCCGGAATCTAGTTATTCGAGCGGATATATATATAGATTGGAACGACGACGCGACAACACCGCTGCAATCTATATACGTTGGGATATAATAGCAGAATTACATCAACGTAACTGCGCGCGCGTCGAAGGCTATCAAATTTGCATTGTCCGCGCGATCTGACCCGGAAAATTTGACACTGAAAGCCATTCGAAATTTGCAAATTTGTACGATGGCACGCATCGTCCGTCGATAAGTCGAATCAAAAACAATTTTTTTTTTTCTTTTCATTGATATAATTCATTGAAGATCAATTATTTCGTTCAAATAAACAGTAAATGTTTCCGAATACGAAGCGAATGAATTCGAGAAACCGGAATACGTATACCATGTATCATAGTGAAAAAAAAAAAGAAAAGCCGAAGGACGCGCGCTGTAGTATAGTGTAATAGCACATAAAAGAGAAAATCGATGTAGGAAAGGAAGCCCGTAGATTTCAAATTCAATTTCGAAAAAATCCAAAGCTGCGGAAATTCGCTGCCAAAACATGTTTTTTGCCAAAATAAAATTTCAGAAAATACATAATAAAGTTCTTCTTTCTTTTCTTTCAGTGCGTTGTATTCGGCACGTTCATGATTTGGTTCGCGAGTATAACGATAAATCTCGGGCCGACGTTCCTAAGCGGAGCGCTGGCTGCCAACACGGAAGCCGGTCAAAACGAGCCGAGTTGTCCACTCGTTCACGGTCCGTTCAGGCACTACATACTCAATCTACTCTGGATCTTCATCAACATCATATGCGTGATGCTCACGCTGTTTCATCTGAGAAAACTGCACAGGGATTTGACCAAACCTAACGTCGAAGCTGTGAGTTATTGTCGATTACGACGAAAGGAAATGATAATTCACGTATAACGCGTGTATACGAAAATTGCAAATTTATTTTGTCGAAAGTGAATTTCCAGCGAATTCGCATTCGTTCTGATGTATCCTCGTTAATCGAGTCCGAAGCGTGCTGCGCGTGGCAATTATTCGTACACGGAGATTTGCTCACATGCGTGTGGAGGACGGAGTTGTCGAAGACAAAATGCGCTTTTAAGCTTTGGATAAATAGAGAACGAATATTCCCAGTTCGCCTGTAGTACTCTTGCCTTTTGGATTACAACGTCAAATATGAATGGCAAATGAGCTTTTCAACGTAGTCCTCGAGAGTTTTCACAATGCTCTATTGTGAACAATTTTTTTTTATTTTTCTAGCATCTGTTTGTAACGTAAATTGTGAACGTAAAAAAAAGTTACATACATTCTCGACGCATTGTAATATTGCCGATAATACGATAATTGAATTTCCGAATAACCAATCGAATTCACTCGAACGAGCAATAATTATCAAAAGCAACCCATCTCTCGCAAACGCGAAAGCTCCAACGAAGCGTAAAATTTTATAATAAAAAAAAACAGCTGCGTTAGCAATTCGTGGTTTGTGCGCACAGGTACGCGTAACGGGATTGGTGACCACGCTGGTGAACGTGACTGGTGGTCCTGGTGGCATTGGCGGCAGTAACGCCGGAGGCACCAACGGCCTCAACGAGCCCGGTGTCGTCGACGCGAGGAGAAGCAGTGGCACGCCGAAGGTAAAGGCACTTTTTTTTTTCTTTTCCGACCTCGATTAGCCTTTTTTTTCCTCGTTTCCCGACCCGCAACCCCCAAAGAAAATGCGCTCTCTCGACTGCGGCTTTTCTTTCCCTCCTTTACTCGGACGACCGTGCGGAGGGGGATCGATAGAGAAACTCTCTCTGCGGGTGAGCTTTATTAGCTACTTAGGTACTTGGAAAATGCTCGCAATCAATGCAAATTGTTCAGTTTTATATCTTTTCTGAATATATTAGATGCTAATAACCGTCGATCAATGTTGCGTACGATAAAAAGAAAAAAAACAAATCTAACGATGAAACAGCAAAAATCTGATCGAAACGAGGTAACAAAAGCCAGAGCCAAAAAAAAATCTCATCGACGTAATGGATGAACGCGTTCCCCGATCGCCGGGGGGGGGGGGGGGGGGGGGGGGGGGGGGGGGGGG
>JAWWMK010000008.1:17567642-17603182 GCA_035047105.1 Galeopsomyia nigrocyanea | reverse complement strand
CGAATGGAATCCCCCCCCCCCCCCCCCCCCGAGTTGTTTAGACGATCGAAGCAAAAGAAAATTCAATCAACCACGCGTCCGTTTTCGCGAAAACAAAAACACTACACGAAGCGTTCGCTTGTAATTCACAGAGGGTCGGAGCGATCGAGGAGCACCGGAAGATGAGGAATTATCTGCGACGCATCGAGCGCGACGGTGTGCAGAGGGTGAAAATGTTTCTGGTCATCACCGCGGCCTACGTCATCTTCTGGGGCCCATTGTTCTTCGTCACCCTCGTGCATCATCCGGCCATTGGCAACACTACTGGATACGAGGTCAGTTTTTTTCTATTCAACATGCATTTTCGTCAACTAACGAACGAAGTTATACATGTATAATCAATCTCGAGAATTGAACGGTAATTTCGGGGTATATAGGTGAATATTTGACGATAACGAGTAAAACTTACGATAGGAGGGGAGATTCGCCGATGATGATTTACACATTCGAAGAATACCCGCGTTTATTGGTGCCGAAGTTTGTAGCCGAGGGTACGTACGTATATAGAGACTTCTGAACACGTGCGATAAGGGGCAGGAGTATATGGAAATCAGCCCCTTCTATCATTATATATACGCGTGTATTACCTATGATGATGAGTATATAGCCACAAATGTATATTTAAATTCGAGGCAAGCTTTCCGTCCGTTATTTACAGTTTTGTTTACCTTTTTTTTTAACTTCTTCCCTCGCTTATCACATTTGAATTTCAAATTCGAAATCAATAATAACGCTATTACGAAAAGTGATTTTTACCGAAGAAAGAAAAAAATAGAAAACACTCTTGCTATTACGACGCTGTGATTAATGAATGGAGAACTGTTTACTTCGCCTTTTGTGGATTTATAGTAAAGGCGTTAGTTCCAACAACATAATTCAAGCTTGCTTGCTTGCTTGCGTAACAAATTGAAACGAAAATTTTGCGGTAAACTACATATCGATTTTGGTATGTATAGCATAAAAACCTCAGCGTAAACTTCTAAATCACCGAGGAAAAGCCGAGTAGGTGAACCTTTTCGTCGATGCAAGTTTGATAGACGATCGAAAACTCACGAGACACAGAGAAAAGAGTGGGGGCGGGGGATGGAGTCGCTACTATACACAACGCGCCGAATGAATGGGAAAAGTTGCGACGAGTCGCGAGAATAACCGAAAACACCCACATATATATATACACAAAAAGCGTCGGTCGATCTATAAATTCTCCAGCTGCTTGAGCAAATTTATGCTCGAGTGTATGGTATATACTTTGAATATCGAAACGCTGTATATCTATAGATCGTTGACGTTTGCTTGCTGCGAGTATAATATGTGTTTGTCGTGCGAGCGAAGGCGTAATCGAATTTAAGCTCGATGTAGCTCGGGGGAAAAATAGTTTCTTCGAGTTGGCCTCGACAGCTCCACTGATCGACCTGTCATACTTCGCGGCTAATAATTTACGAGGATTTAACGAGTTTTTCAACTTTTTTTTCTTTCTTTTCTCTAACGGCTGTCAAAGTTACATCTAGAATTATTGAAATAGCGCGTTTTTTTTTTATTCAACGATATTCGACATTGCGTAATTTATCCGAACAATCAAGAAACTGTCATCAAAGTCAATCAATATGAAAAATTCAACGGAACACGTCGGACTCGTTCGATAATACAAGCGTTAACGCACCAATGATTATATTGACTGGCAGGCGTCAGAAATGCAACATTAGCGAACTCGCGCGGAGGGAAAACGAGGGCGATGCATAACTAACGAGGTGAAGAGAGAGAGAAATGATGACAAATACAGTTCTCGTCATTAGCTCGAGGAAAATGTGCCAAACGTGTGGATATCAATTTTCGAAGCATATATAATTGGCTGACTGTGCTATATAATTCACGCGTTCACCGGCACGCAAGTATGTTGGGATTATACTCGAAGGTTGGCTAGCCAGGTGCAAGAGAATTCCCTCAAGGCTACAACAGTTCCGAAAGTTTGGCTAAGTAATTTGCCCCATCCCCAAAACCAACTTGATTGCTTATCAAACTGCTGCGTGTGGTTTATATTTTGAGAAAGTGAATTTGTTTTTGAAAAATCACAGGTAAAAATGTTATCAAACAATAATTACAAAACAAAAAATATAGATAGTTTAAATTAAACTTTTTTAAGTACCTTTTACATGAGAAACATTCACATCCGAATTTTTTCTCCTGAAATCTTCAACAGGAGTTAGCCTGATATTTATTCAAAATTGGTTTTACGTCAAGCTCGCAACGCTGTGTATGTGTGTCTGTCTAAGACAGTTACCGAAGAAACCGCAAGCAGCAGCGCATCCTAACAAGACAGATAAGTAGATTTTGGCCCAGAGTGAGTTTGGTCGGACGCGCCATGCCCCAGCCCACACACACACAGACACACAAAGGGAATGCTACAGTGATACTCGACAAGTGTTTAGCTTGCGGTTTCTTGATTGACGTTACGTTTGCGGTCGCAGTTTCAAGATACACCCGTTCTCCCCTCGCCCAGTTAAATTATTCAATACGCAAAGCATTGTCAGTTGCTGCTGGCAATCTAACTTGTCCGATATACAAGGCGGTGAAACTTGAAAATCGAATTATCGAAAAGACGAATGAAATGCTTTGTTTTGGTTGGTTTAGGTAACGCTGCACATAGCCTACGTGCACGCGTTCGTGAATCCAACGCTGTTCCTCACCCTGCACCGTGGTCTACGTCAAGGTCTAACGGACGTCTGTTGCGGCTGCTGCGAGAGCTTCGCGCGCTGGATTCTCGGCGCGACGGCGCCCGGCAGTCCGATGCAACAACCGGCGCGTTACGATCCGGCCACCGGACTGCGGATACCGTCGGTGGCTGAATTACCCTACGTCAGCTCGCAACCCCTTGCCACCTCTCATTGCGATCTCAGCGACGTTGCTAGGCTCAAACCGCCCCATCCACCGCAGCCAAAACATCATCATATGGTGAGTAATTAAGTTTATTACGTTCTTCTTTTTTTTTGTATTGATGTGTTTTTTTTTTGTTTTTGGTGTTGAACGAACAATTTTTGAGTTGAGAGTGTCTTTTCTATGTTGATTGTTTGATAAGGAACATGTAATCAGCAATGAATATAAAATGGTGTAAATAATAATTTAAAAAATTATTAAATTGATGTTTTTCGAAAATAAAGGGTGGGTGACATTTGGAATGTGTTGTTCTGTGGTGCAAAAAAAAATTTAGTAGAAAAAAAAATTTCGTTTTTTTCTTCTTTCCACTTGTGATTTATTTTACCCTCCTCTATTCCTTCTAGCTACTTTAATCTAAAGGAACACTAAACAATTTGTGAAAGATGGCGCCATTTTTATGTCTGCCAACGCTAAACGCATATAGGTATTAAAATATTATTCTATAAACTATATCCATCATTTTATGAGAATTTTAATAACGCTTATCGTTATGAACAGTCATGGGCAAGTACCAGAGATGTATTTAAAAACAAATGTATCAACTGAAATCATTTAAATAATTTTTTGATTGATTTTTTCCACACAAACTGTCGATAAGTTGTTTTCTTTTGTTCATGACTGGTTTTTTTTTCTTCGAAAAAAAAGTGCATGTCACGTTGCTTTACACCATTAATAAGGAACTTCATTTTAATAGAAATTGAAGTGACATAGTTGAAGCATCCGATTGCTTTATCAGTCAAGTAGTGAATAAAAATCATTGAAACTCAACGAAGCCTCATTTATAAATATCCATATCCACACGCATTTAAAGCATGCATTGAATACATTTTTGTTTCACTTTATAAAATTTGAAATAATTTTACTCCAAGATCGAGAGATATATTTAAAAAAATTACCCACAAAAAAAACTTTTAACATGCATTATTCAAGATGAAGCCATTTAACTTCCAGCATGTTCACAAAGAAAAATTGCCCGTAAGGTCAGACAAAGTATTCTTAGAATACTCTTATCCTCTAAGTCATCACCAACAGAGGAAAAGATGCCTCTTTCTATTTCTTTTGTTTATCTCGCATTATGTCATGCCGCATTGTATAGCTAAGTAGCTCGCAGCATAAATGCGTATGCAGGTGATCAATCAATTCGTCAAGTGATATGCGTATATGCTTGTATAGCAAATGAGGATGAAGATCCTTGCATATCGTGATCAGCAGTTTTTCATAAGAGATTGAAGAAGCACTAAAAAAAAAGATTGATATGTTACGTCTTACAATCGATACTTTGTAGCCTTATCTGGTTCGAAATTACAAATTATGCATTGAAATCGATTCAATTTTTCATGCACTACACGTAGTGGTAACTTCAAGCTAGTTTTTTAATTTAGAACTTTTCTTTCGATCGATAACTTGTTACAATTTGCGCGATCGAGAGTATTAAAAAATGATTGATTAAACTAATTGAATAGTCTTATCATTTTCATTTTAGTTTTTTTTTTGCATTAAGCCTCAAAAGTTTTTTACGCTATAGAGCGAAACGATAGTTTTCATCAAAAATATTTACGTAGTTGAAATCGCTCTCGTGCATAATAATGATCATTCGTCGATCATTAAAAAAAAGCGACATAACTCACGAATGATCATTACCGCATAAAAATTTTATCAATCACCGAAATTTCGAAAATACATAACTAACGATTGAATGTATCTGCGCAGAGCGACGATCCATGGAACATACCGGCATCAAGGCCAAAAAGCACGACAAGCCTCTACGAGGAAGAACTGTCGCGACGACCGAGTCTCCTGCTGCCACCACCGCCGGAACTCAGCGACTTACACGCGACAATCAGTCCGGCGAGCAGCTTAGTCAGCGAGTAAAGCAGTACCAATGCAACTTCCTGCTCTTGGCCGTTTTTTTCTTTCTTTTCGTCTCTTCCTCTCTATTCGCGCAAGCGAAACTGAGCTTCGATATGGAATTGCATGATAATGTATACACGACGATTGTAAGTAGGGACTGTATCGATTTCGTCTTTTTTTAATTGTCCTTTTTTTGAATGGATGAGCGAGTTATCAAAAAAATACGCGAGAGGTGCAGTAGGACTTTACATAACGAGGGAGTGAAAGAATTGATGATGTATATTGTAAGTTTTGGATTATTTTTCTTACAGGAAATTTTTAAAGTAGAAAATGTATTGCGATGATGCCAAATAAAGGAAGATAAATTTGAAAAAAAACTTTGGTATGGAAGTACGCGGGTTGAGCATGTATAATTTGATAAAATGAAAAGAAGCTGCAGGATTTGAAATTGACAGTGAATAATCATCAAACTTTCAATTAACATTACAGATGTCAAATTAGAATGAAATCTAAGCATTCAAACGAACTTTTTCAAGTGCCAATGGATTTGAATTTGTTGTAAAATTAATTAAAAGTTATTTGATGAAGCAAGGCAGTATTCGAATAAAAAATATGCACATAATTTGTTGTCCCTAAAAAATTCTTATAAATCTTAACATCTGAGATTGCGGTACATATCAAACAATTAATAAGCCATAATCTTACAAGCTTAATTTGTTTCATCAACTTTTCCATTAGCACTCGAAAGACCTAAAAGATTTTACCATTAAAATAAGGCCAAAAAATAACAGACTGAACCGGATGTCACAAGTTGCTAAATAGAGCAAACAATTACAAATCTAATTATTTCGATAGATTTTTTTAGCCAACTCTGACGAATTTACCAAACGATTTTGCGAAAGAACATTTGTTTTTATATATCTCAAGCTGATTTTCATAATTGTCATTTTGTAAATTGAACAAATTTTTTTTATCTAAGTTATGATTTCGAGTATTTTATATGAATTTTTCTAAACTTTCAAGTTATTCCAAAAAGTTTTTATATTTATATCAATATGCAAAGTTTATCGAAATAATTGTGTGAATTATTTTTTTAGACATATAGAGATTATTTGAATAGATGATCATATTTTTATTCTGTACTCTTAGTTTATATAAACGATTGACAAAATGTCTCATAGTTGAAGTACCGACCACATTCTAATTGTATCTGTGATTAAGGAAAATCTGTTATAAAACCATACTTGTATCCAACTACAAAAGTATATTGTTTCAATCAGGGTCTACGCAACGAACATTGAAGTAATGTTTTTTACCGCTTATGTATAGATATAACATTGCAGCGGAATTAATATTGCATTTCGACTAACTACTATAATCATCGAACCAAAATCAGTATTCCATTATGCCAATTTTGTTTATTGATATCTAACTGCTATTTTCTAAATGTCACTAAAAATGTTGAAAGACCGTGTGACTGTGAGAAAAGGACATTCGTTTTAAGATCATTACTCCCTTACATGAAATACTTAAAATATATAAATATATAATTTAGATACTGTAAGAACGAAAAATATTATATCTGAAAAATATCGATGTAAATACAAGTCTAACTGATACATACTAATATAAAGCATTACTATAAATGATTGTCATAATTTTAGAATATATACATATATATATTGTTTCGAAATTATCGTTTTATTCCAGCAATTATCGCTAATGATTAATTCTATTTTGTAATATAATTGTGAAACTCAAATTTTAACATATAAGGAACACATCATCCACATCTAAACTAAGCATAAAATAACTTTTTCATCACATCCATTTAAATTATAAGATGTATGTGCTCATGCTTGTACATAATTGAAAACACTTTGAACTTGTATAACATCATTAACGTGCCAACATTCAAGTATTAAATTTATTTTTTCAATTATGAAAGGCACGAATGGTGAATCGTTTCGATTGCTTATTTTTAGATGCAGCAATAACAATTTGAAAAAGATCCGTATAACAGGACGTCCGTATAATATAGATTGTAAGGCTTCAAAAATTTTAAATATGTTATCAATATGCAACATTTTATATTAAATAACCGTTAAAATGTATTTAAAAATAAGATTAGTTGTGCACATTCAAAAATCTATGAGCTCAGTACGTTTGTACATAAGTCAATTCAATGACATAAATTTACGTCGGTTTTACAAATAAAGAAATTACTGAAAAATATGTGCATCGTTAACATTTACAGATTTTTAATTTGATTTGGTGATCATTAGAAAATATTTTTTGTGTCATATTGTAATTCAAATATGGTTTCATTCGTACTCATAAAACGCCTATCGTAGCACATAAACATGTTTCTCGTTCCGTGAAAACATGCTCGAAAAATTTTTGTAAAAAGCTATTCAACGAACAAATAAACAAAAAATAAAACTTATAATGAAATAAGCAACAAATCTAAAATATACTCTGATAAAAAAGAAATATTCTAAACTAAATGTAGGGACTGGCATGAGAACTTGATAAAGAAATCCGGCTGTGTTGTAAAAGAAACATGCTGGCAAATTATGTTTTTATAGCCACTAGTGCAACGTGTATAATCCATAATTACTTATTTTGTAAGCAAATAGAACGAAATTATTTTTTTAAGTTCGTCGCTTAAGCAAAATAGCGAATGGCAACATTCGAGCGCAAAAATGAAGATTGTTGATAATTCGAAAGTAGTCCGCCCAAACGGAGCATTATACGAAACGTTTTTGTCAATTAGAACTTAGCAAACTGTGTGTGCCAATAAAATATATATTAAAAGAATTATTCCTAAACCTATAAATAAACGCCAACAAAATGTCTGATGCAAATTACAGTTTTAATTGTGACTTTTTTAAACGCCCCAAAATCAATTAGACAGGAATATTTTTGTAACATATTGTCTGTCATAGTTATGCAGTCTAAAAAATGAATGGTTTAACGTTAAAATAATTGTTACGGGCAAACTAGAGTTGATTAAAATTGCGTTAATTAGAATTAATTTGGCAAGCTTCATCAAAATAGAACGTTAAATATATTTTGCCTTCATTTCCTGATAGATTTATTTAATGTTTCATACATCGTCAGAAAACATGGCCAATAAACTACGTGTAATAATAATAATAAATGATAAACAAATTGTGCCTAAAATATGAATATTTAAAATATACTATGTATGAGTTATACTCAAGGAAACAGACACTTCGTAATTGGGAAACTCTACGAAGTTTTCTATTAGAATCAATATACATATTGGATACAATATTATTAATCATAAAGATGGTGTGACTACGTGCGAATGAGAAATCATCAAATGACAAAACGTCATCTAAATCACTATAGTTCTATGTGAATAATAATAAAATGTATATATCATCACGTTAATCGACTTGTTTTTTAATCCCTTCCACTACTATTATGATGTTGATTTTTTGTAATGTAGCTAATTCAATAATCATACTCACTATAAATAGAAACCTTATGACTTACCTGTTCGAAACCGCCTAAGATTTCCGTAGTGTCCATCGCTGAGTTGACGACGATTGACTTGAGCTTTTGTCCCGTCATTTGAGCTAAAACTCGTACAACACTGCTCTTTCCGCATCCAGATCCACCCACCTAAACAGACAATTTTTATTATTGTAATTTTCTAAAAGACGATTGGAAAAAATTATGAATGTTATTTCTACTTACAATTATCGACATCCAGTTTCTCTTGACGCACTGAGCAAGACTTCTAAGAGTTGATATTTGATCGCGAAGTATTAACAAATTTTGATCAGTGTACTCTGCTGTTATCGTTCGCTCCAAATTCACCTCTCCAAAGTATATATTATCATTAGTAACATGCACTACTGGTGATGGTAAAAGTGGATAATTTTCTTCCGTGAATATTTCTCTATAAATTTCTTTCACCTGCAAAAGTAAATATTTTTTTTTAGAAAAGAGGATTCAAAATAAAATTTTAACGTGGAAAAATTATTGACTCACTTTATCCTTGTCTTCTTTTGTTCTCATTCTGTCGACATAAATAAGTTCGACGGAACTGCCAGGGTTGCAAACAAGCTGTTTATCAGCATTGGTTTCAGCGGCAGCGATTGTAGCTTCGCACCATCTGGTTACGTCTCTTAAATTCATTTCCCATGGGGCTCCGTAAAAACCCCAAGAGACTCCAGCCTCCTTCGACAGTCGCGAATTGAATTCGATCATTTTACTAATGTCGTCTTTTTCGATTTGAGGGAATTGCGAGCCGGCTATGAATTTCAAATCCTCTTCGGTTAATGCGTCAACAAAAACTTGAGTGAATCTGTTTAAAAATGACTTGGGCAGTCCACGTCTTGCGCCACCTTGACGCAGTGGATTTTGACAAGCGAATAACTTTGTTTCAGGCTTGACGGAAAACGTTTTTCCTAAAAAAATTTACAAAAAATCCATATTGTTGTTAACTATAAAATTTAACATTTTTTTATTCGACAGAAATCATGCGATAAAAATAATTACTGTCGACTTACCTAACTCTGGTATATAAACTTCTCCTCTGTGATCGAAACAAGCATTGAGACCTTCAAGAACGGACTGCGAGGCCAAATTTAATTCGTCTAAAAGGATCCAATGTCCAGCTTTCAAAGCACGCAAAAATGGACCATCTCGCCAAGCGAACTCGCCGCCTTTGCCACCTTCGACAGGCAAATCAGCTCCAAAGAGATCCGACACGTCGGTTTGATCGCTGAGATTTATGCGAAGACACGCGTGGCCAGAAACTTTGGCAAGTGCTGAAACGAGACTTGTTTTTCCCACTCCCGGGCTCCCTTCCAGCAGAATCGGCTTGCTAAGTTGAAGGGCTCTTAAGAGTTTTGAAGCGTTTTGCTGAGTCGTCGGCGCGAGGAATGTAAATGATGCTGAACTTTCGTCATATTCGTTCGAGCCTTTGGGTATGTAAAAGGGAGCGATGCCGAAAATGTCATTTGAAGGTGATGGCAATCCCGAATCGACTTCCATCTGATCATCGGCAGGTGGTGCACTTAGTTTTTCCATTTGGGTTAGTAAAAATGCAAAGGCATCCTCTTTGAAAAGTTTGAGTTTTTCAATGCTGTAAATAAAATAAAATAAAATAATTAATATCTAAATTAAATTTTTAATAATCGGCAAGTACCTTAAAAATTATTTCGCTCACCTTTCCATGCTAGTTAATCCAGAACCCAAACTGTCGATATAAGTCAGATGAGCTCCGTGGAAAAAAGCATCGGGAACGCTGAGTTTGAATTTCTTTTCTTTCGCAACGATGGCATTTACAAAGTTAACCCAACTCAAAATATCTCTGATGTTAACTGTGAATCTTTTTCCTACGTCTGAACCAGGTAACCATTCGACGAAGTTCAAGATACCTTCTGCCAAATGTTTTTTGTTATCACCCACCTCGTTAGTTAAATTGTGTTCAATAATAGCTTGCAAGTCTTCACGTTTCGTGCAGCCGTCGCACCAAATTTCTGTAAAACGATTTCTCAAAGCAGGAGACAGCTCCTTTTTACCGTAATCACCTCCAGGGTTCATTGTGCCAATGAAGAAGAAATTTTCATGGGCAACAATTGTGTTGTCTACGTCTTTTGAGCCTTCCATAATATCGATACCCTTTTCGGCTAACAATAATTTTCGTTCGGGTTCCAACAGAGAATTTAGTCTTTCCAAAACGCTGTCATCGGCTAATGATATTTCGTCGGCCAGGAAAAAATCACCGCTCTGCATAGCTGTTATCAATGGACCGTCGACCCACTCGAACAGCTTTTGATTTTCTTCGTCGATCTGATTTCTCACTGGTCTCAGATTACCTAAGAAATCGGATGATTCGGTGTGCATGTGACAATTCACTGCGTACAATTGTTTCGCATTCATGTAAGCTATCAGTTGGCATACGGTAGTCTTGCCTCCTCCGGTCTCTCCGACAAGTAATACCGGCTCTTTGAAATGATAAGATTTTCTGACAAGCACTGCCATTCGTCGCATGTGATAGGTCCAGACTATGTGTGCAAATGATAAATCTTTTTCCTGCTCGATCTCTTCCAAAATAGTTTTTGTAACGGAAGAGGTTTTGTCACTTAGGGTGAATAGATTCTCTGGATCAACGTCACGTTTTAGATGTTTCTTGATAACCTCCCTAGAATAATAAAAGAAAAGCATTACTACCACTGAATATACAACAATTATTTTAACAAATTTCAAAACATTCAAAACATTACCTGATTTCTTCTGCTTCTTCTGGTCTACGTACTTTCGCAGCAAGTACCAAGTAACCTTCGTCGGCTAAATGTTGACTCCAGTCATAAAGTTGCTGTCCCATATCAGGAGCAAGTCTGTATCTTTCTCCCCATCGGAAAAGATCTCTCAATGTGATAAAACCTTGTTTTCCAGCGAAAGCCGCTGTGTTCTTTCTGCGCATTTGTAGATCTGTCATTACTGAAATGATCTGCTTGCAGTAAGACAATGGCATACTGCAACGTTCGTGTAGGATAGTTTCGAGTTCGGCAGCTGGTATTTCGTCGAAATGAAGCTCGGCGAAACGATTTCTGAACGCTCGCGATAGAACTTTCCTGCCGCCGTATAAACCAGGTGGATTCTGTAAAATAACGCAAATTAATTATTTCTCGCGACGATGAAAGAATAATATTTCGTTTAAAAATCTCGTACCTGAGTAGCAAACAACATGAAGTTTTCATGAGCTTTGACGACCTGCTGAGTTTCGGGTATAAATAATTCTCTGTTGTCGTCGAGAACTCGGTTCAACGCTTCGAGTACATCGCTTGGCGCAAGATTCAACTCGTCGAGAATAATCCAATATCCTTTGCGCATAGCCTCGACGAGGATGCCTTCTTTGAAGACGAGTCTGCCAGCCTCGTCGGCTACGTAACTGCCTACGTATTCTTGCAAATCCGTGTGCTCGTGATTGTTAATTCTCACGCACACGTGTCCGGAAGCTTTGGCGAGGTACGTGATGAGACTTGTTTTTCCCACAGAAGTGTCACCCTGCAGAAGAATCGGCATTTTACCGATAGACACAACTCGCACGACGTCCTTCAAGTTGCGTCTCACAGACGGAGTGAGAATGTAATTTTTGGGAACTTGCGGCTCCACGCTTCCTTTTACCACCCAGTAACCTTCGAAGTCAACGTAGTCTTCATTTCTCGAGGAGCTGAAATATTAAAAATAAAGTTTACAAAAAATCGTAACTTCTATCAATAATATTTTGTATAATGATTTAATGTTAACCTTGGCTTAAGTATTGGCGCGCCAATCACTGCTTTCGCTGTAGTTTTGTCCAAAACGTAGTCTATGATCATTTTCTGCACGATCGGATACGAACTGTCGTTCAGCTGAGTTAGAAAACTGAGACTGAACGCTTCGTAGAGCGATCTCTGAACGACACCACACGGATTGGTGGCAGCTACGCTGAGAGCTCGGCACAAAGTTCTCAAACTGTAGTGTGGCTTGTGACCCGTTCCGTCGAACAAAGTAGTCGTGGCAATTTCGCGTACTTTCAGGTAGAACTTGACGATGCTTTCTTTCTTGCTCGCCGATAAATTCAACTCTTCAAGGTACGAACCCACCAAGAGGAGTAGGTCCGGGAGTTCGGTGAGTTCGTCGATGTAGAATTCGGTGAATCTGTTTCTCAAACCAATCGGAAGTTCCTTCTTGCCGACATCAGTTGCAGGATTCATGCAGGCGAATATCGTGAAGTCCGGATGACGTTTGACGGATTCTTTGTCACCTCTCTCGAGCAGAGACAGAGAGCCAGAAGACCTTTCGAGCAAACCCGAGAGACACTCGAGAGTTTCGGCATTGGCAAGATTTATTTCGTCGAGGAGTACCCAGTGGCCTTCTTTCAGAGCTTTGATTAGACTTCCCTCGATAAAAGCGAATGCCAAGGAGAGCTGATTTTTCACTTGAGCCGTTAGCTTTTCCAACTTTGCAGCTACCCTCTCCCACTTCTTCAACATCATTTTGTCCTTGTTGTCCGAGGCATCTTTTGATGCTCCATTGACACTCGAAACTTTGGCTCTCAGTCGACCGACGGCTGCGCCGGTACTTTTGTTCATCAAGGCAACCAAGGTTTTCCATTTGCTTTTTTCATAGCATACCCCAATGTGATCCAAGAATTTTTTGTTCGGTTCCACCGCGAAGAACGAACGGAAGAGCAATTCGAATTCTTCTCTTATGGGGAAGATCAAGAATTTCATATCTACCGGTTTATATCCGCCAAGCAGATCGGCGCTTTCACTTTGTTGATTCATGTTGATGACTATCAGTTTGTGCCCTGTACTTCTTGCCAAGTACTGCACTGAACTGGTTTTTCCCGTGCCAGTTTCACCGACTAGTAGAACTGGTTCATTTTGTACAACGCAACTTGCTATGCGTTCTAATAAACACGCGGACGGTCGCGTGAATGTAAACTTCGCGGTATCTCGTTCTATTTGCGTAGTTTCCCATTTCTTTCGCTTCAATTTACTACGTCCTCCTATGAAGTGCTCCGGTGTTAAATTAATTACTGGTTTGTAAATTTGAACAAGATCTTGTGCTTTTGTTCTGATGATTCCCAGTTTCGCACCTATAGCTATTGCCAATGTTAATCTTTGTTCTGTAAACAGAAAGAACATTTGTAAATAATTTGAAAAAATTGAAAAAAAGAATTTGGACTTACCTTGATTTGGCAGAGAACAGCAGAAAATGTCAATTGCATCTTGGAATATTTTTAAAGCAGACTCCTTTGAGTTTACAACGAAATCTACAGAAGCTCTTGAACACCATTTGATCAAATCTCTAGTGGATATCAGTCTTCCAGTTTTCAATATCAATTCTCGGTTTTCATCGGTGACATTTGTTTCGTGATCTCCAACTGAAAATAGTAGAAAAACATCTACCATTCTTCCAGCAACTGTTTGCAATACTGGGAATAGAGCTTGAATAATTGTGATCAGTTCAACTTGAGACAAAGGTTCCATATTAACACACAGCCAATGTTTTTCCAATAGACTGGTAGCTCCAGATATTTTTCTATGAAGACCAGTTGCCGATGGAATTAATCTTTGTGTAACAAACAATTGGAAGCCACTTTTTACGTGTATTGTATCTCGATAACCAGGTACAGACAAGGTTCCAGTCTCTATCAAATTGCTCAAAACACTTGCAACATCTAGTGCTGCACTGTCAATGTCTTCCAAAAGTAGCCACTTTCCAGCAATGACTGCTTGAGTCAAAACTCCAGGTTGCCATATGAATTCTCCAGGTATATCTGTGCATCTATAAGTTCCAAGAAGCATTTTTGAATCTGTTTGATCTCCTAATTGTACTTTGATGAAGTCTGAGGGTCCATGACTGGTTATTTTGGCTAAATGCTCAACTATGGCAGTTTTGCCACAGCCAACTGCACCTTGCAAGCAAACACATTTTCTGGAAGCTACTGCAAGGGCCAAGCTACGGAGATTTTCTTCCATTGATAGCACAGAAATCAAATCACTCTTTACATCTTTTGTTTGTTTTTGGAAAACTGGTAATAGAACACCAGCCACCGATACTACAGATGAAATATTTTTGGCAATTTCTTCAGTTTCTTTAGCGGGAATGCTCAATTGATTAACAATGTTTACATTGTTGTCTTTAGTATCAGTTATGAAACTATCTAAATTTCTTATCAATGTTTTTGCACAATCTATCCTCAATGATTCTGACATTTCCAAAACTACAGCAACACATTTCATGGCAAACCTATAAGTAAAATATATTCGTAAGTGAATTGAGTATTAGATATGTATGTGAATTTGAAAGAAAACTATAAAATCATTTATTTAAAATTACAAATTGAAGAATATTATTAAATAATTTAAAAACATCATATTAATGAATATGGAAAAAAAGTTTGATTTCAAGCAAGTTTACTTTAATGATCAAATTCATTAATAATCAAAAAGGTTACAGCATGATTTATTAATGAATTTGACTTACCATTTTACTTTATCATCTTCATTGGACAAATATTTGTAAAACTTGGACCAGTTCCATTTGTGCTTGAAATGATCAGGAGAAGCTTGCAGAATATTGTAAGTAGAATTGACAATATCAAAATCTGTTATTTTATTAAAATATTCCATTTTCTTACGTCTTTTGGTGGGTACTACAACATCATTACCCAAACTTTCAAAGGGTGCTGGATTTAATTCAAAATATTCAAGAGCAAAGCTGAAAATTTAGTAATATTTAGCAATAAAATTCAGTAATTTAGTTGTAGAATTATAATATCAATGATTTATTAACACTCGACAATGAGACACGACTTACCTCAGAACATCAGGATGTATTAAAATCAATTTTCCAATTATAGCGCAATTAGTTTGGTGAACTAAATCTGCTGTGGCTCTATCAGATTTCAAATCCTGATCTTTTTTAATAGTCATTGTAAGTAAAATAAGCAATAGCTGTGGGAAATGTTCCGACACATCTCTGGCGTACTCTGGATTCGTCAAAAGATCACAAAGCAGCTCCAAAATTGCAGTTTCATTTTCATGAGTCAACTCCTAACAATAAATAGTATATTTAAAAATTTTATTACAAACTAAAAACTCATAAAAACAATAAAAATTAGCATTTTGTAGATACTTACCGTGAGCTTGAGAAAAGTGACGAATTTTTGAGAGTAGACGTCCCGCTCTTGGCAGAAGTTTTTCAAGCAGTTGAGTAACATTTTGTATGTTATTCAAGAACTAATTTCGATAATTATTAATTAAATTCATTTGTACTAATGTAAAACGTCGATTTCTCAACGGCACGCGCGACTCAACTCTCGATCTCCCGAGAGCCTTGGCGTGTTATGGCGTCAGTTATGGACAGAAAGAGGTTATGTTATTAAACACGTGCATTTTTGGGCCGGCCGCGCCGCGCGGTAACACGATAAAGTTGTGTGATGTCTGTGTCTCTCTGCTGCACTGCTTACCTACTGTTAGTCGCTAATTTGCTTTGATCTTTGAGGACAAGCGACGACCTTGTGGGTCACCGTTGGTTGTTTTTAGATAAAGAAAACCGTTAATTTTGAGAGAAACTCTCTGGAAAATTCTGTAATTCACGTGGACTTCTCATATCTGCTGCATAAATTACGAGAGTAAGTAAAAGCTAATTTTGTTTCGAACATCAAAGAAAGCACATGTTGTAATTCGGTTTGAATCGTCGTTCAAATAGTTTTTCTTGTCAGTAACTAATTTGGATTTTACTCGTAGAAATCTAGAAATTGACTTGCAATCACAGAGGGAGTTGATAATCTTTACATTCTCTTTTTATTGATTTGAAATGTTCATGGTTACATTCCATCACGCTGCATTATTTACATTTCAGAAAACTAACCATACCTATGATTTTGAAATTTTGTGGATTTATTAAAGATAATCAAATCAAACTTGTAATTATTACAAGTGATTGACTTTTAATACTTCAGTTCTAAAGGAAAATGAAATTAATAATTCAGAAATATTCTATCCAAACTGCATTCAAAGAATAAACATCAACTAATATATGTTACTGAAATGTGTATTATTTCAGATCATGTTTAAGGTAAAGAGAGCAGACAGACCAAAGCAGCGAAGGAGAACATCTCTTGAAATAGAAGAAGAACAAAGTAGAACTTTGTACATTCGTCTACCTCACACAATAAAAAATGTAGATCAAATCAAGAGTTTGTTCTTTGGGGACTTCAAAGTCAAACTGCCTCGGCAATCTACAAGGTATTGCCATGTGATATTCTCTGATGTAGAAGATAAAATTAAAAATCTGAAAGCTGCCAAGAAAAAATTGATCGATGGAAAGCCCATCTATGCTGGACCACCAAAGCCTATGAATTTGGAAAAGAAGAAGAAGCCAAAACAGAAAAAACTTAAAGTTCCTGAACCAACAGCTGCATCCAAAATAGGAAAGTAGTAAGTATTTCATAATACAACTCAATGTTCAAATAAGATAGCATTAAGATTACTAAGACAGACTCTTTTTCAGCATATTTATTTCAAACATACCACCTGGCGTGAAAGCTTCAGAAGTGAGGGATGCATTTCCTGGATCAGTGACTATTGCATTACTGAAGGGATTGGTAAAAGGCAAAAGGTATTCAAAATAATGATAATGATTGTATTTTTGTTATTATGAGTAAAAAGTAGAAAAATTGTATTATCAAATTATAGGAATGCCAAAGTGAAAATGTCTTCGCCTCAATTATCTTTACATTATACTAAAAAAGAAAATTGGCCAGTACTGAAAGAACAGAAAGTTTCTGTGCGCCTTGCAAAGACAACAAATAGTAATAAAAATAGAAAACCAAAGACAGAATCTTTGAAAATATACGATGGTGAAAGTGATAAAAAGGAGCAATCTAAACTGAAAGATAGCGATTCTAAAAAGGCAGATTCAAATGGATCAGATGAGGAAGATGAGGAAGATGAGGTCAGTGAAGAAGAGGATGAAGATACGGAAGAAGAAGAAGAAGAAGAATCCAGCGAAGAAGAATGAGGATAATATGTTAGGTACAATTGTAAGATATTCATAGTTAATTTAAGATTTTATTACTTTTTGTTTGAAAAGATTGCACTAAAGTTAATAATTGTGTACAAAGTAATTTAAATTCTTTTGGATATATTATTGTTATAAAATGCGTGTTATATCACAGTTGAATTCATCTTATCTTGAGTTTATCACAGTAGAGCTTTTTTTATATTGTACCTTTAACTTTCGAACGAGTTGAAAGAAAAAGAAATAAAAAAATTCGATGATTGAAATGAAACTGCAACCCAAAAACAAGCTAAACACTCCGCCTAATGAAGCTGAAAATTAGAAAATACAATCTTTTAATTCACTCGTTGCACACTACTACATTAATTGCTGTATTGTTATACGCGATTTCGTTACTTAATTTTGATAAAACAGCCTTTATTGATTACTCACATACAAGGTTTATCCACGACAAAACTAATTCTCTGCGCTCCAAGACAGCTGCTTGTCCGCCAAATGTTATGTGCAATGCAGTTGAGTTCTGATAAATTTGTGCCTTTTCACTGTCAAAATAAACAAGTTATAGTAATTTCTAAACAAAAAAAAGTGTAAAGTATTTTCTTCTATCAAAACAAGTTGAAAGATTTACTAGAAACTTCCAGCTTTGAACTGCGCAGCATCAAAGGGCTCGCCGGTGATGGCAGCCGTGTACTTGGTGCTCTCGCAGTCGGGTAGGCAATCGCATTGGGGATCGCGCAAAGTCAGCGAGTAGGTTTCCGAGATGATGCGAGCCAGACAAGGGATATGCGTCAAATTGCAAACTACATCGCGTCGCTCGTTGTTCACCGAGTAAAACGGTACGCAATTGCACCGCCCATGAATAGCTTTGATTCGGCAATTCATGTAACAGCTCTCCGAGCGATAGGTGTAGCCTTTTGGCGATGCTCTGAAACAAAACAAAATTAACGAAATTATTCACAGATACACTCGCTAACATTCGTACTTGAATTGCAAATGCATCGTGTATCATTCGCAAATTATATCGTCATAAGAAAGCATTTATCTGAATAATAATTGTCTAAAATTGCGTGATATTTACTTGCAATCTCTCTGCGCCGGAGATAGACTCAAAACTTCGCTACTGCTGGTCAAATAAGTGCCGTGAAGTCCGATAATCGTCTCGTAACCAGCTCCAGCCATGAATTCCAAAGCGTTCGGCCCGGGAATCGTGTACTTCTCGTGTACGAGAACCTTGTAGCCATCCCCGAACGTTATCGAGGCAATACGATCGCTCGTGTTGTAGGGTTTCAGCAGCACGGACAGCAGGTAACGAGAGCCGAATTTTGTCGAGTACAAGTGCTGCTCCTTTGTCGAAGCCCTATACACGTTTCAACAAATTATTATTTCATTTCAATCTATTCGCAATTATTTTTAAAGAAAAATCAACACTCTATAAAGAACCTCAACCACGGCATTTTCTCGTTGACGACGTAATTGAACGAGCAGCATATTCCATAATTGGTGAGCGTCGGCGTGAAAAGTTTATCGCAATCCTCGGTCTGGCCGTCGTAGATGCAAGTGAGCAGCAAGTCGCTGCAATTCGGCGACAATAGCGCCAAAAGTTGCGGCAAGCTCATGCGATTCGCGTCCAGGATACGCTGCAGTCCGTCGAGCTTACGCGAGAAGTGATTCGACGGGTAGACTATTTCGCGCAAGTACTGGAGGCCTTCGGCAAAGTCCACGATCGAGAGGCCTCGCGGCATGAATCTTTAATGTGTTGTCAACTTTATTGTTATGTCTTTACATCGATAAAATTGGAAGAATAATGTCTCTTAGTACAACGATTTTTTTTTTAAATAACCCATATTAGATGATGGCGAGGTGACAGTTTGAGAAATATCTCGTAATGGCATCGAAAATAAAATTTATTCTACAAAAATGAAGTGGAAAATTAAAAGCTTCCGCTTCGTTTCTAACGGTAATAACACAATTAAATACGTTGCTGATAAAAAGACGAATATATAAAAAAAAAGAACTCACAATCGATTTTGCATATCTAGAAACGGCTGCAAACGCTCGGCCGACACGAGATTCCCTTGGCATAATGTGACCGCGGGTATGGCGATTTTCAACGATGGATATTGATTTGTGACCACGGTCGTCCTCATGTTCGCTGACTCGTGTCGCTCGTAAAATTTACTGGCCAATTGACCGGCAAATACTAGCGATATTATCACCACAATTAGCCATAACAATCTACAATGTGATTCGGATTATAGTCTTTATAGTAATCTTACACAAACACGATTATTAATGACTGATGTATTTTTATACTTGATTTTTATGAAGCTCGACTAGTTTTTATTAAACGATAAATCATCGAAGATGTAATTTGTAGATAGAAATTTATTCATTAATTTAATTTATCAAAATTGTAATAGTATGTATTAATTTTTTTCAGACCAACTTCAGCAATCGGGTATTAAAATATTCCATGCTCCATTTCAAATTAGACCGTTAAAAAAAAATCAATTAAACAATCGAAAAACCTTTCTAAAGTAGTTTTCGCCTGCGTGGTATACTTGATTCCATGAACTGTCGATTCGCTCGCAAATTCTTTGTAAACTTGCACCAAGGCATGCCAAATCTTGTGTTTTTCCTTTTGTCTTGTCCTCGGAACTGCATCGGGACTCTTCAACCTCATTTTATTAATAAGAACAATTAAAAACAAATTCGTCTAAATGTCAACCAAATTCCTTTCCATCATTTCGCTCTTGAAAGTCATACTTAACAAACCGACGAAAAAATGTCACAAGAGCGAAAAAAGAAAAAAAAATGGACCTTTTTCGGAAAACACTAGAATCACTGACTCGAATAGAAGCCTCGGGACACTGTACAGAAAGCTACGCGTTATTCCGCGGTGCGCCGATTACTCATCGCGATCAATGCATAATATATGATGCATTTGCGACACGTGCGATATTTATCGATTCGCCTCGACTTTGCGTGTTAGTGTACACATGTGTGTCTATTCGTTGTATACACGTGTCCATAGCGTGGTAAACTGTATATCCATGCGTCGTTTGATTTTTACTTTTGATTTACATGTATAGAGGATTGAATGAATAAGTAATCAATGTCGGAAACTACGCGACTTTGAGTGCTAGAGTTCGTTTGTTACGTGCCGGGGGGAAATTTTTTTATGAATTTTTAATTATAGTTGCTCGAGCTCACGCAACAAATAAAAAATCGATACTCCGAACGTGATGTGTGGAGCTTGCAAGGTCTTATTATTTATTCAGGCTTAACTTTTAAGTGATAAATAATGATTAACTTTACTTAATAAAATTAAATAGCTTTTTATCTCTACTTCATTAAATGTTCAAGATTTTCAGTTATTATTTATAATCTGATAAAAATATATTATACATAATTGATATTGACGTCAAACTGCTTCGCAGTGGAATTCCAACTTGCATACAACCCAACGTTTCTCCATCATTTTTCATTTCTATACTATATTCGCAATCAATGTGTTTTCAATTAAATTTTTTATTTTCAAAGAAATGATAAATGTCCTCCTGGTAACCATGTCATCAAATCAGAGCAAACTTTTATCATTTATCACTTTTACATTCTTTTTCTGATATTAAACACAATGTATTGAGAAGCCTTTTATTTTATATGTTTACAGCTTCATTATCCCTAATCCGGCTATACTTTATTAATATCGTCAGTCGTTATGCATTTTACCGCAGTGCTATTGAAATTTCATGACCGTTTTTAATCATGTTGAAAAATCAATGGAATATTTTAAGAGCTAAATAATTAAATTTCACTTTGCTAATTTTACTTTACCAAAATAAACACTTAGCGATCCGTCATCGCGTTTAAATATATCGAGATCCATTGTAGCGTTATATATTTGAGCAGACGACTTAAATGTCGAGTTTAGTTCGAAGCACTCTCCAAAATTGTTATACACTGAAATAAATTCTATTTAATACAAGAGGATTTTTTTCTCGTTGCAAGAATAATTCTAAATGACTGTTCTCTTAATTACAAGAACACCATTTTTTTTCAGTTTGTTGTTGAAATTTTGCGATATGCTGAGGATTAGAAAATATTCATCCAAGCAATTTAGATAATGGTATCTGTAGCCTAGGCTACATTTTCAATCTCATTAAAACGTTAAATATTTCAAAGTCATTAATTATTTCTTTTGTTATGAATTAACAACATTCTCTGTCTAGACAGCGTTGAACATTAATTAACTGATTACCTTGTTTGTAATAATGTTAAAAGTAATGCTATTCAAGCGCGACACAAATTCAGGTCACACGCCGCCAGTAGGTATAATACAATTCAGAATCATCAAATATGAAAAATCATCACACGCTCCAAATTAATTAATTTACAGCGATAAGCGAAGCACTCGATTAACGATTTCGAAATAAATAATAAAATTTAAAAATCGCAGAAACAGATAAAAATCAATATTCCCAGTAACGGATATAGAACGTCTGATAATAAAAAAAGCAGTAGTTCTAATTCGCAAAAAAAAAAAAGCTCGCAACAAAGCGCCCCATTGAAACCGCAAGTATAATAAATCTTCTTTGCTGATTTCGCGAAAACCGTATCGCTGCGGCGGCGCGTGCAGATTTTGAGCTTCGACGCAGCGCCGTGGTGGGGCAGCATAGGCTTCAAAGGCGCCGACAGACTGAACAGATTCGCATGTTATGTACACCTATATATATATAGCATCCATATAACCATCATATCTCTCTTTCTCCGAGTTTTTTTTCCATTTTGTCACGATCTTTTATCGCGCTCATTAGTACACCAACATACATTATCTTTATCACTGCGTACAAATTCGTCGCGTGGCACATAAAAATCAACGAAGGATTACAAAAAGAAAGAGACACACACAGAGAGGGGGGTGGAGAGGAGAGAATGTCTGTTCTTCATTGAGGTGCGCGCGCGTCTCCACCTACACACACGTGCCATGGCAAGAGACACACGGGGAGGGCCAGCCGCAGGCTCGCAGCACAGTACTCTGCAGCCAGCAGCTCTCGCAGATAAGAGAGATAAATAGCGACGAGAGAGAGAAAGAGAGGACTGCCTCTCTCTGCGCGACGAGAATAAAAGAAGAGCCGCGCACCAGTGGCAATCTCTGCCTCTGCACAGACGCAAGCAAGTGTGTATGTTAGATATATATAGTACAGTTTGTCGTTTGACGGAAGAAAAAAGACGCCGTGCTAGAGGGAGAGAGAGTGAGTGAGTGCGGAGAGTGAGGCACGAAGAGAGGTGGTGATGCCGGGGCGTGATTCTCTACAACTCGTCCGACGAATAGTTCTTGTATCTCGTCTTGGTTAACCTATTCAAGTATGCTAACGAACCAGCGCTACGGGAACGCGAACACCAGCAGCAGCACCATCATCGTCATCGCAGCCGCCTGCACCACTGACGACGTCGACGACGGCGACGACGAGGACGCCGAACGTTGTTTGCATTATTCATGTGCTACTACTACTCGACGACTGATGCTCTCAACGCAAGACTGACAGATCCTCTTCCACACATATAGTTTTAGTCGAGGAAGGTAATGTATATCGTGTTTTTTTTTCCTCTGTTCTATCTGTCTCTCTATCACTCGCTTGTCACTTCGTCGTGCATCACCTTGAACTCCAAAGCGTTAGTTTATAATAGGTCTTCTATTTTTGGAGTATTCGCTACGACTTTTGCGCATTTTCGCGATTTTCAATGGCTTGCACTTTTATAATGGCATTTGTTCGATTTTTTTTTCCTCTTCATTGAATGGCAGACTATTCAAACGCGTTGCACTTGTGTGCTCATCGATTTTTTTTCAACCATTCAAAAAAATTACCATGCAGTTTCCTTGAGCTCAATCTTTACAGTATTTATGCTGAACCACACAATTTGATAACGTCTTTTAATGCACTTATCTCAAACTTTTGTTTGATGATGTGCATACATTTACTAAAAATAAAACTATCTGTTTGGAATGGTATAAACTGCATAAGTACTTGAACTCTTGTAAATAGTAACTGAATAAGATTGATGAAAATGTCTGTGAACACTTATTAATCTATGACTTGAATTTGTCAAGGTAAATGTACTTGCAGTCCAATTACTGACCTATCATTGTAATAAATTCAATAAGACCAATAGCTGTTGAAATAGAATTATCCTTAAGAAGGTCAGTACTTCTGATGCAGTTGACTAGTCCATCAATTACTTTATTGCGTAGATGCTGCAATAGTATATTATCATACTTAAACGCGTGATTATGAATCATGTTTCAATGTTATCATGTGGACTTTAAACATAGTTAATTGACTCCTTTACTCGGTAGTTTTAATTGTGAAAGTTGTTTTTCATTTATTTCATTTTTCTAGATAATTCAAAGTTATGATGATAGTCAATTGCAGCTGAATTGTTGATTACAACCGTTCATTTTCAATATAAACATTTGTTTTCAGCTTGGTGAAGATGATGTCAATAAAAGCTTTAGTTTAGTCTTGGTGTTGTCCAAGTGAACAATCAAGAAGTCGCATACAATGCATATCCATGAAAAGTTATGGTGGCTGTTTCGAAGGAAAAATGTCTAGTGCTAACAATTGTGCATTGCCATCGAAGTAAACATGCAAGCCAAAAAGCGCTATTTGCTTGTCTTTGTGACTTGCGCTTTTCTTGGCTTTTGCTACTTTGGTGGTTATCGATTAAAAGGAGAGAAGAGTTCCACCAAAAAATTGACAGCTGATGATTTACCCTCCTTCAATGTTTTCGACCCAGACTGGAGAACCAAGCAAGAATTAGAATACACAAAGTCTTTAAGTCAACCGCCAATTCCTCCAAATTTAAAACAATGTGATATGAATACATGCTTTGATTTTACTAGATGTAGAGAGGGATTTACTGTTTATGTGTATCCCATCGAAGATACCATCAGTCCACTATACCAAAAAATATTGAATGTCATCACAGAATCCAGATATTATACAACGGATCCAACAAGAGCTTGTTTATTTGTTTTGGCTCTGGATACGCTTGACAGAGATCCTTTATCGACTGAATTTGTACATAATCTACCGACAAAACTCGCGCGTTTGCCATATTGGAATAATGGAAAGAATCATTTAATTTTTAATTTATACTCGGGCACTTGGCCTGACTACGTTGAAGATGCCTTGGCCTTTGACTATGGTTACGCCATGATAGCCAAGGCAAGCATGTCCAAGTTCAAATTGAGAGATGATTTTGATGTGTCCATACCGCTTTTTGCTAAGCAACACACTGAAAGAGGAGGTGAGCCCGGTCAGGCACTTCATAATCAGTTCCCTGGTAAAAAGAAATTTTTAGCAGCTTTCAAAGGTAAAAGATATGTTCACGGCATTGGATCTGAAACAAGAAATGCCCTCTATCATTTGCACAATGGAAAGGATATCATATTTGTAACTACTTGTCGGCACGGGAAATCTTGGAGGGAATTACAAGACGAACATTGCCAGGAGGACATTCGACAATATGATATGTGAGTTTGGCACTTGCAAATAAACTAAGCGAGTTTATCATTTTTTCGTTTCAACAAATGCTGATTAATGTTGCATATTTTCAGGTACGATTATGACGTCCTCCTTCAGAACTCAACATTTTGCCTGGTTCCTCGAGGTCGTCGACTTGGTAGTTTTCGATTTTTAGAAGCCTTAAGAGCGGGATGTATCCCTGTTATTTTAAGCAATGGATGGGCTCTTCCGTTTCACGAGCACATCGATTGGTATCAAGCAGTCATTTTTGCCGACGAACGACTCCTCTTTCAAGTGAGTTACTTAGAAACCTTTTTAAAAATAGAACTTTGAATAGCTTCGAGAATTTCGAGCGACTAATTGAATTTCAATTTGAATTAGACGCGAGTAATGATTGATTATGAAACAATTTACAGGTGCCAGATATTCTTAGGTCAGTACCAGATACGAAAATTTTTTCATTAAGGCAGCAAACTCAATTTTTATGGGAGAGGTACTTTTCGTCAATAGAAAAAATTGTATTCACCACGTTTGAGGTAAGTTGTTCGTCTGCTGTGTCTACGATTTATCGTAAAAAAGTTATTTACAAAAACGTTTATTGATTTTTACACTGATCAATAGGTCGTTCGTGAGCGCATTCCTTGGGACGGTCGTAGAGAATTACGTGTTTGGAATCGACATCCAGGTGCATTGGCGATCCTACCGAAATTTGCTGATACTCAACAAGAGCTCCCGTTTCAAGAATGCAAACCTGGAAATGCCTTTACTGCCGTCATTTATTCGCAATTGGGATCCACTGCAGTTCTTTTCCGGCTACTGAAAACTCTTTCAAAGAGCCAATATTTAGATAGAGTGAGTACTTTCCATAATTTTTCTACAAAATGGTTTCAACAAAATCAAATACTTATAATATTTTCAATATCTCTGTAGATCATCCTATTGTGGAACTCTGACATTCCAATACCGAGGAAGTCGCGATGGCAGGGTATCAAAGCGCCCATCCACGTAATCCCAGCTACAGGCATATCTCATAGATTCTACCCACACCCTCAAATAAAAACTAGTGCCATATTTTCTTTAGACGAAGATGTAACGTTAAATACTGATGAAATTGACTTTGCTTTTGTCGTTTGGAAAAGCTTCCCCGATCGAATCGTCGGATATCCCGCGAGATCTCATTATTGGGACGATTCAAAGGTAATTTCAACAAATAAGATTTTTTTCAACTATTTTCTTCAAGCTCCACTGCCAGCTTGTGCTTGATTTCGCCCCTTTTGTGGGGAAATTTATTGATTTTTTTTTCAAATATCAAACGTCATATACAGAAAATAATCAATAAGCCTTTTGAATATCTTATAAATTGAGGAGCAAAGAAGAATCGTGTGATGGGTTCTTTTAAACTCCAACAGTGATGATGAATATTTTAACCTTTTAATGAATTCAGTCAAATGAATTGGTCTCTATTTCTATTTGCAGCGATCGTGGGGCTACACAAGTAAATGGACAAATGATTACAGTATGGTGTTAACAGGAGCTGCCGTATATCATCGTTACTATAATACATTATATACCGAAACTTTAAGTTCAACGCTTCACAAAACTGTTGAGCAATCTCAAAATTGTGAAGATATTTTGATGAACTTTTTAGTGAGCCACGTTACTCGACACCCTCCCATCAAAGTGACACAGCGTAAAATGTATAAAGATCCAAATGCTGCTGGAAAAAAGTAAGTCATTTTGATAGAAATTTACTGGGAACGTTGATAACAAAGATCTTTAAGTTTCCGATAGAATCAGATTGAAAATATTTGCATATTTTTTTATTTTCAGATCGCCCTGGAACGATCCGGACCATTTTACCCAGCGGCAGACGTGTATGAATACATTTGTCGCAGTTTTCGGTTACATGCCATTGCTGCGATCGAACATGAGACTGGACCCCGTACTTTTTAAGGACCCTGTAAGCAACCTGCGTAAAAAGTATAGACAAATTGAACTAGTTGATAACTAGAAATATATATACATATATATAAATATACGTTTGATTAACGAATATGTAATATGTGGTAAAACGAAATGACGCTAAACGAATATGTATGTTTGTTGTAAGATTATGCGTGACTGGAGCGAGCGAATTTTTGTAAGATTGTATAACGATATATCAAATTTATGGCCGTGTCATTTATTGATAGTTGAGCGAGGCTATGAACAATTAGAACAAATGTATAGAAAATGATACGTGCAAGTATCCTTAAGAACAATAATTACGTGTATGTTAAAAGTTACGATAAAAATTATAAATTATCAAACACATCACGCGAGCTTCGGATCTCTCGCGCTAGATCGACGGCGAATCGTATTGTATCAAAAAAATTAAGATATTTCTTGTGATTAACTAATTGTGCTAGCGTGCACCGTTCGCACATCTTTTTTACATTTTTGAACGAATTTAAGCGCAAAATGTCAATAATTTTTACGAGTAAATTCCTCATTAGACTTAATAAAAATTATTTCGTCCAAAAGTTCATCGCGCAAAGCTCCAAACGTCCTTGTCATATCAATAATTAACGAGCGACTGCAGTACAAATTCGACAAAGAACGAAAAACATAATAACGATATCAATAAATCGAAAAACACGCGCGTACGCGCAAACAATAAAGAAAATAAAATAAAAAAAACCAAAATGGGAGATCCGACGTTGAAGCCGTGGGTGATACTTTACCAAAATGTAACCGCGCGTTCCGCAAGCTATAAAGTGTGTACATAAATAATCCGTTTTGATAGTTATTAATGTAACAAATTATTGTTTGACAGAAAATGAACACGTGCGAGAGTGAGTGCCTTTCTACAATGCCATCGTTCCGCCAAGTCCTTTCATGCGACGACAGAACCCGGATGTCCTTGCCCTCGTGAATCCCCCCATCCTTTCTTCACGTTCTCGCACTTTTTTATTTTCGTTCGAGCTCGTCAAGGTTAGTGGTGTCGACGATTATTATATTGACGAATAAAAATCTATTTCAATCTTCTCTGTTCTGTCTCACCTGTCGTTGCTTTTTGTACATTCGACGAAGAAATATTATATCATTCCACGCTTGAAATCATGTTAGCGACGAGATTGCCATACGATTAGTTTTATTAGAGAAGAAGCAAAAAAACACTTAGGTTTTTACGTATATAGATAATTTAATACGAAATTACGTAAAAGGCCATAGCTTTTCAATTGTATTATATATTAGTACTTCGAAAATTTTGTACATGTAGCGTTGTCAAACGTCTTTTTTTGAACGTTTACGTGCAATTTATTTTTTATTGTTGTATACTGTTTGTTACAAGTACATTTTACGAAAAATATAATTTTATTTAATTGGTCAATGTATTTGAGAGTATGAATTTCTTCATTTTTTTTTTTTGACTTCTTGTTACTCAAACCTATACGATAAATATAAGGAGTTACGATGCTTTATTTCTAGAATTATTTAATCATAATTGAGGTGAGGTAAACACTTGGAAGTTCATATTTTTCACTCAATAAATTCAGGTTTGAAGAGTCATTTAAAAAAATTTTGTCTTTAACGTAATGTTTGAGAAATCTTTATTGCATTTATGCTTTATAGTGTCATATTATTAACATTTTTTCATTTGGTTAAAATATGAGATTTTATTTAAATCGATATCGCGTGTTATCGATTACGTCTCAAAATTCGGGCACCCACCCATCCTGTCAGAAATGGTATGCGAGTTGCGCGCACAAGTGAAAGTAAATGAGAAAAAAAAAGTTTCGCGTAACGCAGATGTGTGCAATGTTGAAATTGGGAACAGTCAGTCAATCGGTCACATAAAATATTATACATTTCAAGTTTTTACTCGAGCAGTCATACAGGTTAGATAAATGTTGCATCAAATATATTTCCATATAAGAAATATCTCGCTAAAATTGTACTCCCACTTTTATTTCTTATTATATTTCAGCGCCCAATAAAAGAAAAATTATCATTTTGAGGGTTTGAGGAGCTCGAAGATATTTCTCTTCACTCCCAAAGTAGTCTCTTCCATGCTTTTGAGATTTCAAAATAGAAATTAGTGATATTGGTGAATCGATTAAAATGACAATCGGCTCCGTTATTATAGATTTAATACTATAAAAATTAAAATTAGTCGAAAACTGCTCATTTACGGAACGCAACTAAATTTAAACTAGAAAAAATACCATAAGGGTGGGTGAGTATCTCGAAGATGCGTGAAAAAAATTATTCTTAAATTACAGTAATTTCCGTGAAATTCCAGTATTTTTAAGAGTGAAGAAAAAAATTTAGAGCTTTTGAAAATTTCAAAATTATCACTTTTTCCAATGTGCGACAAAATACATTGAGAAACAATAGTGGGAGTACAATTTTAGCGAGGTAACAAATGATCTAGCTTTGAAATTACGAACGCGTAAATAAATTATGTACTTCAAAGGCGCTTAACAACTAATAAAACCAAAACGTTTTTCGCTTGCATCACATTAAACCGCACACAATATGAATTACTCAAGTAATAGCAACTGCTCGACTTCGCGTCAAGAATAGCGCTCAATTAATCAAATTTATTTGATATTTAATTCTCATTCAAAAAGAACAAAAAGCAAGCAGTTATAAAGATACAATCGAGAATCAGAAATCAATTATTCCTAATCTGCCATTTCATTCCTTCACGAGCAGTTACAGCTGTTTCGTGTGAATCAGATCCTGGTATAATATGCGCGTAAAAAGTTTACTTTCATTAACGTTACAAAACGCAAAAAAAACGGGTTCTAAAAAAAGAAATAATATGTGACCGAAAGTTTGGGCGTGTCGCAATGACATAAGCGACAATTGGTTGATGAAACGGGACAGAAGAGAAACAAGAACAACTGTGATTTCAATTATTATTATTATTATTATATATGTAAGCTTTTGCGCGCAAGAGCGAAAGAGAGGTGGATATATACACATACGAAAGCGAAAATATTCGAGCGCAAGTGAGAATGAGTTATGAGCTGCGCAAACACTTTGAGGGAACTTTAGTTTTGATGTATGAGCTGCTACTTTGCGGCTCCTTCGTAAAAGTTCGCCTCTTTTTTTTTCTTTATGGACCAGCAATTTTGCGCAAGATTTTGAAATACCGAAGCATGAAAGTCTTTGACTAAATATGCTATTTTTTTTTTAATGGAGTATAAAAATTTACAAAAATGTCGACGTCTAGACATGTTCGTCTCTTATCTGTACATACACATTTATTAAGCTATAACATTTTTTCGTTCACCAATTACCCAAACATGCAACGTCTTTTTTTATTTTTTGTTGCATACTGCAATTACATTGTTATTCGAACTTCCTTCAGTTAATTTTTATAAATTTTTCACACTCCAAGTTTAAATTCTGATAGGAAAAAAAACTTTCAATACTGAACTAAATTGATTGATAGGTAGTATAGATAAAATATAACACACTAAACCATTGGAGTTGCAAAGAAAGCGTATTTATTGATTTAGATAATGGTGGCTCAAATTCAAATTTGGCCCAATCCGTTCATTGTTTTACACAATTATTTTCCGAGTATTGGGGGATGTATTCTGTAATAAATAAATGTTAAGGTCACTATAATAACTGACATACGTATGTCCTCACAGTCCATACAGAAGCTTCATAAAGTTACTTACAACCAAAATATATCTTAGGTAGTCGTGGGAGGATTTTCTGTGTCAAATACTGCTATAAACCCAATGATTGTAATTATTAAAAATATTAGGATTGCATGCGGTAGATCCATGTTTCCTGGTTTTACAATATCAACCGTATTAAGTTTGCCACGGAAATCTTGAAGTAACTTTTACTCGTTTCAAATGAAATGACAAGTATACATACTTTCTTTGCTTCCATTTTTCTATTGTAAAATTTTTTTATTATTCAACTATTTGCATTCAGCCATTATCTACAAGTATGTCACGTATTTTTTAAGCGTCGAACGAAAATTCCCGACGAATATTGAAAAAAAGTCGGCTAACACTAAGAAAAGTAACTTGAAAATTAGCCGCAGCGAATTTCAATTTTTCAACGACGAAAATTATTACACCTTATGGGAATTTACACAGCCTTATAGTAAAGCAACGTTATCCAAAACCTATAATTATCGATTACCATTATTTGGCAAACACGCGACGTGAGAACCGCAACGGGTGCGACATAGCCAAATATTTTTTCGTCCCCTCTTGAGAAAAAAACGTTAACTGCTGGACTTTGTGTAACATTGCAACTTTTGTATTCGCCACGCTAAAAAATTTCGCGTTATTATAAAAATCATTAAAATTAACTCGCTGCGGAACTCTTTTTTTTTTCAGTTTTTGTTGTCGCCTAAGCTCATTAAGTATTCAACGAAATTTCTCCAAACTAAACCGGACCCCCAGATAGAAAAAAAATATACGAGAAAAAAAAGGGCATTATGCGAGAGAGAAATAAAGAGCGAGTGAATGGTTTTCTCATAGGTCTTAGCGTCCCACGCTGCTGTGTGGACAAACGAGACACGCGCCTTCCCAGCCTAGCGGTGGCGGAATATCTGTTGCGAAAGCTCCTCTAGAGCGAAAAAAAAAATTCATATCAATCTGTCTCTCGTCGTTCATTCTCGCTTTTCGTTACGTGATAAAATGCGCTTGTTATACTTCGATTTCGATTGTTACGACTTTTCTTGTATTTTATATCACGCACCATTTGAGAACCATTGAAATTATGTGGATAAATTATGTGGCGTCATACATGCGTGATCGGAACAATTTAATTTTTCTTACTGTTTGAAGATAATGTTTTAAAAAACCGGTTGGGCGTAATATATACCTTTCAATTCGACCGTAATCTGTTTGAATAATCTTCAGCGACAAAGATATTTCTCTCAAAATTTTCATTAAATTTACACTCGATTTTAATATTATTAAATAACATTTGTCGTACTTATCCCGTCTTCATGAAACATGCTTTTAATGACGAACTGAACGATAAATAATCGGTTGAAATAACCATCCAACTACTGTAATTACAAAAGACAAAAACAATATTTATTTATATTTGTGACTCAAATTCAATTATTCTTTCATTCTTCACGGCATCTGCTTCATCGTTTCACACATTTACTTTCCGAGTTTTGGGGGATGTACTCCGTAATAAATAAATGATGTTAAGTTCACTATAATATCTAACATATGTATGTCTAACAATCCCTACAGACGCTTCACACAAAGTTAGTTACATCCAAAATATATCTTCGGTAGTAGTGGGAGGGTTTTCTTCGCCAAGTACTGCTAATAAACCCAATGATCGAAATTATTAAAAACGCCAGGATTGCGTGTGGTAGATCCATGTTTTATACAATAACAAGTAACTCTTACTCGTTTTTTTATGAAACGACAAGTATATCGTGGAGAAATATACGCGAGTATGTATACCCCTCGATTTCGAATAAATTTAATATTATTTATCGAAGTCAAATATAGTTTGCATGAGTTTGATGAGTGACGCGACGGCTTAGTTTCAACGAAAAGAACGACTCTTATTGCCACACCTGTAGTTATTTAAAAAATTTGCGCAACATATTTAAAATTTATTTTGTGATGCAAAGTCTATACCAAAAAAATTTTTCCACCAATTTTCTTTTTGTATTACTTATTTTTCGTAGCGTCACTTTCAGATTACAATTTTTCGGGACTAACAAGGAAAGTGTCACATGTTTGGGTCACCGATTCGCCTGTAACTTTGGGATTTCTTTTCATACGTAGAAATATGTAAGAAGCCACGTCCGTTCACCCTAACGCTTAATATTTCTATATTTATAGGCTATTTTTGTCAAATATGTGAAAATATATGTCTCTTTTAATAGATATACCTTGTCTCTTTTAATAGATATATATTGTGACCTAAGCATTGTAGCGTTTTTGTAATATCAGCAAGAGGTCAAATCCTTTAGAAAGAAAAAAAAATTTGTTCAAAAAGACCAATCCGTTCTAAAGTTACACGGATTTAAAATTTGTATAGGGAATTCTCAATAAAATTCTTTGTTTCGAAAAAGTGACTAATTAGCTTTTAAATTTTTAATAAGTATTATATAACTTTGGAACGGATTGGTCTTCTTTAACAATTTTTTTTTTTTTTTGAAAGGATTTGATCTCAGCTTTCTCTTGTTAATATTACAAAAACGCTGCAATGCTTAGGTCACAAGGTATATCCATTAAAAGAGAGACATATATTTTCACATATTTGACAAAAATAGTCTATAACTATAGAAATATTAAGCGTTCGGATAAACGGACGCAGCTTCTTACATATTTCTACGTATGAAAAGAGATCCCAAAGTTACATGCGAATCGGTGACCCAAACATGTGACTCTCCTTGTAAGTTATGAGATTATTCATGTTAAATATCATTAATCAAAAAGTAACTTTCGAAGAATGCTTTTGTGTAGGTATATCGTGTGAAGTATTCGATTATACGTCTTATGTCAGCAGCAGATTAAATCTCGAAGTGTCTCTTTAAATCAATATAATATTTCAAAGTCTTTTTCCGTCTACAAGTCAACAAAAAATGAATTTCCAAAATGAAAAAAAAACATTTCATGAGAAGTAGAGCGCGTAAACTGAATTCGGAAATCCACCCATAGATTGCGACAAAAATTCTAAGTACGCGAAGTGAGAATTAAAAAAAAAATTATCAGATCAAATGAATAGCTATATCAAATTAATTTTCAGCTATTGTTCGAGAGCCGCTTATGAATGACACACAGTATATCCATATTATCACTTAAACTAAAACCACGAAGATACTTATCTCGTGGATTTGAATAAAGTAAAGTCCTGAAACAGATACACTTATAAAAGGTTAAACGGCTCTGTATACGAGTATATCAGATCTTTGAAAGTGATTGCCATACTAGAGTGTTACTTTTTTTTTCAGGGTCGCGCGAGCCTACACGTTCAGGTTCCCCCCATTTTTTTTTAATTAGGTTGCTCGTGCTTTGGCGTTTGGTGTTATTAGAGGCCATTAGATATATGTATAAATATCACGCGTGAGATTTTTCCAAAGTGTTGAAACTTCCATATATTGATTTCACACGTGAGATTGATGCCCGTAATTGCCAACCCATTGTTTTTTAAGTGTTTGTGTGAGGCCTACATTTGCTTGCAATTTACATTCTCCGATTGCACTCTATACACGTATGCACATACAACCTACCAAAGTGGGAATATTTGTAATATCTGGATTACATTTGACGTGTGTGCTTTGGAAAATTAACGCCTGGCGTTTACCAATCGTATACATACACACACGTTTACTGTGCACACGCTGGAAAAAGTATAACGCTCTATGGGCTTTATTTATGGTTTTCGCTTAACTTCCAAAGTGCGCTGTATATATGTGTGTGTGTCGAATAAATTAAATCAATTACGCGAACGTGTAACACGCCCACGTCATTTTTCCAGCTATCAATATTCTCGGTGAAATTTATATTATCCATTTGGAATGCTGGCTTTATAGTTTCTTAATATCTCTTACCGGCCCTCCTTCGTGAGATTTGTCATTATTTATCCTGTGTGCGCAGTTTGGTGAACGTTGACCGTGATCTTATTAAAATTTTACGTATGCGCTCTATTCGGGGGATTTTTTTCTCATTCTATTGACGTCAAAAATTTATCTCGACATGCAATATTAATCGAAATAAAAAGTTTTAGAAGTTGTAGGTATGCGGAAGCTGTAGCAAATCGATTTGTATGCGCGAATCTAGTCCATTCGAATTTTTTTATTCAAGGCTACTTTTTCTTATAAATTATAAATTTGAAATGAGGTATATCTTGGAATTTCTTTTAATATCCGCTGTCTACTTTATAATGAATAAATTTTTTTTCCATCAAAGTTTGATGTTTATCGTTGTATGAGTATTTTGTTGTCGAATATAGTGCTTACGTAGGTATAGGTTCCAATTAATTCCTAAAAATAAAAGAAAATATTCGAGGACTTATATTTTTAATTCGAATTTCCTTCGACTAATTTTCATGAATATTTGTCGCACCTGAAGTTTTTATGAAAAAGAAACTAAATTAAATGACAAATATTAAGTTACAAGAAATATTTAATGCTTTCGAGTTTTACAAACAAATATTTATTGTGACTCAAATTTAATTATGTCTGCATTCTTTAGTAACTGGCTCCATTGTATCACATTTATTTTCCGACAAATGGAATTTTTTTTGCATATTTTCTGTAATAAAATATGTATTTTAAATTCGCTATAGTCATTTCTTGTGCATAATAATGACGAATAAATCTCATGCACGTGTAATAATTTAATAACATGCTTCACCAATTTTATCATCTAAACCAACTTGGAACGGTTGTGCGGCTTTTTTCACCACGTACTGCCACAAACTTAATGATCGAGATCATCACAAATATGAAAATTATACGCGATAAATTCATGTTTAACAACAAATACAATTTACGCCTGACACTTATGGAACGTTTGTAACAACTTTTACGCCCCGGTTGAAAAAAAGCACGTGTTTTTTTGACCAACGGGACACGTGTCGTTTTGTGTCAAAAAAGACACGTGTCCCCGATCAACG
>JAWWMK010000008.1:17534998-17567542 GCA_035047105.1 Galeopsomyia nigrocyanea | reverse complement strand
TAATTTGACTTGCTGCGTGTCAAAATTTATATCCGTCGGCAAAAATTTACGATAATGAAAGTGTAAACAATATATACGTGATATTGTTCATCCACGTGAAATAAGCTTGAAGTAATAAAAGTTAATGAGGTGTGAAAAACAAATCGAAAGCTACTGTACACACACACACACACACACACACACACACACACACACACACACACACCCAAGAATAGAAATCAAATTAGGCGCGAAAATCAGATGAAAAAAAATACTTTGATTAACGTTGACTGTCAAAGATGAAAAAAAAGAAGAAGGAATTAACATCGACAATGGCCGAAGGAGATCAAAATCGCATTACGTGCCCGAGTTGGAAATGGAAAATCTCGTGGCGAACGCAGCTCGCGGGCCTCTCTCATATTAATTAACGTCATTCGGAACTACACTGGCCGAGACTTTCCCATTCATCGGAGTGTACCTCAGCTTCCTTCCCAATAACGGAATTCCTCCCCACATATGTATACGTGTGTGTCGTTCAACTTTTCCAAGCCAATTAAATTTGTCACTTGATCGGCAGCGGTTGCGCAACTTGCGCGCGCCTTTTCATTATCAGCTCTCAGGAGAGAGAAAGAGATCGGTAGCAAACGATATATATGTATGTATATACCCCGAAGAGAAACGCAGTTTGCGTCCTTTCAAAATCACGATAACGTATGGACGTTATGAGCGGCGTTGAATTTGCCACCGTGAAAGTTTTCGCCGAAGTCGAATGCATTTTCTTTTATTTATTTATTTTTTTCGACTTTGAGTTTCTCGTGTGACTTTATGTTTACACTGCCGCGCCGAATCATTAATGCGCCGAGTTTACGCGCTAGGATATTTCGGAATTTATGACGGCAAATATAGCGTTCAACCGACGCGCTCAAAATGACATTCGAAAGCGCGAGCGACTATTAAGCCTTCGGTGCACTGCGACGGAAAGTCATCATCATTTCTTTTATCTTTTTTTTCTTCGAGGATAACATTTTAAATCCCCCTCGATAAAACTGCACGCCTTGATCTCGTTTTGTCGTGGTATCAAAAAATAAAACGTTTTACGACAACAATACTGTATAATTGAACCTTTTCGGCGCTATACAGAATGATGTTTTTTTTTCTCGAAAATCGGGCCAGACGTTTCGAGTCGGTTTTTATCGCGCGGGTTTTCTTTTTTTTTGGATCGGTGAAATCAAGAGGAACCGCTCCCGGCATTAACGGAGGAGGCTTTTGCCATAGCTGCTGTATGAAAGGACTCGATTTTGTTTTCCTTTTTGCCGCGGAGCGACGTTACATTACGTTCGATCGGTTTCACCTTCGCGCAGCTCGGGAAGCGGAAATTAGCCGGCGATTACTTTTTATTCGCTTGCGCTCGATGATTCGAAATTATTTTAATGCATATTCATGTAGAAAAAACTTCACAGTGAAATCGGTTCGCTCTATGTTATTAATAGTATTCATGGCTTCCTCCGAGTTTTTTTTTCCACCATGCGTTATGATGGATTACATATGGATCGAATTTATTGGATAATTTAATACTTGATGGTATATATGCTAATGTTGATAATACATATTAATGGGACATCAAAGATTTGGTTTGACGTCAATGTTCTGACTGTGATTAGCTATCGAAATATATTTATATTCACGTAGATTTTAATGAGATGTAACTCGAGACGTAATTGAAAAGTAATTTTTTGGTTCACCTTTCGTTTACGCAACACGAATATTCATTCGAATTTTCACATCTGTTTGCACGCAAACGAGACTGCACTTGCTCGTGAAAAATCGACTGAATCGAATATACGAATCGTTCGTAAAGGAAGACTGATACATAATTAACGTAATGCAAAAAAAAAACAACAACATTAACGATCCTGTTGGCACTTGGACACTTGATATAAACAAAATAGGTGGTCTATTGCCGGACGAGACGCCGCAGATCGTGCTGTTGACCTTCGACGATGCCATAAACGATCTGAATCGTCAGCTCTACATCGACCTGTTTGAAAACGGTCGTAAAAATCCAAACGGATGCCCGATTTCGGCCACGTTCTACGTGTCCCACGAGTGGACCGACTACAGTCAAGTGCAAAATATGTATGCCGATGGACACGAACTCGCTTCCCATACCGTCTCGTAAGTCGCACTGCGGATCGACGATCGTTCACGCAATGTGTGCCTGTGCAACGAGAATGGATTTTTTTTATTCGTTGTTTTTTTGGGCTTCTATTTATGCATTTAGAGAAAGTTTTCGTGATGAGCTCGTATTAAAAGCGATTTTATAATCGTAACTTTTTTTATTTGGCAACAAACGAGTTCGATAAAATGCCGCATCACGGAAAAATTCGCTTTTTTCATTTCCATAGAGCCAAAATAAATGACGAATCTCGCAAATGGTCGCAGATGAAAAAAAAGCGTTGAAAAAGAAAAAAAATAACTGGAAGGGAAAATGGAACTCGTTCACCTCGTACAATCATATAAACGCCATCCCCGATCGACCGATGCCGATTTAATGCTTCATTAAGGACGATCCAGTTAGTCGCGCTCGATGAAAGCTTATACAATTGAACACAGAGAGCCATGCTCAATGAACTGTGCAGCCGATTGACTTTCAAAATTTTCCAATTCAAAGCACTCGCTCATTATGTATACTTAATTATGGTCACTTGACTCTCTCTCTCTCTCTCTCTCTCTCTCGCGATTGATAATCACTTAATTGTCCGCATAAATTTTCTAATCTTTCGATGTTTATATGCATATATTTTTTCGTTATGCTAACAAATGGATAATTTGTAACGCTCAGTGTTGCTCTGTGCTAATACGAGCTTATATCCAATTAAAGCAACGCGCGCAATTAACGATTTATCGCGAGGTGATAAATCAAGTGGCAATTTTTTTTTCTTCCGCGAGTGAAATTTATTATATAAACATTTTGTGTTTTTGCACGCTCGAGTTAAATATTTCATTAACATAAATTGCAACCGAAATCGAGACAACATTTTATCAATGTACTTTCGTTTTTATTACGATGGCATTTTTCCATCGAATCGTCCTCGAAAAATTGGGGAACGGCGTTTTTACTTCGATATTATTTCTAGGTGGCTTTACACTAATAACTCTACATATAACTGTATTCTTTCATATCTCTAGGCACTGCTGTCTTCCGGCTCTATATATTTGCTACTATGTCTACTTAACAAACAACCATTGTGCATAATATATACACATACATGTACATATATGTAGCATATTCTCATTAATGTGGCGTCAGCTTTATCACTGCTACAGCGCACGTGATTTGATTTGATTTTTCTTCATACCTCCTTCGATCTGATCGTTCGTTCGTATACTCGCGTGAACTCGAATATTTTCCTTCAAAAAAAAAAAAAAAAAAACTGTAACAAGATGCGTTAATTTATGTTTGAACGTCAGCAGCAGCTGCTACCGCTGCATATTTATACATATACATCCGCTCGCTTTCGCTCTTGAAACACAGCTTCTTTTTTTAAGATTCATGCGACGGCCGCTTTCTTATTTCATATAAACAAGAAAAGAGACTCCCAAGTGCGGCATCACGAAGGAAAAATTCGAGTTCGCGCTATATACTTTATAACGTTCGATGATCCAAAGGAGATAAAAGAAAACACGCCGTCGAGTGAAAACTCCGAAGACGACGTTAACTCATCCACTAATAATACCGCACTAACGCAAACATTTTTTTTTTCTTTCTCTGTCTTCTCTGTCTGTCTCATTTCCAACTCACACTCGTTGCGCGCACGTAACCATCGTCATCGCCATCGTGACAATAGGCGACTATCTACCGGAGGAAATACCGCAAATCGTGCTGCTGACCTTCGACGACTCGGTGAACGATTTGAACAAAGGACTCTACTCGGATCTGTTCGAGAAAGGTCGTAACAATCCAAACGGATGTCCCATCTCAGCGACGTTCTACGTGTCGCACGAGTGGACGGATTACAGCCAGGTGCAAAATCTCTATGCCGGTGGACATGAGATCGCATCGCACACGGTCTCGTAAGTATTCTCTAACAAGTCATGAAGAATTATGCCAATCCAGGGAATATACATCCTCCTTTCAACGACGATTTTTTTTTTATCATTTGACTCATTCGCACAAAACCCTCTTTTATTATTTTTTTTCTTTTGCACCAACTGTTGTTTGCTTTGATGTGTGTATATATTGCTTTTGCTTGTACTTTGATATTTTTTTTATCGTTTGGTTTGCATGATTGGTTTGCTTTTGCATGACTTTTCACAGTTCTACATGGTGCTGGTAAGTGGTAACGTATCCGAAGAGGATTTGAATCAATCAATATTTAAGAAAGAATCGTTTTTTTGACAGATTATACTGTTGAAACAATGATAATCCAAAGTAGATGAGAGAGAGAGAGAGAGAGAGAGAGAGAGAACCAACAATGTTTGTTTGAATGAAGTAACGTAGTGTACTATGGTGTTACATTTTAGAAGTCTAGAATAATAATTCTTGCATGGATCGATGAAAATTGAGATTGATACAATCTTTAATACCGATTGACAAATATTGAGAAAATACTTTCAAATAATGTATTGTATATAGTTAGTGAAGTATAGTAAACTTCGAAAATTAATTATAACAAACTTTAGTTCAATTTCTATAATATACTTACATAGTATGTTTGTAGCTACAATTACCAGACGTTTTTTTCTCACTATACACAAAAGTAAAAATCTACATTAGTCGGCAAAAGTAGTAGACGTGACGACGTGGAAAAAAAATCCTACACTCTGTATGCAAACTAATTAATTAAAAAGAACTGAAGAAAGTGAGCTCGAAAATTAACACTTCGCACGCTTCTAGAAGTGAAGAAAAAAAAAAGAAATATCCAGTTAGCTCGCAAGCTATAACACAGAGAAAAAAAAGACTGTAAAACAAACGGGCCATTGTTGATTCTCGGAATTGCAAGATGACAGTGCAAATGACAGCCGCTTAACGCACGCACACTCTTTCGCATTAAAAGCTTCTCACCTGCAATCTCTCATTAGACTCTTCGTTCCGCACTTTCATTAAAAAAAAAAAGAACGAACAAAACGCAAAATTTCTCCGACCAATGACCGAGGTGTACGAGTTTTGTTCTTTTACGACGACGGTGAGTTTTAAAGACCCGATTAAATTACCTTATGTATCTGGTACAATTGCGAGTATAGTGTGAGTGTGTGATATTTGCATAATGCGTGGGTGGTGTTCTCCTCGTCCGAGCAAAAAGGAAATCAGCTATTCTCGCTACTGTTTTTTGTTTCAACGTTGGCTAGAATATAACTTTCTCATGAGCTCTTTTTTTTTCAAAATATAAAACACAAAAGTCGTTAAAGCTGATTTTCTCGTCGACGGACAATTCACTTTTTACGAGATACACTTAACACATTTATTTGTTTGTTTTTTTTTCTCTTGCGACGCTCGAATACACACAGGCACAGTTTTGGCGAACAATTCTCGTCACGCAAGTGGTCCCGCGAGGTTGCCGGACAACGCGAGATTCTATCCGCTTATGGTGGTGTCAAGCTCGAAGATGTTCGTGGAATGAGAGCGCCTTTCCTCTCGGTAAGTACAATGACAAACTTTATTATACGCCTCGTTCATAAATTTTCAAGTGCAATAACAGCTTATTCGGTCGAGTGAAGAAAACACACTCAACTCGCTTTATTAATTCGATGCTTAAATTTCGCGCATTCGACTTTTTCGTCGAATGAAATTTTTCATCGAGTCGATATTATACCCTCGAAATAGCGTTGATTCGTGATTCGATTGATCGAACGATCCGTCACCATACAGTGTGCCCATTGAAATAGAAATTGACAGTGTGCAAACACACTTATCGAAATGCCGTTACTCGAGAGAAAGACTGCTGTAACATCCTATTTTAAAGCAACATTATACATATACGCTATAACCGAAAGCGTAAACTTCATTCACACGGTTGCCTATATATACATTACACAAGCAGCCGCATTGTAACCCAATTCATACTCTCAGAAATATTGTCATTAACTCGAGCCCCGACAGCTTAATAAATCACTCCAACAATCAGCGAGTCTTTATAAATCCATTCGTACGTGTGTGTTATTAATGTATGTATCTGCATTTTTTGCTTGTGCAATCATCATCATCATCATCGTCGTCGATGCCAAATCGTCTTTACCGCGCTACGAAGTATAATAGTATACCCATAGGGGCGGTCTATAATAATACGCGAAAAATATTCGGAAAACCCGTCAATTGTCAGATATCTCTACGAAACCTCGCGAGCTATATTTAGAGGATGACACTAACTGTAATAGGTGAGCGTGAGCTGCTTATAACCTTTTGACACCGAGCGCCAAGTATTACGATCGTTCTTGCACTCCCGTTCACTTCGAGTAGGCGTGTTTGTTGCAGCTACTTGTATGTGTGTATGGTTTATATATATAGGTGAGCGCAAGCGAGCGAGCGCGGGAGAGAGAGAGAAAAAAAAACGAATGCATTTCACCATTTTCTGTCGGCTGATGAAACAACACAGCGAAACCCGAGTTAAGGCAACGTGTATATAGCGCGAGAACTTCTCGCGGATCTGCTACTACTGCTACTAGCTGCTGTAGCCTTATATGACTTCATGCTGATTCGACTGCCAATGACAAATTTTAGTTTTTTTTCGCGGTTTCGTTTGGGAAAGTTCGCGTTTTGAAAAATGAGTGAAAGTAGTTTTTGAAATAATAGGCAGTTTGATCGATTGTGTTTGCTGATTAAAATTATGAAGCTTATAATCGTGATGAATAATTTTATTGTCGGATCTCAATCGTGTTCCATTTTTTCACAATTTTATGTGGGAATAAAAGAAAAAGAAACTTTTATGCGAATAATGATAGCTCGTGACCTTAGCTTACTTTACTTCGTAAGTTACAATCGTGAACAAAATACGCAATAATATCAAAAGAAATTGTTACACACGCTGAGCTTTGTAACGCGTAAACTCACAAAGACACAAAGGAAGCAAAAATTTAATCATACGACGATTGCAGGTCGGTGGCAACAACATGTTCAAGATGCTGTGGGACACGAACTTCACGTACGACTCGTCGATGCCGATCTACGAAAATCGACCACCAAGCTGGCCATACACCCTCGACTACAAACTGTTCCACGACTGTATGATTCCTCCATGCCCGACGCGCTCTTATCCCGGTCTCTGGGAAGTGCCTATGGTCATGTGGCAGGATCTGAACGGTGGTAGGTGTTCCATGGGCGACGCCTGCAGTAACCCACCGACTGCCGATGGCGTCTACAAAGTGCTCATCAAGAACTTCGAGAGACATTACACCACCAACAGGTTGGTTGTTTGTTCTAGCTTGTTTTATAGGCGATTGCGCGTTTAATTTTTACGTATATTATTATATACGTCGCTGATCGCTTGATTAATCTTGATTCACAATAAACGTAAAGCTTCGTTGATTTACAACCAGGCGATACGTGTATTTTGAAATTTCATCGCTTTGCGCGAGATTACTTATACACGCGGAATATTTCGCACGCTATCTTTCAGAGCTCCGTTCGGTCTGTTCTACCACGCGGCTTGGTTCACGCAGCCTCATCACAAGGAAGGTTTCATTTCGTTCCTCGACACGATTGTCGCTATGGACGACGTATGGATCATCACCAATTGGCAGGCTATTCAGTGGGTCAGGAATCCTACTCCTCTTGCACTCTTGGATAGATTCGAACCTTTTGGATGCAATTATCAGGTATGGCAGTCGTTGCGACATTTTGCTATTTGAATTTTTTACGACTGACGTGATTATGGATATCGAGTGTTTATCGGTTTTTTATTATCTGATCAATTATTAAATGAAGACGAAAAACAAATAAAGAAGTTTTACGTTGTGTTGAAATAGGTGAAAATGTTTCGACAGAGAAACAGCATCGAATAAAAATTTTACCGATCGATTATTCGGAATATAAAATAAATATTGTACAGATTTTTAAAATAAGTTTCAAGTACAAGATGATTATGAAAATTTATACCGTTGATGAGCGAGATAAGAACGTTCGAACGATGTCAATGCCAACAAGATTTTTTAAGTAACAAACATATAAAAACTGAAAAATTATTTACACATTGAAAGAAGTAATGGAATCTAAGCTCGAACCTTTCGATTGTTAAAATCCTAGGACCGACCGAAGAAGTGCAACAACCCCAGGGTATGCAACCTGTGGCACAAGAGCGGCGTACGTTACATGAAAACGTGCCAAGCGTGTCCCGACATTTACCCGTGGACCGGCAAAACGGGCATCCGTAGCAGTCGCATCGACAACGACATCGACGGCCACGATTGAGCCACGAACATCGCGAGCCAACGGATATATATGAGAACAAAAAAAAAACAACAACAACAACGAGTAGAAGAGCGAATATAAATAATTTTTTTTAATAATTATTTCGTTCGAATACTGCATACTAGACTAGCATCTTTTATGAATTTTGCATGTGATCGTGTGTATACGTGTGCGTGGAATGAGCTTTCCTGAAGAGTCTGCTTTTGGTCTAGATTGTTTTTTTTCTTCTTTCTGGATTAGAATCAGACGAGACGTTGAGACTGTGCGATAATATACGAGTTCTAATTTTTTTTATTAGGGATTGGTTTTGATATATTGCGATTTTTTTCAAGTATTCGTTGTATCGATCGCGCAATCGCAACGTTGCGATGAGATAATTGCTTGCTCCGTTTGCATCGTGTTTGTTGATTCTTTGATAACGACATCGAGAAATCAAAGTTGCCGGAGAGTTATCTAGTTTACAAATTCGTGCGTGGGAGTGTGCATGCGTGTACGTGTGTGTTTGTTGTATTTGCGAGTTATAGGTATTATAACGAAATATGCAACGTTGCAATGATCGCGTCGATAGGGTTTATTGAATTATTATTGCAACGTTGACGAAGAGATTGCAATGATTTTTATTAATACTCCGGACCATGACATTGGCAGCGGGAAATTTGTGTAATTCTAAAATACGTCACTAAATAATGACCATGACTCTAGGGAAATGTTTTCATTTCGTTTAGACAAATTTCGCGCTGATATTATAAAATAATTCTTTATTGGGCTTGAAACGGCTTGAAATTATTTCTTTATCAAACGAATTGGATTCGAAGTGCAATGTTGAAAAAAAAAATATTTTTTTAGAAAATGTTTATCAAGTTTTTTAAACATAAACTTATATATGTATACTCTGATAGTTCAGAACTCAAGTGAAGTAGCATACTACGGCTTTCAAAAAAAAAAATAGCAGATGCACGATGAGCCAACAAAAAACATCGTAAACTTAATTCATGAGCGTAATAAACTTACGGCTAATAACTCACAATCAGTAGCATCGTGTAATGTGCAACTTATTGAAACGTCTATATCCTTCACTTTGAGTCTGAACTATAAACATTCTGAACTCCGTCCTATTTTCTAATGAAAGATTCTCGTTTTCGCAACTCGACTGAATCGGTAATAAAAAAATCACGTAGGCTTTTTTTTAAATCAAAATGTTTTACAGATTTCGAAAAGTAATGTTAAAAAAAAGTATTCTGATACTTATATGTACTTAGATACTACCTCAATCAATACTTATGTACCGATTCCTAGCGGCGAATACGAGAGGTAATTTATTAGTATAATGAGCAATGTCATATGCGTTATTGTATGTCGAAAAGCGGTAAGAGTTTAAAAAACTCTATGCTGAGTACACCAATAAATAATAATTGATCAAAATATTTATTCTATCTCAAATATATACTCATTATATATTTTTTGTTCTTCGTTAATATTATACCGGTGAATTTATAATATTTTATTTTTCGTTCAATTGTACTTTACGTAGATCTTTCGGACAATGTCCAACGTAGAATCGCGGTTTGTCACAAGGTGTATTCAGCATCGTAACGAAGTAGGTTTTTCGAAAACTCTTACTTTTGCAACTAAACGAGACGGGAGATAAAAGTCCTGAAGGTTGAAATAGAGCATCTATTTTTTAGCGCCGTTAAGTATACGTGGCAGGATGTGTACGGATTCTTGAAAGATGAATCAAATATATGCTTGAAATGATAATTTATGCCAATTGTCAACTTCCATCCAGATGATATGTCAAGTATCTAGAACAAACAAGTTTTTTATAGACGAGTTAATTCTTACTTAAATTTTATGCATTCGAAAATTTATGCAGTAGTACTTACTTTATTTTATTTATATATCGATACATTTTGGTTTATTGGAATCATTAGAAACTAAAACAAAAAATGCTCAAAAAAGTTTCAAAATCTAGCTGATAAGGCGTACTAGTAAAATAGACGTTATACGTAAGTATTACTATGGAAATTCGACAATTCGATGGAAATTCCTTAATATTTGAGATTAATTATGTAAATATTCGTAATAGACTGCTTAATTTTTGTACCGTGCTAGTTGTAGTCGCGTTTTTTTTATGAGAGAACGAAGAAAGTACATGCGATTTGCTAAAAAGCAATGATACGAATTGGCATTTACAAACAAAAAAATACTCCGATCACATCACAAAACAATGTTCAATTTACTTTATTACTGCCTACATCACTTATACATAATAATACTTCATAAGTAATATTGCTATAAACATAAGTTTCATTTACGATATTTTCTACATTTACGTTAAAATGTAGCTTCAGATATATATTTCTAAGAATCAGGAAACGGAAGAGAATAATGGGACATTGTATCAGCCTCTTTGAGATCAAACATGTCAACGTCTTGCCAAACGATCGTATTTCAATGGCCGAGATTTTCTTCCCACTAATGAGCCATGTTATTGTAGCTTACATAGCTTTTCCAAGCCTACGTGAGAAAGAAAAAAAATTCGAATTATCATTGCCTTTTCGTGGAAATGTATCATGCGGACTTTGTATTATACGTACATTTTAAATAATTTTTATAAATTATTACATAATGCAAATCAAATAAATGTAATGTGTATACGTGAAAACTGTTGTCTTTATTTTTCTAATTCTAACACCTACATTTTCATTACGTCCTTATATATTTTAAAAAATTAAAATTTTTTTCAAGTGCTCATAATATCAATAGATGATGCAGTTGATTGAACAAGGGAACGAACTATATTTGAGTGAAGAATATAATACCTGGATTTCGTAAAATATTGCAATGACCTTTCGTCCACGTTCAGATGTAAGAGTCAGGAACAGGAAGAGAATACATAAGATTTGACCAGTCATCAAGATCAAACACGTCGATATCTTGCCAAACGATCGTGTTTCTATAACCGATATTTTCTTCCCAGAAATGCGCCATATTATTGATGCTCTTGATAGCTTTCCAAGTCTATGTAAAAAAATTAATAGCCATTATTTCCGTTGCTTTTACTTATTACGCAAAATACTTTGATAATACAGTTTACATTTTTATTACGCTCTATCTTTGCCAACGACATGAGGTTCTTTTGCATTTCGGCGCATTTTTTCGCTTTTCGCCAGTAACTATTCGACGTCAAAGTACGCGCACGTGCGAAATTATAATAAGACTTTAGCAGGTAATAGTGAGGTTTAATGCATTCCACTATTTTCGAAAGATCCTTCAGAATCTTCATAAGAGTTTCTATGTCAGCGAGCAACATTTCTATTTGATTACCCTTTTTCAAATTGATGCATCGAGTTAGAAGTAGCAAATGACACTCCAGTATCTGAAATTATACGGTAGCTTTTTCACTCGACAGTCCAGTCGTCAATTTTTTTTTGCAAGCGTTGTATAAACTTGGTAACATAAAAGTTGGCGAGGAAAAGTATGATAATTACCTTGCATAACGTAATGACTTGGGAATAATTAACGACTTCGATGTCCGCGGTAAAATAGTTCAAGTTTTTGACGAAAGTGCTGGTTGTCACGTCGCTTCTGAAAAGTAGAAAACAACGAAATGATTTGAAAAATCATGATGGCCAAGATGCATTACCTTCGCAACTGCCATGACCATAGACCAGTGATGAGACGCTTAGTACTGTTAGGATCGCGTAAAATACAAACTTCCGAGTTGTCGGCTATAAACACAATAGTTACAATAATTACTCAGGCGTATTTTCAAGTTTCATAGAGTATACCGATTATTTTGCGTGCATAATTCGCGCAAACTTCGTAGCTTTCTATGACGATTCCGGCATCCAGCAGAAGATCCATACAGAGAGCATAATACCAAGTTAATGCTGATTTATCGATGTCCTCGAGCGAGTTGTCGCGCAGCCGTTGCAACATGTCCACTGTCTTGCAAACTCGTTTCAAACGCATCTTCGCGCGATTGAATTGATGTCGCACCGACGTCAATTAATGCACCGACGATATATTGATGGGAGAAAGAGGCAATTTTCTGTGGTTAATGTTTTTTTCCCTTTTTTTCAAATTAATAACATCCACGATATTCAGTGTATTACCAGAGTTTGTATCAGCAACGGCAGTATTTCAAATTCCAGTCTGATCATGTGAAAATACTTCGTTATAAGCAGCACTTGTTCTCCGAATTGCGCTGCTCGCTCCAATTTTCCATGCAATAAACTATATTTTTCAAAGTATCTTTTATCGAATTCAGCTAATTTTTGGATATCTTGTTTTTGTTTTTGTTTTTTTTTTTTTTTTGGTATATGACACTAAAGTTGAATTTTTACCTGACTTTGAAAATAGCTGCATACACGTATGCTAATATGACGATTTCTTCGCTGCTGTTCCACTTTTGCTTCTGGTTGATGGCGAACAGTATGTACTTCTCGACGCAGCTCACGAATGACAAATCTCCCAGCTTTCCATAAATTTTCACGACCGACAGATACAACTCGCACTGATCGTAAAAATTGCTCGGCTCGTAGTTGGAGAAACCGAAAACGACGCTCTGGAGCGAAGCGAGTTTCGCTGCCTTGTGGTGCTTCTTAATCTATAATTAATCATCCAGGTAACGATATGTAACAAACAAGCAAATCAATGGATAAAATTTAAATCGATACCATGAGTATCGACGAGACAAGAGACAGGCACGACGCAGTATTTTGTCTGACGACCGCGGCTCTTTGTTGTTTAGCGTCAGTTTGTATCGTCGGATACGCGAAGGTCCAGCGAATATTTTGCCGTATTTTTTCGTATATAGTTTTGTGACAAGTCAACCATTCGGATGCACTGAAGTTGTGTTTGAACAAAGATAGAGCTTCGAAGTAATTTGTCTTCGCTTGCGGATAGTTTCCAAGAAGCATGTAAGCGTTTCCTAGGAAAATAGAGATGTCTTTGTGTTTTCACCAATAATTTACGACGAAATAAGCATGTACCTCGCAAGCGAAGAATCGTACTTCTCCTGAGCATTTTCTCGTACAATGCTGGATTTTTCCAAGCGTCGTAAGTGCCAATATACTGAAAGTATATAAAAGCGTGAGAGAGTTTTAATCACATAGCGATTTTGATCATTTACATACCTCGTTTCTTTCATCTGCGAACGCCAGAAATCTGAGAGCGAAGCCGGGCTGGCCATAATCGATCAGTGCTGCTGCGTACTCCATCATGAAATTATTTATTTTCTGATTGTTATCTAAAGACACAAAGAATGTAAATACGATGAAATTGTTATTTGCTTTGCTCGCACTCACCTATATGCCTGATATGTTGCTGCAATTTCAAAAAAATACAATTGATGATAGTTAGACATCTGCAGTGGCGAAAATCTACGTGGCCAAAATTATCTAGCGGCAAACGCTGATCGATTTCTTCGTGCGTCAACGGATGTACTTTGCTTTTTTTACGAATTTGTCTTGCACTTTTCGGGGATTCCGGCGTTACGCAACAAACATGTTGTGTTTCTGAAAGCATCGACAAATATAAAACTTCATAATGTTTATACGAAAAGTAAAATTATTCACATGGCCAACAACCATCGATATCTTCAGTTTCAATCGACGAAGGCATGATCGAAATTCTCCTGGTCTCGGTCGCTCGGCTATCCTCGTAATTCACTTGTGTATTTTTCATTTGTTTATCTACAGCTAAATGCTCTTTAATGCTCCGATCGTCGATTAGCTGTTCCGCTTTGTACGCATCTGCTATCGGTATCGGCGTTTTCATCGACTTTCTCTGAAAACAATGAACGTTAAATCTGATGTATATTCTTTCGCTGCGCTGCGACTTGTTATGTTACTCGAGATAATTGCGCGGTTCGTTGTACGACAATGAAAGTCTAATTATTATAACGCAAAATAAAAATCGATGGTGATTTTTTCTTTTTCATTTTCCTTACGAACTTTTCCTTGCCGGGCAGTTTCAAAAATGGACCACCACCGCACGCTAGACACTTCTTTGCCTCTTTCTTGTAGATCTCAGCGACGAGCGTGTGACATTCCTTTTTTTCTTGTTCGGTGAATTGCTCGCGAGTCACGCGCAGAAAAATCGATATTTTGAACTCCAAGAAGCGACATTGCGCGTAACGTGCCAAATGCTTTTCCGCAGGTGGAATAGCTGAAAATACACGATGAATAATTGTGCCAACGTAAAATTTTCTGGAATAGCCATAAAACCGTCGAAAAATCATAATGAACAATACAGTCAACTTCCATAGCAATTGTACATTCTATATATATTATTATTATGTAAAATAGCACGGTTCACCGTGCGCGAAAACAAGGCACGCGTCGACAATAAAATATGTAACGTTGTAGTGTCTTACATTGCAAGTGACACCGACAGCGCAGCAAGTGATGCATATCCGAGAAAGTACTACGAGGCTTGAAGGAGCAGACGGTGAGGTCGCCGACCTTCGTGCTTTGCCTTTGCAATAACGCACACTCGAATACGCGTATGCGTATCAAATTTTCAATCGCTGAAAACAAATTTTTCTAATAATATTGCCATACGCGATAATTCGAATGCTCATATAAGTATCGACTGAAAATATTTTCAGAAATCACTTTTTTTTTTCGTTGCTGTACCTGCTGCAGTTTTCAACGGCTGATGATTCGGTAGAATTAATTCCAGCATATTACGAAGGAATACTTTGCCAATCACGCTGGCGCATCTGACGAGGCTTTGCTCGTAAGTGGACAGTCTGGAGTAAATTTCCAAAGCGAGCTCTTCAATTTAATGGGTACGTTAACAATAATATTGAATAAGTTTTTTTTTTTTTTGATGAATGAAAATGATAGTACCTCGTATATTGTAGTTAGTGAAAGAATCCGCAACGAGAAATTTTTCATTTATCAAGCAAACACTTATTCTATCTCTCTTAATGAATGATTGGGGAGGAGCCGTTTCTTCGGGCAGCAAATCGGAATTTATTCGTGTAGTGTTTAAGATTTCGGGAAAAATCAAATCTTGCTCGTCAGCCTCGTCGGGCGTTAACTTTACAATGTCGAACGCGCAGCACAAAGTCATCAATGACAGAAACAATTCGATCCACCCAGGATGAGTTGTGTTCAAATTTGATAAATACCTAAAAATTTGATCCCGTATCTAATTTTACGTTAGTTGACAAATGACATGAACGAATGCAGTTGTTTGAAACTCGAAAAAAAAATATCGCCGTAATCCAATTACGTATCTGCGTGTTCGTACAACACGCGGCGCGCTTATCTCTACAAACTGTTAAAACATCTGTAAACGAGTAATTACTCATGGAGTTCGACGGCGACGGCTTGTACACCTAAAAATTGACAAACCAACGCCGATAGCGAGAGAAAACGAAGTCCAGTCAAAGTATGCCGTAGTAGCCGTTTATCTCGGCAAATATCGGCTTCAACTCGCGACAACTCGTCCCAGGTTTTCGCCTCCAGGATTGTCATTGCCAAGACGACGTTCTCGCGGCTTATCACCTGCGATAAGAACTGCCACGACATGTAGTCCATGTGCTCCACGTTGTCCAATAAAATACACCATTTCTCGTTGTTCTGTTCGGTGAAATTTGATAAAAAAATTTTATTATTTATTCTCATTGATTAAATTGACGGGGGAAAAGAAGGAAAAACGTAACTATATCCAGTATCTTGTCCATAATACTAAGCGTTTTCTTATGCCGATTCCAATCGGAGTCCATGAGATATTGCTTGGAGTGTTTGAATCTCACTCTCAAAATACGATTCATATAGCAAAGCTCTTCCGGCAATAGCACGTGTCCCAATTTCCGTACAACATTCCTCTCCAATTCGTCCATAGTTTTGCACCATTCCGCCTCGAGTATCTGATGGCAAAGGAAGAGAGAAAGAAAAAAAAGAACGCACTCGCGCACGCAAAACGAACAATAAAAGTATACGCACGCGTTACACGCGCTTACGCGTAACGAGGCAAAGTGTGTGTGTGTGTATATAACGCAACTTTTGAAAACGAAATTGTTGGCCGTTTCCGGCGCGCGTTGCGCAATCGGAGCGAGCGCGCGCGCGCGATCGAATCGCCGGGATAAGAAACTATTGAAATCTTTATTTTTTTTTAAGAGGTACATACGCATATACATACCTGCTCGAGAATTTTGTATATAACCGCGTAAGGCTTGAGCGCGAACGTCGGATGAAGTATAATCTTGACCACCGCCATTCGTCTGGCTTTTGCAACTGTAACGAAGCCGTCCAATACGCGAGACTTTCCAATTCGATTCTTACCCTGGCGGGATATAAACAACTTGCTTTATTGTGCGCGCGAGATCATTTTTCAATATACACCTACGTAACGAATCGCATTGTAATTGGAAATGAATAACTGTTAATCGTGTTTTCGATGATCGCAATGAGTTTACGACTGTGATTTTTTTTTTCGTCTCGTACCTCGATCAAAATACCGGCGTATTTGCGAGTTGATATGCCAATATCGTCCAAAATCTCGCTAAATAGCTCTAATTCTTCAAATCTATCGAGTATGGGATAAGCATCTTTGAGTTCAGTCATCGTTCGATCGTCAAACCTGATAAGTTTCAAGAATGTCAAAATTTACATGCAATATTAATAAATGAACTAAAATTTATCAAACTCACTCGTTTCTATGCGTATATTGGAAAATATAATCCTTCTTATGTCCCCTTAAATTTACCAATCCCTTGGAGAGAAAATAACTTTTGCTGATATTGCTGTGTATGACTGTATCCAAGTCGCAGGTGACCTTTCGAAAGATTATCGTATTCTGTACACTTTAACAAAGTGTTTCACACGTGCCAAGAAGCTCATAAATACCTTGCCCTGAGTGATATGCATCATATTTTCCGTTTTAATGATTGGAGCTCCGATTACCTTGTATTGTTGCCGAGTAGTGTGGCCAATAACCGCAACGCACGATATTCCTACATATATGCATAAAATAAATCATTTGGGACAAAGTAATAAGACACGCTCGCGCGGGACTTTACGTAATGCATTGGAAAGAGCGATAGATTCAAATGGCACCACGTGAAAAATTCACCTGTCGAGACACCCACAGATACTCCGCTCACGTGAGTCACAGTGTCGAGCGAGTGCAAGAGATTCCAAGCGCACATCACGCCAAATTGGCAATGATTTAAATCCTTCAAGTAGCCGCGAATCCCAAAGACAATGCGAAATCTGACGATCGACTCGCGTAGGCTTATGTCCTCGATGCATCCTACATTCTCGCAAGCTCTGTGTCACGCGCATGCGAATTGCATATTAAATTGATTGATGGATTCGGTTATTATGTATACGACGGAAATTTGCAGCTTAAAAATCTAAAGGCAAGTGATATGTGCAATGAAACTTACGTCAGGATTATTTTATGACAGTCATCAGTCAGAGAAATTAACTCGGATGCTGTGGATTTCATTGAGGAAACTTCGATGAGTGCTACGGTGACATTTCTCAATTCAGTCACGTGCTCGAAAGAACGATCGTTTTCGATCTTAAAATGTGAAATGAAAGTAAGCATCGTTGCATTGACTTTGGAAGATATTTACCTCGGTTTGTTTTTTACCTGTGTTACAATCGAGTCTACTACGAAACTTCTCAACAACATTCCGATATTTTTTCCATAGGCGCCTATTAAAGCCGGGCGTTCTATTTCGAAATAAGAAGATTTTTGTATAATAATTCATATTCCCTTTTCATGCAATATCAAACATGTAAAAATGTAATTATTGCAAAAATAATTTATTTAGTGCCAACTTGTTTCTAAATCTTCCTCCGCACTTTCTATAATTTTTATCGTTGGGTCTATGATAACTCTGAGGTTTTTTACATCAATACTGCTCACATCGGAAACTGTCTCCAAAGGCTGAGCTGCAGCTTCTTCAGCAGGCTCACCTTTTTTATCGATTGTTTGTTCTGAGCTTCTAATCTCAAGTTTACACATACCATCTTGTTCAGTCGCACATTTTTTTATTTCCTTAATAATCTGAAAAGGTCATGTTTTTGTACTACTCGCATGGAAAAAAATGCAATTATTTCTTATAAAATACCTTGATATGACTCTTATCTAAGATCACATAGACATAATCATTCAAATTACAATGTTCCCATGCACTTGCAGACAATATTATGTCCTGAGATTTATACATATCCGTGGCTCTTCTCAGCGCCTTGAGCGGCTCACCAATAACAACGTAATGGAGAGCATCATACTCGCCGATTATGGAAAAAGTGATGCTTCCAGCAGATATAGCACACTTCAAAGGAGCTACAATTAATCAACACGGTTGTTGAAATTATCGATAAAAAATTTCGATTGTTAAATTAAAGTACTTTGAAAAAAATTGTGAAAATCGCTTTTCAACTTCTGTGCGACTTCTCTGATTGTAAAACAACACGATATAACCTTATGCATCAGCTCGTGGATAAGTTGATCCTTATCTTGAGTCCATACAGATAATATGCCATTGTCTAGGCGTAGAAACGTAATACATTTATGTAATTGCTAAAAATGATTGTCATTGGCACTAATAAGTTTCAGACAAACCTGTGATTGTAATAACATCCCCTTCCATGTTGCATATTTGCTCAGCTACTTTACTTATCAATGTGTTGCAGATTTTAGCAAATTCACAACTTTCATTGTCATTTATGTTACAGAATTCCTCGTATGAAAAGGATAAGCCTATTTGTTGTGAAAATCATAAGATTGTTACCAAAAAATTAATGATAGAATCAAAGACGGTCATACTTGAAAACTCTACATAAAGTAGAATAACGATATCATAATGAGCAAGTTTAGCTTTTTGTTCGATTAAAAAAATAAGTTGATCTGGTATGAAAGTTGACAATAGCTTAAGTTTTCTGTTCGTCGCATTATCACATAATGCCTATAATTCGGAAATGTTAAATGAGTTGAGAATATTCATAGATATATCTCATAAAATTTCAAGTTTTAAATTGAAATAAGAATATAACAAACTAACCTGTCTTAAATTAACATTTCTATTTCGAAATAGTGGCCCAAGTAGTAGTTCGGGCGATAAAACTGACATTATTTTGTAAAAAGAATATTTACCGACCTTATGATATTAAAAGCTTCAACTTTGAATGATATGCTTATTTTTCAATCTGCTTTAGCAAGTAATACAACTGACAAAGTTAACGATATTTATTTATTATTCTTTGACAAGTAACAGTTGAATGTTTAGTAAAGTTAAACTTCATGAAAGGTTATGAAAGATCTTTTTTAGTTTAGTGAACATACAAAATAATTAATAACAAAAAATCTAATAAACTTTCAAAGTGAATGAATAATTTTCAATGCTGATACTGGATTTGAAATCGTGCGCGGTAATGCAACTGAAGTTACCAGGATAAGGTATAAGGCAAGGATCTCATGGGGTCAATCAGAAAATGATATTGCTGTGTTTGGATATACAGGTCGCTTTATTATCAACCTACTCACTAGATTTACAATCGACAACATTTACAAATTTTTATACAATGTTTCATTAGCTGAATTACAATATTTGTCGCAATCTTGATACCTTTTCAATATTTTTAATTTCATTCGTTGATTCAATTTTTAAAGCAACGGAGGTATTTTTGTCATTTTCAAAAATACATTTGTCGACTATCAATTTTTCAATAGAAATATATAATGAAAATGTGTGAAATATATTCTATACATAATTTACAAAATTTATTCACAAGTATTTACATCTCAAGTATATCGATAATATCAAAGTAAAAAAATTGAGGCTTTGAAATTAAATTCAAATATATAAATATTTCACTTTTCGCTCTACTTTTTCGTGAGAACTCGAGTAAATCGAGAAAAGCATTTCGTAAATTTTTCTATTTTTTTTTACGAAATATTTGATATTTTTAATTATAATTATTATTTTTTGTGTGAAAGTGACTTTGTCGTTCAATTTACATCGAATATATATAATATAAATCTCCAATTCTTTTTTTGTTCTAATCTCTTATATCATAAATAAATTTTTTATCCATACTTATCTATTATATTACTTTATACAAAATAATATCACCTCCGATAAATTTAATTTAACTATATATCAATCTCTACAACCTTACGCGACTCTAAACTTTAATTGCTACAAAATGTGAAGAAAAAATTGAGAATCACGCGAATGTTTTGTATATTTGGTTAGCAAAAGATGTTTTTTATCGTCGAAAAGAAAAAAAAACTTCCTCGTCTCCCCCCGCCCCCCCTCTCTCTCTCTCTCTATTGCCTCGTGCACAAATTCTCCTCTAACCTACAGATATATCTGTACATGTGTTGCATATCCGTGCGCAAATGTTTGAGCTGCATGTAGACATTGGTCTCCACAGGCGGTTTGACGATCGTCTGCTCCTGGGGCATCTCCTCGTCGGAATCGTTCTCTAGGAGGCGGCGATCCAACTTGACGGCACGTCCCTTCCTACGATTGGTGCTACCGGGCAACTTCTGCACTTGTTTTGGCGTCTCGGGTTTACTGAGGTCGAGTGGCGCAGCAGTGTTGCTCGATTTCGTCTCGGTCAAGTCAACTGGCGCATCGCCGCCGTCGTCGGCGTCGTCGTCGTCGTGAACTGGCGAAGGCGACTGTTCGCCGTTGTAGCTGATCGGCGACGATTCGCGTTTGGTCATGATACCACCTCCGTTCATCATCGTCTGCTGAGCGTAATTCGCCGGCAGCTCGGCGTAGTTGCTCGGCTGCTGCTGCTCGTTGGCGAGGTCGTTGCCGCTGGCCGCCGCGTTGACGAGGTTGTTGGCGGCGACAGCGGCGAACGGATTGCCCATCGGGAATCCGCTGAAGATTTGGTTATAGGGGAAACCGAGGAACGGCATGGAAGCCGTGACCGGGAGCGCGTTGGCGCCGTTGAATCCGCTGAACGCGTTGATGCCGTTCATCGCGTTGAATTGGAATTGCGGCGTGAGCGTTGGCGCGACCACCGACGGCAACAGACCGGTAACAAGACTAGGAGGCGGTGACTGTTGCTGTGGCAGTGGTTGCTGCTGCTGTGCTTGCGCTTTTGGCGTCTGATGATGAGTCTGCGTCTGCGACTGCTGCTGTTGCTGCTGCTGCTCGGCCGTCGACTCCTTCTTGGGCTTAGTTTTGGGTCCGCGTCTGGTGCCGTAGACGTCGATGATCGGCAGCGGATTGGGCGTGCCGTCGGCGTTCAGCACCATCGCCGGTTTGTGCTGATACTTGCGCAGATGGAGCTTCAGCGAGTGGCAGTACTTGGTGGCGTAGGAGCAGTCGGCGCAGCGGAACTGATAGACGTTCGAGTGCGACTTCAGATGGCTATTGAGCATGGACTTGTTGACGCAGGAGTAATTGCACTTCTCGCACTTGTAGGGCTTCGAGCCGAAGTGATTGCGCAGATGGTACTCCAGATGATGCTTGTACTCGGTGACGAACGGGCATTTGGGGCAGGTGAGCAGTTTCTCCGGTTTGATGTGGCTGCTCGTGTGGATCCAGAAGTCGCGTTTGGTCACCGCCACGAAGGGGCACTGCTTGCAGCGGAACGTCTTGACTTTGCCCTGGGAGTTGACGATCGGATGCTCGATGCTCTCGCTGGCGCCGTTGCCGCTGGCGTCGAGGCCCTCGTTGTTGTTGCTGTCGTTGTCGTGCTGAGTCGGCGACATCGACGCGTCGCGACTCGTGTCCTCGGGACTGGGAATGCCCGCGCTGCTGCCGCCGTGATGATGATGATGGTGATGAAGATGACGCGAGTAGTCGTAGGTACTCTCGTTCATGCTGATGCTGCCGTTGTTCGCGTTGTTCACGTCCAGCGGCAGTCGTGGCTCGGGCGATGCACTGCTCGTGCTGTTCGGCGACAAGCCGTTCACGCCGACCATCATCGAGCGATCGCTGTGTGGCGATGCTGTGTCGCTTGTGTAGTGACCCGGTGAGATACCAGAGTCGTTGTTCTTCTCGTCGTGCGGTTCCTCTTTCTGTAATGCCAATCGAAAAAAATATGTTAATTAGTTGTTCAAAACAATCGATAGCATACTTAAAAAGAAATAATTTTTTTAATCGGGATCGCGCGAAAAAATATTTTGATCGAAAAAAAAAGGAAAAAGTACTCGAATAAAGGAATAAAATAAATCGAATAGTAGGGAATACATTGCACGAGCCACTCGTATCATACACATCTAGAGAGAGAGAGAGAGAGTCCAATCGATAAAGCCGAAAAAGCTGCATCTAGGCGGAAAAATAAGCCCCATAAATAGCGCGTTTACGGTCTATGCTCGCACGCGTAATGACACGCACACGCGAGAGAGGGGGTGGGGGGTCTTCGCGATGAGAAAAACGCATGCGCCAAGCTCTCGATAGAGAAGGGAGGGTGGGGGGTGCGGGTGGGCGATTACTCACCACGACGAGATTGGCCCAAGCGGGCGTGGTTAGGGGGTAGGACGCGACCTCCTGCTGCTGATGCTGCTGCTTGGCCAGAGTTGGCGTGCTACTGTCCAAGGATGGCTTATCAGGCGAGGATGGAGGTGGTGGCGATTGCTGCTGTTGGAATCCCAGATGATGCGACTCCGGTGCCAGAGCTAATGGCTCTGATTCATCCCAGTTTCCTCGCATGTTGTACAGTGCTGCAAAAAAAAATTGAGCAAAAAACATATTAGAATGTTGTGAACTTGAACAAAAAAAATTGGAAATGTTCTGACACAGAAGAGATGAAGATGCGAAGTAGGTATTTTCAAATCCTTACAAAAATAAACCAACCGAAATATATATTTCTCGAAAAAGGAAGAGACAGGAAGAAAAAAAGAGAGAGAAGGAATTTTTTTTTCTTGGGGACATGACAAAGGCTAATTCATAAAAAGTATGAAAGGTGCTTTCGCGATCGGCAGGTGAAAAACTGAAAGGGCACACGCATGGAAATCGCGAGGACAATGGAGCTAAGATCCGCCTCTGACGACGACAGAAGAAGAAAAAAAAAGAGAGGCTCGCAAAAAATGTCCTCCTACGCAGGATGACGCGGACCGAACGGACGGAAGAGAGGACAGAAAAAAAAGGGGGAAAGATGGCTTTGTGTCCCCGCTCGCTGTCGGGTTTTTCTCTCTCACTCTCTCTCTCTCTCTCTTTTTGTGTTCCGGGAAAAAGGGTTTTTCGTGTTGGAGAAAGGGAGCGCTTGTCTCCTTGTTTTTTTCCCCCAAGCGTCCTTCAGCTCGGGGCTGCTCATTTGTTATGCCTCGCGAGTTTTCGATGCATACATTTGCGTTGCATCGATGTATAAAAAGGGACCTTTTCTTAAATCCTTTTTAACGCGGATACAGTCGTGTCGCGAGTTTGGACAAAAGATTAAAAATAACCCAAAAAAGTAGATTGGATAGCTTTTTTTACCTTATTTAAAAAAATTACAAACTCAAATATAACAAACATTCGGGATTTGAAGTTCCGAGAACAAAGAAGAGAAAACGTCAAGGATTAAAGAGCGAAAAAAAATATGAGTTGGCGAAAAGTCGCAACATCTGCATTCGGCCAGTCCTTCGCGAAAGAAAAGACAAACACGAAAGCGAAGGAGGCAAGTTTTGACGAAGGATGTTGCGAAGAAACGAGGAACCCGAGTTTTCTCGTGAAAATTTATTCAAGTGGTAGAGCGTCTATGGGGTTCTGCGATAATAAAGGTGTAGTAGAAGAGAACGCCGGATGGTCGCACGAGAGTGAAAGAAGGGAGAGAGAGAGAGAGAGAGAGAAAGCGGAAAATTGGTGGCAAAGCCGCAGGGGGTCACACCGATTTATATATATACCTATACGTATACATACGCAAAAGCCCTCTTTTGCTGTAAAATCATTGTGCGCGCCCATCTGTCCACGTAGTTTTCTGCGAATTATAAGCAATTAAGCTAATACACGCGCACGCGCCCGAGGTATGTAAACACACATCGATCGCGCAAAATTTTAATTAGCTCTCGGTATTATTCGATTCGTTTCTACGAAACTTTTCTGGAATGTACGGGGATGATTAAAACTACGCGATTAGAGAAAACTACTGCGCGACTTTCAGAGCGAGCGTTTGATTACGTAAAAATCAACCGAATGAAAAGTGAAAAACTTGCGTGTTTTGCTTTCTTCGATCAAAATCACGAATAAAAATATAAAGAGAGGAGAAAAAAATGTATAGTTCGAGACAACGATACCAAACTGTGCGAAAGGTCGCGCGCGATAAAAACAAATAGAGGCGAGGAGAAAAAAAAAGGAGAAGAAGCAGCAGCACGCGCGTGAGAGTTTTAGTGTGAAAGTATATATATGTACGAGGGGAAAAGGCGGAAGATACGATAATGAGAATGATTCGCTGTCCTTCTCGATTAGCCGATCGATCGACTTTTTCGCCACGCAGCCCGAGAGAGAGAAAAAAGTAGAGAGAAACCCTCCGAAAAATATATATCTCTCTTTCTCCGCCTATTCTGCCAAACGCGCGCCTATTTTTTTTTTTCTTCTTCTCCCCCTCCGTTAATGCGCTTCTATCTCGCGATTGGCTTTGTTTGGCCGATACAGAATCGAACCCCGTTTTTGCGTCGGCGAATATCTATGCTTTTTCTTTTGTTTTTTTTCTTCTCTCGACCGATACGTTATTATCGTGATTTTGATGTATCGATAATCGTGCGGAATATACAACGTGTTTGAGCTAATTTATTTTGAATGAAACGTGGCTTTCTAAATATGCCGTGAGAAAGATTATGAGCTGTAAACATGTTCTATTTTCATTGCTTTCTTGAGCCGACTATTTACCTGTGTTATACCATTGTTTGTACTTTAGAATCTAAATTATATACAAATAACACTCAATTACACAAATTTCGTAAAATTTTCCGTAAAATAAATTCACAAATTAAACGCAAATTAATCATTGAAAACTACTAAAATGATATTCTTACATTAATTTTGCAACGAAAAATAATAAAAACGCAAACTTGGGAAACACGCAATTACAGACACGTGGTGAAACAAATTAGCATTCGATTCGATAGAAACAAATGAATTTCCGAACCACACAACCAAACACTACATTCACTCGTTAAAAACTCAACAAAAGCATCGTATACGAACCAAGTATCGACAAATCCATCGCAGAGTGTCGTTAAATAAAACTTTCAAAGCAAAATTGGTAAAATGGGTTTCGAAAAGATGCGTAAAAACTGCGTGTGAAGTAAAAAAAATCCACGTCGAATCGTAAAGTTCAATCACCCCGCGGACAAGCGTCGCAGCACACCACGAGTAGAACGAGAAAAAAAAATGACGAGCAGCGTGCTACCTCCAATCTAGTCGGTCGCGAACTGTGCTCTATCAGTGCCGAGCTTTCCCGGCAAATTTTCCAAAATCGTCCGCGGTCAACTGTTTTGGCGCTCGAGTGCGCGGCGACGCGTTGCAAAGCCAAAACATCGCACGTGTATGTTACGTGCGTGAAAGACAGAGATCGAAAAACAGCAGCGCGCGGGATGGGTGGGGATTTATTGCGCGCGCGTCTTCGATATCGATAGACGACGATGTGAAGCGCGCTGTTTATGAGTATTTGACAAATATGCGTGCAAATTTCTTTGAAAATAGAGAGAGAGAAAGTTTGAGTGAGAGAGAGAGAGAGAGAGAGAGAGAGGTGAGATGAACAGGAAAGGATTAGCACGCAGATGGCGTTGAAAAGAGCCGCCGCGGGTTATCGTATTCTAACGCTGCCAGGCAGCGGGGGAGTTTTTAATCCTTTCCCGTACGGATAATAAGTCTTTCGCTGCAAAGTGACGAGTATATTGCGTTGCAAAATTTTCCATGTGGCCGTGCGTCAAATTTGAGTTTCGCGTTGTTTTTCGACAAATTTTCAAACAAAATTTATTATGTTAATTGAAAAATCATTTTTGAAAAAAAAAAAGACAATCACAGAAAATTAAATTGTTTTACGAAAAAAGGCAACTATTTTAAAAAGTACTCACATAATGATAATGACTGAATTTTCTAAATAACGCGAAAACTAATATTTATCAATAATTTTTTCATATTTTCAAATTGACGAACACATCGCAAAGCACAAGCAAATTGAAGAACTGTATGATTTGACAGCGTGCAAAATTTTTAAAACAAAAAAAAATTGAATAGACGGCAAAATTCAACATATTATATAGAAGAGAGGAAAAACAGTTATAAAATCACGTTCAAAGAACGAAACTTACCTTGACTAATACTGCTACTTGCAAGCGGCAAGCTGACTAGACCCGCCACTGTATCCGCAATTTTGGCACACAGACGAACACAAAAAAATGTTACAACACTCGAGGATCGAAAAATCCAAACAAACAGAAAACAAACAGAAAACAAAAAAATATCAAATCACAGCACAAGTGGTTGATAATGCACAAGTCCAGTATGATGCACACTGAAAGTTAGCATCGCCGACGAGTGTATTCGAGAGGGAGATGTTCTCGGCACAAGCCTCGGCGGTGAACTGATTGACCGGTGCTCAGCCACGAGAACGTTTAGACTTTAGCGCTCGACAACCCTCAACCAATGGGAAAAGCACATTTCCCCTTCCCTTGCCACCGACGGCTGCTGCTGCTACTCTACTCCCTTGCATCCCCCTACCCCTACTTCTGTCGCTGCTGCTGCTTGTCCCCCTCGACGCAGTATACCAAACGAGGAAGAAAGAGAGAGAGAGAGAGAGAGAGGGAAGCGAGAGGACTGACTAATTAGTACGAAGGTCGCTGCACTCGAAGGAAGGAGGAAGGGGTAATTGCCGCTATTACAGCAGCTATACCTACCACCTTGCTCTCGCAGACCCCCACTTTGCATGCCGATGTTTCACCCCACTGTTGGCGGAAGGGCGGATACCGCTCATTTTCGCACGTACACTATTGCTAATGTGTGCGACTGTTTCTTGTTATCTTATCTTGTCTCGGAATGAAATATTTTTCGTAATTATTCAATGCGAACATTTTTTTTAATAATAATCATCGCGTTCATCTATAAATTGAAAATATATCCGTCTTAGTTTCTTAACGAATGCCAAGCGCGTATTGTAAAAATGCTCGATTAACAATTTCTCTCGAAAAAAATTCAGAGCCCTAACGAGTGCGTAATGTACTCGTTTATTATCACGCGTAAAATCCCGTTAAACCCCTTAAAACAATGAATATCTGAAAACTTTCGAACGACCGCTAATGGTCACATATATATGAAATCCATATTTCACGTAAATCCGTTCAAGATGTCGTAATCAGGGCAGTAAACAGTTGGCTGCGGCGGCATAGCTTCCTTCCGGAAAAGCAATTGATCGGATGCTATTTTTTTTTCTCGACTACATTACTCTTCCGCTCAAGCACACACACACACACACACACACACACACACACACACACACACACACACACACACACACACACACATAAACGCGCGCGCGCGCGCTCATCTCGATTTGAAAATACAGTGGGAGAGCTTAGACCCCTCAACGCGCTTTTTCTCTCTTTCCGCTCGAAAGGAAAACTCCTTACACGCTCGTTTTTCTTTCAATGGGTTAGGAGGAGCCACACGTAGTTAAAAGTAGCTTCGGACACGTGCCGCTGACGATTTAAAAATAAAGGAAAAAAAAAGAGAGAAATGAACGCGTCGATTTGTTTAGCCCTTACTTTTTTAGAAGGCAAGCGGAGAAGAAGAAAAAATGAATAGTAGGTACGCGTGTGTTTGAGTTTGTGCTCTGATCAATTAGAGAGCGCTCATTCCAACGTCAATCAGGTGCTTAGAAAGTTCATGACGATCCGTGTGATTCACCATTATTTTCGACATTTTTTAAATGCCGCGCTGACATATACGATTGTTATCTCTGTTGTGCTCTGATTGCGTGTGCACTTTCAAACTTTTTTGCTCGTTAGTGACCATTATGATAACGCGGCAGTAGGTTAAAAAAGTTTATTTTTCTGTGACGAACATTCTTTGAATGAATTGTGGATAGTACGATGTAAAAAATGTAGATGATCCTTGATTTAATCTAATCTCGGTGCTAATTGCTGCACAAGATATTCTATTCATTTTCTGTCATGCTGTAATAAATTAAAAACAAAAACTTATGTAGTTTGTCGCATGAAATTAGATTTTTGATAAAAAAAAGTTTTACCGATATATTTGGAAATAGTAAACTGAATGAAGCACGTGATATTAATTTTGTATATTTTCTTTTAAATTCAATCAATTTTAACAAAAAAAATAATTTAATTTTATCATTTAAAAACATCTATTCTGAATTAATATTTTAATTATACAAATGAGAGGGGTTAAAATATTTTGGTAATTCCGGCAAATAAAATTATGCGATTAAACAAGACGTATGAGTTTATTTTAAAGTATATTGACAAGAAAAGCAAAAAAATTTAATTTTTAAGTATGACGGACTTTTCAATTTCCATAATTATTGGTAATTTTTCCAACAGACAAGTATGAGGACATTCAATAATAAATTCAATAACACGATATAAAGTAATACAATATTTTATTCAATAAGAAATAATAGTCAATGATGTCATTGACATATTATTTTACAAAAATAATTATAGTGTATCAATATCTACCCAGTTTTTCTAATATTTTTCCACAAGTTAAAAATATTTCGAATTACGTTTACAATGAAAATAAATTATAAAATTACAGGAATACTTTTTACATATATGTACACAATCAAACTCCATAATTAACAGTTAGCATGGAAATTCTGCTCCAAAGTCCAAACGTATTTGTGCATATTTTCAAGATTCATACGAAGATACTGAATTTCTTGATGCACATCACCTTGAGAAGTAGAATTTTCTAAATGCCCGTCGCTATAATCAACACGGAGTGACTTCGGCAGCTCAGATTTGCTGAGATCGAGGGGTGCCGACGACTTATCGCTCAAATCAACCGGACTCTCAACGTCGATTTCCTCGTACGACGGCGAAGCTAACGAAGCCGATCTTCGACTATAGTCAACCGGTGCACTCTGCTCGTAGTATTCGCTTTGTTTTTCACTAAACTCGGGAACAACTTGATCGCCGACAAAGTTCCTTTGATTCGCAAACATATGATAACCCGAATACATCTGATCGTAGCCATAAAGCGGCAGAGGTGAAGCGACCGGCAGTGCATTGACAGGATTGTACTGCAACGGCATCGTCGTCGCCGGGTAGCTATCAACAAGATTAGCAAGTTGTTGCAACGACTGCATTTCCTTTTTAACCCTCTTAATCTTCCTTCTCGACGTCTTCACGCGCGCGGTCCCACGAGGAATGATAACGTTGTCCGTCTCGACGGTACCATCGTTGTTCAGCATAAAACCCTCTTTGTGCTCGAACTTGTCGAGATGGACCTTCAGCTGATGGAAATACTTGGTGGCGAAGTGGCACTCGGCGCAACGATATCTGCGCAAAGTCGAATGCGACTTGAGATGACTGTCAAGCATGTTTTTCGACACGCTGGAGTAATCGCACTTGTCGCACTTGAACGGCTTGGAGTTCAAATGATTGAGCAGGTGAGACTCAAAGTGATGCTTGTACTCGGTGACGAATGGGCACTTGGGACAGCTCAGCAACTTCTCGGGTTTGATGTGGACGCGCGAGTGATTCCAGAAGCTGCGCTTCGTTATCGCCACGTACGGGCAACGTTTGCAACGGTACTGCTTCACTTTGCCCCGGGAGGTGACGATCGGCTGGTCGATGCCGTCTTTCTCTTTGTTGTCGTATTGCGTCGACGAGTTGTATTTTGCGTAATCTTCCGTGCTGTCGTTCGTAGCGTTGATTTTGCGCTTTTTGATCACATTCTCTCTTGAGGATGATGACGAGCTGTTCGCGCTACCCGGAGATAAACAGTCTTCTACGATTATCAGACGATCGCTCTGCGGAGAGGCTGAGTCGTAGCGGTATTCGTCGGGTGATGCATAGGTGTAAGTCTGCTTATCGATCTGCAGATCTTGCTGTAATTTAAAAAAAATCACGGTTAGATTTTAATTTCAGACAAAAATATCGATTAAATTAAAAATTAAAACATCGTACACCCGAATCGCATTAAATACAGTTTCAAAATCAAGCAAACATTGAAAAATACTACAAAAATTTCTAACTAAAAAAAATTCTCTCTCAACAAACGTATAAAATTGATCTGAAAAACATTATAAATTTTTCCCCCGAGCAAAATAAAAATTCGACAGATCGGAAAAGCGCGCGTGATGGTGAAAACGAGGGTGTATCTGCGAGAGAGGGTGGGTGGTGTGTGTGTGCATGGGGAGGAGCGTTAGATATATGCGATTACTCACCACAGGGAGATTAGTCCAAGCGGGCGTGATCGGAGGGTATAAAAGCGTAGTCTCCCGTGTCTCTGTCATCGTGGTCAACTATATGCGACGACGCGCCGGTCGTCTGAAAGCGACTTGGGTCCGCGGCGACGGCGATATATATAGCTTGGTGTGCTTCGCTGCAAGTGCCCTCGTATATGGTTTTTGCGGGTGAGAAGTTTGCTGGAAATAAGAGAAATAATTGTTACATGAGTGCGAACGAAGACAATGATTGATCGGTTGATACATAATGCGAATAATTGGAAAATTGTAAAAAGTTATTCGATGAAAATAAATATATTTATTCCGATTTGTGCGAGTTTAGAACGCATTATTATTTTTGGTATAAGAAGGAGACTTGAAATATTTGCCAATATTAACGAACGTATTAAATGAATGAATTGAAAGTGAAAGTAAATTAATTAAAAAGCTAAAGATCGAATGACATTAAAATTGTAACAAACTGTAAAATTAAAAAATTACAGTATTTTGATAAATAAAACTTACTCTGACAAACACAAGCAACGCGTTAAATCCAAGCCGGCAAAACAGCAAGCCGCAAGAAACGCGTAGAATACAGGTGTAACAGCGCTCTCTCGAACACGTTGAAAGCAAAGCAGCAGAACAGCAGCAACAGAGATATATAGCAGAGCAACGTAGTCGCAACTCAATGCACAACTGCGAGTGAGCGAGCGAGTAGCTCGTGGCACCTTTTGAGTACTCGAGGCAATTGCCGGTTGATTGCTCGGCGCTCGGCTGTATCCTATAAGCAAAAAAAGCGCCGACCAATGACAGAGCAGGTCACCTACCCTTCTCTCCCTTGAGCCACTTCTATCGCCGGCATCGTCTACCCCTCGCCCCCTCTTCTTTCTTTTTTTTATGACACGCGTTTTAGGTTTTACTTCCACCACCTCGCTCTGGTCTTGTATCTGCTATACTGCGCGTTGTATGCTTCCCCACCCTTTGTACTTTTAGGTAACACCCTTTTTTCAAAATGGACTTGAATTACCGAAGCCTCTGCGTGTACGAATCTTAGAATTTAAAATGATTGAATATCACTGAATGATGAGTGTAATATGTAAATAATAAGATTATTTAGATTAACAGAGTATTGTTGCTACCGTTCGATGTATTTTCCAGTCATTTATTCTTCCGACAGTCAATCGACTTCCTTACCTATACACATCCGGAAAATGCCTCTAAAACGCTCGTTCTTCCCCTTTCAATGGGTTACACAGAGGATGAACATGCTCGTGGCGCGTTTTTCGGTTAAAAGTAGCCCAAGACACGCGCCGACAATTTAAAAATACGTAGGAAGAAGAAGTAAAAAAAAAGCGCGCCGTTGTGTGCGTGTGCGTTTAGCTCATTTGTGCTTTGTGCTTTTTTTACCAACCACGAGCGCCGAGAGAGATGGGAAGAATAACAGGAAGCCACACACGTGCGCTCGTTTCTTTTTCTCTCGGCTATGTGCCTTTATCGATTATTTCTCTCTCTCTCTCTCTCTCTCTCTCTCTCTCTCTCTCTCTCTTTCTCTCTAATGTATCAGGTGCTTCAAGTAAGAAAGTTTGCGACGTGTATCTCTGTTATATCTGTGTATAACTGATATAGGTGACGAGCGACATTTTTACGCGATCCACGCGACACTTCGCGATGATTTAGGGTGTATAAGCTGTAAATCTAAGAAACTAGAAAGGAAACCAAAAGCTGTTCGTACCAAAATGGTCTTAAAAATAGAGAGAGAGAGAGAGAGAGAGAGAGAGAGAGAGAGAGAGAGAGAGAGAGAGAGAGAGAGAGAGAGGGAGAGAGAGA
>JAWWMK010000008.1:17497849-17523560 GCA_035047105.1 Galeopsomyia nigrocyanea | reverse complement strand
AGCTCCATAGAGAGAGACAGAGAGAGAGAGAGAGAGAGAGAGAGAGAGAGAGAGAGAGAGAAAGCTCTCAAATAATCAATTGAACGCGCGCTGGATATTTTGGAGAAAAAAGCGATAAGCTTGCGGGTAGAACAAAAAAAAAGCGTAATTAGCGCAAGGTGTACACAACAACACTCGGCGGCGCGCGTAACGATGTGTTTTTTTTTCTTCTCTTTCCCTTTTCGCAACGAGAAATGGATTTTAACGCTCCGCTCGCTGTTTGGCTCGAAGGACGTTGCTGTATATACACATGCATGCATGCATGCACTCTCCGCGCCACGCGAAGCCGCACTTTTGCTATAAAGAAGTGGATTTTAAAATAAAAGGTGGCGCCAAGAAGAGAGGCGCCCGATGATCTCGACGCGTTCGTCGCTGTATTAAATGCGCCAAGGCAAAAACGACGACGACGCGATTCTTCTTTTTTTTTTCACGATACACACACACACACACACACACACGAATGTATAAATAGAATAATTAATGGGCCTCATAAGATTATTGTCAGCGTCTTGTTTCTACGTGCCAATTACAAAACATTCGTTTTTTTTTCGTCCGATGTGTTTACCATCCCGAAAGAAAGTTGGAAGGGGTCAATCACGGGTATTATTTCGCGCGCGCGCGCGCGCGATTCGAAAATACACCGATGCTATTAATACAGGCAGCGTCGAGCAGAAATAAATTGACACGATTTTTGTTGTTGTTATTTTTAGGAGAAACTGATATCGTATAATAAGCGTATTAAAAAAAAATTTTTAGCGAATGAAACAAACGCAATTAGTTACGCGTGAAGGCGAGGATTATGAAAAGGAAAACGCGTGTATATAATATAATGCACATCCGCGTTTTAAAGAAATTGTGCGAGAGCCTTTTTCACAAAAGCCAATTTGGTTGTGTGCGCGTTGTAGCGGGGCATATAAGACACATACACACACACACACACACACAAGATCGACTCCCAAAAATAACGTCGGTAACACGCCTACGAGAAAACGCGCTGCTCGCAAGCGAGAGAAGTGACCTAGAACTTTTACTTGAATCGGCTTTGCATGATCTTGATGCTAAACTATATTATGGACTTTTGAATAATAGCTGTTGGATAAATCGACGATTTAAATAACAGAGATGAGGTATATTTTGTTTTTTTCATTAATGGTATAAGATTATATGCACGGGGGTACGTTAACAGCTGAACGAGTTGACGACATTTTATATAGATATTAACATTGTTATCTTGATAAGGAAAATACTGCGGCTTAGTATAATATTCAGAAGTCATTGCTGGATGATTTTCAATTTTTTTTATTGCACTTGAAACGACAAAGACCCGAAGACCCAGCCTTTCACTGACCGCAAGGTGATTAATAATAACGCAATGATGTAACCTAAAAGTTATCTGATTCTTTTATCCTCTATTAAACAAATTGAAATTGTAAGATTAAATTGTGTTTTCAATAAAAAAAAATCTCATTAAATGAAAGCTACCACTGCATATACGTAAAACTCGTGCTACAATTCAAAAATTAATTTTTCTAACAAAAAAAAGAAGCTCAACCGCATAAGTACGAACTTTTGCAAGACACACAGGTAAAAAGTATATACATACACATCAGCACGAAATATCGCGTGCGCGTTACGTAACGTGCACGTATGTATGCAGAGTTGAAAAATTTTTCCAAGTAAAAGCAGCAACAGCAGAATAATACACACACATACACGGGCTACTTAGGGATTCAGAATGAACGGCAGCAGCAGCAGCAGCAGCGGCGCGAGATTCCTAGAGTATAACGCGGTATAATGGATGCCTCTTGGCGATTGGCTATTGAGAGAGAGAGAGAGAGAGAGAGAGAGAGAGATACAGGTGTGTCGCGTATAACTCTAAGAGAGAGAAAGAGAGAAAAAGAGAGAGAGAGAGAGGTCCTTAGCCCCTTACTCTCCTCGTCTTCGTCGTCGTCGTCGCGGCCATTCGAAAGCAGAACTACTCGTATTATATTATATATATATTGCTTTGCCTTGAATTTTCTTTATTTTTTGTTTTGTTTATTCAATTGTCAATTTCCAAATAACAATACAAACAACCGATATTGTCATCTCGCTCTCTCTTCCTCTTGTTTCGAACTTTTTCACTGTCAAGGTGTGTTTTTTTTTCTCTCGCTCGCTCAGCTCGCTCGGTTGTTGTATGATGCACGCACTTGTTTACACCCGAGATAGCTATGTAAGGAAAGACGTGTTTACCACGCAACACGTGTTCGCTAAACAGTTTATTCGGATGGACTTGTTTGTTTCGCCTCCTTTTTCTCTCTCGCGCAAACGTTTTCGTGAAACTTTGTTTGACGAGTTGACGTAAACAATTTTAATGAACTTGTATGTTCACTATTTTCGACAGTCTTTTCAAAATGTGCAATTTTATATGAAATTGTCGTCCCACCAGAGGAAAAAAAAACGGAACATTTTTCGCATGTATGGGTCATAAAAATTGCTGCTTATATATGTATGTATACAAAGCTAGCGTTTATTTTCCACAGACGCGTTTAATCGTCGCGACTAAAACCGATCGGCGCTTTTAAGCCGAACGTGGAAAGCTCCGATTATCAGCTGATAAAAAAAGCGTATATCATACAGTGACCTCAAGAGTATAGTGAATCGACAAACAAAAATTTTTACCTGCCCGTACATCGCTCGAAATGCAAAATATGTATATATCCTCGAGTTGTCGCAAAACCGATTGACAATGTTGTACGACGCGAAGTTTAATCAAATGTACGTCAGAGGAAAAGTCGTTCGATTGCCTAATTGAAGCTTCTCTCGCTCTTTCTCGCGAGAAAATAATACGCAGTTACTTACCGCGCGCGCGACAAAAAAATACAGTAAACAGTACCGGTGCGATGGTGTTGTATGTACGTGCGCGTGCGTTTTTCTCAAAGACGTTACACACACACACACACACACACACACAAAGTCGGAAGATTAATGGCGTTTTTCGTGGATATACATAAAGTAAAACTGTCGTCCATCGTCCGATTGAAATCCTCGCGCTCTAATCCATTGATTCATGGAATCATCATCATCATCATCAAAACGAGGAAGGAAGTGACGAAAGTCGCATGGTGGGCATAGAAAGAGAGAGACGTGCAGCGCGTTGACGCATCGGAAGTCATAACCTACGCGACGACGAGGAGGAAGAACAATTGTATTGCCGATTGGCTCGACACTCTTATTTTTGTTAGATTGCTATAACTAGCAGTTACAAGATTTTTTCCTGCATGTGTACTTCATAGTAACTTTTGGAATCGCCCATATCAATTCGACGAAATTAATCAACACGAAAAAATCCAATACCGAGAATCGTACAAGGAAACAAATACACGTACGCATGAGCAGAGGGCAATAGTCGTCGCGTCGTAGAGCAGCTCTCTCACCTCGCGCAGCAGCAGCAGCACCGAGTTAAACGTGCTATACGGATAGAGACACCGGTCGACCCTGAGGGCATTTTGCGAAAGTTCCTTTTGCACGCACGACCCTGGTGTTGTTGCGGCCGCCGCCGCCGCTGCTGCTGCAGAGATAATGGCCGTCGCCGCCGCTGCTGCAGCAACTTTCACCGCGTGTGTACACACAGACACACAGACATATACAGCGTGATTATGCGTGCAAAAGCCTATATATATCTATCGCGAGTTTCGTCAGCTTCTAATGCTCGTGCGGTTATCGGCCTCTGCCTAGATAATAATATAACAATTATTTTGGATTCTGCCGCGAAAAATCATTATTACGAAGAAATGACAATGTCATCGTAAGTATACGTTTATAGTTGTAGAGTACATAGCTCATTGTGCGTATACACATGTGTATGTCGCAAGTGTTAAAATGTTTGTTATATATGCCATCAATTTATCAATGATGTACGAGGCTTTATCACGAAAAATTTAAAATTCATCAATATAATTTACGATCATTGCCTTCGCACTCTCTGCCCGATGTATATATAATGACACACACACACACTGCATTGTTCTGGTATACCGATATAGTTGAGCCTTTTTTTTTTTTTTTGCTTTAATTTACGGTATCGTTGCTGTTTTATCGTAATGCATGAAAATATGCACTCAATAAAGCGTTCTCTCATTATACGGTTCTATTCTTGATATTCATCGTTTCACATTTCTCATCTTACGGGAAAAATTGTTCTCGTCAAAGTTGCAAGTTTTTCCACCTATACGAAATTAATCCGTCTACGGAAATTCGACGACCGGTAGAAAGAGAGAGAAGGAAAAAAAGTACAAGTATACTGTTGAATTCTCAAAACTCTCTGTAGACCAAAAAACCGCCGCTGAGTTCTTCTCGCGTTACGTTTTAATCAATGCTAATTGGTGTCTAATAAGATGCCTCACAGCTTCTAAAAGAGAAGAAGAAAAAATCGCCGGCGACGACGCATGTCCAGTTATTTGGACAGTAAAGTCCAAAGGATCACGCCATCATTTAGCATCCATTTGTAAGCTAATAAATTCAGCTCCACGCGCAGTATATAGTACTTCTCCGATGATTTTGTATTAAAACTCATTCGTTCTCTCTTTTTTCTTCTTCTTTAGCGTCCACGCGCGCCGCGCGCAAAAGAAGCTATAAAGCAAATGTCACGCGCGACCTTTATAAAATACACATATCAACACACGGAGAAAGAGCAGCTATACTCCCGACTTGCGTCATCGCGTTGCCTCTCTCTCTCACTCTTTCTCTTTGGCGTGCATGTGTGTTAATGTTAATCAGCATAATCACGTGAGCGCGTTAGGCTGCAGTATATATATAGCGACCGACTTCCTTCCCGTCCCGTCAGCGCACACATGCTTCCGGTGATTTTTTTTTCGACGAGCGCGGAAGTCACCTGCTTCTAATTACAACTCCAATGATTTTTTTGTTTTGTTTTTATTTTGTCTCTCAAAAAAAAAAAAAAACTACCCTATAATCGTCGTTTTACGTAATCACGACGATGATTCATTAGCGATATAATTTTAGCTCAAGCGCATACAGACGATTTACAAACAATTTGTTTTATAGATAGCTTCATTATCGTTTCTGATGTAACGCGGTGTGCGAGGGTTTATCGAGTGTCAACATCCGTTTACCACGCGAAGTGAAAAAAAAGAAGAAGAAAACACAATTATTATACAAACGCATCGGATGAGTTTTCTTTTATTTCGCGAACGAGGATTTCTCGTAAAAGCGCTGCTGGCTTATACTATACGGTTTGCTGGAAAAAATATTGTTTTCCCGAAACGCAAGCGGCGCAACGCGCGGGTGTACGATTGCGCCTCGCTCAGCGTGCATCAGTTACGTGTGTTTACGGTTTGTGTATAATACGAAGCTCGTCCCGCGCGATTATATCACGCGATTTCGATCGCGCGCCGATTACTGATTTTTTCTTTTTTTTTTCGCGAGCGAGCTTTACATCCGGTTTGCAATTATTACAGGATCTATATATGTATATTTTCTTCTCTTGCATTGTGTTGCTGTGATATAGCCTTGATCGTGTAGGTATTAAACGCACGTGGCGATTTTCTCACGAAAGTAGGCGAAAAATTCGTAATTTATTGCGCGTGTGTTCACGTGCGTTAATGCTTTGCATTTTGATAGGGTAAATATTTCGCGCGCGAGCGTATTGAAAATATTAGTTCATTGGTTCAAGTATTATACATAGAAGACCGGATAATTGATAATCTCGACACGTGTCGTTGTGGAAAAAAAAATTTGAATTGATAGAATCGTACGATCAATAAAAATAAAAAATTTCCCGCGACCTTCAAAGGTCTTTCATTCTATGATCAATTGAAATAACATACTAAACGCGCACCAATATTTTCTCAAGTATTAATAATTGTCATTTTTTTTCTATTTATCGTCGTACAAAACAGGTGGTGACACAATCCACGTGCACGCGGTGCGAACTCTTATCGCTCTGGTAACGCACTGCTGTGCCTCAAGGATGCCAATTTCTTTTTTTTTTCGTTTTTATCGGCGCAATATGTGTATATATGTGTGTGCGTGTGTGTGCGTGTGTGCGTGTGTGCGCGCGCGCGCGCGTGTGTGTGTGTGTGTGTGTGTGTGTGTGTGTGTGTGTGTGTGTGTGTGTGTGTGCTTCTTTAGCTGCTGCGTGACAATAAGCTAAATAAGCACGTCTTTTATGACGCGTGAATCATATTGTACTCACGGTTATCAGTCAGGAAAAAAAAGAAGTGTTGCTCGATGCCCAAAAAAGGAATTGTATCTTGGCGTGTAGTTTTTCCGAAACGTTTATGCATAATTAATTGCGTGTTTTCGCGCTGAGTCGGCGCTTCTTTTTTTTTCCCCCCCGTTATCAGTGCTCGAAACGATAAGTTTGACGACATGCGATTGATGCTTGAATTTGCTTTCTTCATTCATTATTTCAGAGGTGAGCGCGATGTAATTGTGCAAATCAATAAATTGAACCAGAAAAGAATTTGTCATGGTTTGTCAAAGAAATTTCTTTCATTCGTATGTCGCTTGAAATTCGACGGATCTCTTTGAATGGAAATTGACGTGTTTCAATGGCAAACAGGTATTATTTAATTTATTTACTCAAACGCAACAAACTATAGTTTGACAAATCAACGTGAATCGAATTAACCTAATTGATTGATCTAAAATTTCCCAAACAAATACTACAACAACAAAAAAAGAAGTTGGTTCCGGCAATAAAAGCTGATTTGAAGAGAGGTTCACTCAAAAAAGATTTTGACGAGTTTACAAGGTACATTTTAGAAAGCCGCGTTTGACAAAACGGAAATTACGGCCGAGAAGACCTTGGAAAAGCAGCAGCAGCATCAGCAGGGGGAGAGAGAAAAAAAGTCTCATACTAGGAAAAACAAAAAGGAGTGCCGCGGAAGATCGCATTAGACCGGATTTCCATGGAACTTGTCTCAATTCCCTCCTTTTTCTTTCTCTCTTTCTTGGGGCTCTCACCGATTTTTCATCTCTCTCTCTCTCTCTCTCTCTCTCTCTCTCTCTCTCTCTCTCTCTCTCTCTCTTTCTCTCTCGCTCTTTTCGAGCGCCAGGTAGAAAACTCTCCCTGACCAAGATCTCTCTTTAACACACGCACACACACAGAGAATCGCGCCCAAGGGACTAGACTCGTGTATTTTTTTTCGAGTTTTTGTGGAAAAAAAGGCGGCACAAGCTTATATCTTTGTGGAAAATGTTAGACACACCATGTTACGACCGAAGTAAATAACATCCGGTTTTCCGAGTTTTTCTCTTCTCTTTTAAATGGCTTTCTAGCTAAATACACACCACACTCACGGCGAAATTTCATATTCCGAGCGAAAACAGCCAACTTGCATTTCCTCGATGAAAGATTTTCAAACGTGCTTGACAAACTGAAACGATGATGTCTTTTTTTTTTCCGATATTGTGTGACTGTACGTGTATCGAAATGATAGCAACGGATCCGTTTTATTTGAATTTTGTAGAGGACAAAATGGAAACTATTATCCACTGTTGCGATAAAAAAACCACGTGTTTTTTTTCTGAATCTAACATTTGATTAGCTTGTGTCTCTTAAAGAATGAATGTCTATTTGCACGAATAACGTGAAATTTAGTTTTTTCCAACTTGACGTTGTAAATAATATCTTTTGATATTCAAACGATCTCACTTGTAGAAGTATAACTTTGCTGTGATGAGGAGACTTTTGTTTACCGCGGAATATTACAATGGTTTACTCAGGTGTTCCTCTCGTAAGTACCAAACAAAAGAATAATTTTCAACGCGAACGATCAAATGAGCAAAACAATTCAGCTTGTATAAAACGCATCCTAAAAGTAACAAAAAAAAATCGGCTTTCTAATGATCCTCGTAAACCACAGGCGAAAGGGAGAGAGAAACTCACACTTTGGAAAACGTTGGAAAAGCCGCCTCAAAGAAGAAAAAAAAAACCATCATCACCCCCTATACGTAAAGGCGAGATCAAGAATCGGATATTCTCTCTGGGAAAACGTCAAAAAATCGGTCGGCTCATCGATGGAATTATACACACGTGTATACAACCGAAAAGCATCGTGAGAGATGCTTATAGAGGGCAGTCTCGTGTATATACATAGAACAGAACGTGGGTGGACCAAGTCATCACAAAAGGATCCCGCGCAAAACTGAGCGACCGAACGAATGAATGGACCTCGTGTATAGTATTTAAGGGGGTGCTACGGGAAAATTCGAGTGTTTGGGTTCTCAGTGTATTCGAATTAGGACCGGCAAACTACTTCTCTCTTCTCTCTCGTTTCTTTTTCTCCTCCTTTTCAAGCCTTTCTTCTTGTATAATACATTACAACTCTGCTCTCGCAATTAATAAAACACACTACCCCGTTATATATACCCTTAGGCTCGGAAATTAGTTCTGCATGCTACACACACCGAAGCGAGAGTAGAACGCGTTTTGCAACCCGACCAATATACATTGTTGTCTCGAGCGTTTTAATTCGACCAAAGTGTAAATAAAAAAAACTACGACGACGACACACCTTCTTTTTCCGGGTATGTCGTGTAGCATCGAAACGAAGAAAAGCAAAAAAAAAAAAAAAATATCGTCGATTTATATGTACGTAAAGCCAAACAATAAACAAACGGCATTCCAAAACTTATTATGTAAGCTCTCATTATATAGACGCGAAGAGAGTAATAAGGCTTACGTGCCGTATAGCAGCAACAGTGCACGTGTGTGCCCTTTCCCCGATACATATTATACTGCCTGCAAGTGTTAGTTGGTGTGTGTGTGTGTGTGTGTGTGTATGTGTGTTGCAGCACTGCACGTGTGCCAAATCTCCCGCTTATCGGTGCTTATATATACACCACTTTCCTTTCTCTCTTTCTCGCGTGTGTATATATACGAAGTAATAGGTGTGTGTGTGTGTGTGTGTGTGTGGGTGGTGTTGCATACAGCACATTTGGGTTATCAGTTCGAGTTTTATCGATCGCGCTGCAGCATATAAGCGCGAGCTCGGGTTCATCTGCCTTTTTCTTTGGCACTTTCTCTTCTTCTGTTGCTATATACGTGCGTGTGCCTGCCGCGCATAGCGAAGACAATGAGCGCATCGATCGACGGTGCTTGCTGTACTGCTGCTGCTGCAGTATTGCGAAATCAGCGCAAAGCCGCGAGTTAGAGAATACAAGAGAATCGAGTTTACGGCTATGTGTATGTATACTTTGCATGTCTCGATACCGTGATTTACCGTGTATGTATATGTATATGCCAACTGCGACGCGATGCAACTTGGACTATTTATTAAAATGCCGCGCGGTTCTTTGCCTATAATATACTTGCACAAATACAACGGTGACCTGTGAGCTACTACTACTACTATCCAATCGATTAATGCTTGTAATTTACCGTGGGTTGTGTTTCGATTGCGCTCGATTTTCTTTTTTTTTCTTACTGTTCGAATTTTGCAATGGGGGGTATGAAATGACGTTACGAGTTGAACGAAAATTGAAGAAAAAAACATTGAAAGAAAGCATTTTTTGTTTTTTCATTGCATTGGAAGAAGAATAAAAAGTACTAATTGACTATAGAAAGGCCTATAATGAAAATAACATATCCTCGAGCGATAAAATGAGAAGTTTTACGTTGCTCCATTCATGAATGGAAGCAGTTTGTGGAATATCGGCACCCACAACAAACAAAACGAGCGCGCTCGCACGCTCAACATCACTGCGGAAACTCGAGACGCCCAAGAATTATGAATGAAAAGGCCGAGAGAGAGAGAGAGAGAGGGGGAGAGAGAGCGCTTCAGTTCTAATCAAAGCCGAAAAAAACGAGGTCCCTCTCTCTCTCTCTCTCTCTCTCTCTCTCTCTCTCTCTCTCTCGCGGGTTTTAATGAATAGAGATTCCCGCGCGAAACAAATACGCACACGAGGTGAAGAAAAAAAAAAGCAGCAAAGTTGAAGAGAGAGAGAGAGAGAAAAAGAGAGCGCGCAATGAGGGCTGAAAATAAAAAAGCCAAGAGGAAGTGCGGCCTTTTCTAAAGGGCTAAAGCAACAGGTAACACAAGTGGGCGTCGAATATATACGAATGTGTGTGTGTGTGTGTGTGTGTGAAGGAGAAAGAGGGGGGGGGGGGGGGGGGAGCAACTCAGACGCGGCTGCTTGGAGTTTCCCACGACAGGTGACACGTGGGAATCCCGCAGGTGAATCGTCGTTCGTATACACCGCGCAGGCGCATTACCTGCAGCGCACACACACACATGGGGGTCGAGTTTTTTTTTCTTCACGCCGAGAAGGCGGCACTTGATAGCCCACTTGTGGCTTTATACATATTGGCAGCAGTTGAGATTTTGATTTTTCGTCGTCAAGTGTTGTTCACCGAGATTTTTTTTTCTTTTTGACTTTAACTTTATTTTAGAAAATGATTTGTCGAAACATTTATTCGATGCTTTAACGACTTTCATAACAACGAACGATCGATTATAATAATCGATCGCCTTTATGAATATTTCCCTAATTTTTCGGTCTGTCCGATCGATTAGCAAAGGTCACACCGATACATCTCAATCGACAGAATGTATATATTTTTTTTCTTTAAAGATTCGAGCCATAAAAGTCCCGTTATATACGAGCGTCGTATATCACAATCGTCAATCAGAGAAACAAACATATAAACCTCACGTGAGAGGAGATAGATAAAAAAAAACGAGCAGAGTTTCCGAGCAACGGAAAAATATCAGTCGAAAAGCGTCGAAGGTGGTCCGTCAAGGTAACCGAGGCTACACAGCCTCTCGCTCTCGCTCGCTCTCTCTCTCTCTCTCTCTCTCTCTCTCTCTCTCTCTCTCTCTCTCTCTCTCTCTCTCCTCTTTTCCCCCCTCGGCTGGCTTGAGAAGAAGCAGCAGCAGCGGAGGCAAGTGGGGACAGTGTGTACAAGTCGAAGGAACGATGAAGTAAGCAACGAAAGCCAAGATACGCACGTACGGTTCTCTCACTCGCCGAAAAACTTTACTGTGTAGTACGTGCATTGACGTAGAAATCGCGCGTGCACAGACACTTGCCGTCGCCGCATCCAAGGTTGACGCACTAGGGTCATTGTTCCAAACCGAAGCTATTTTTTTCTTGACGATTATATATCGACGATGCGTTTTCGACACTTAGTGTTTAAACGCATACGAGCTATATATTAAATCTCTTTCACTGCGCGATAAGAGAAAAAAAAAGTTTGTGTCGTGTGTCGAACAATCGAATCAAAATATTACATATACGCGTGACAATGAGACCTAAAAATCGAGCTTACTGAGATGCACCAAAACGCAGGGGAAAAAACATTGTGACCTCTTTTTCTCTCTCTCTCTCTCTCTCTCTCTTCAGTGCGTCAATGAGTGATGTATTATACATATCTTTTTTTTTCTACGTTGCACGAGGAAAATTAATTTAACGAAAGTGAGAAGACTATTTTTAACTCGCCGAGTGTATTTATCTTTATAACAAAAAGCTCGTGTGTTATCAATTCACGCATCATTACCCGTTACAGATGTTCTTCCTACATGTAAACATGTTGATAAAAGCGTCGCGAGTAACAAAAAAAAGTCTAAACTCGAGCAGCTCGTCGAAACAATTATTGATTTTTTCACGAAGCTTCTCGTTCAATGATCGCACTTTTTTATTTCTTCCGAAAGAGCAAGAAAAAAAACGCTCGCGCACGTTCAACGACGATGACACGAATTAATTTTTTTTCTGCGATCGTAACTCACGTCGAGACAGCGAAACAATGACTTTTGCGAAACGAGAGAGAGAGAAGAGAAAAGTCGATTCGTTTGTTTACGCGATAACGGGAAAAAGCGACGAGATACATGTACCTGCATGCGCGCGGCGGCAAAGGCGATTGTCGCCGCAGAAACTACAGCATTGACGAATCGTCACGAGCGATCTCTCAGCTCGCTATAGAATATCCCACGAGTACCTATATGTGTATAGCGCCGTTCACAAGAGATCGCGCGAGTGCAAGTATAAGGCGAATGCATATAGTAGAAACACACACGTACACTTGAGGGTTACTCACTTGAGAAAATAAATCTGTCCCTCGGCGGTGCGTGCCTGTTCCCAGCCGTGGGGCAGAGGTCCGAGATCGTCGACGGTGCTGATGACGTCGAAGCTGCGCTGCTTCCCGTGGTGGTGGCCGTGCCTGCTGGCGGGGTGTGGCTGTGGCGCGTGCTGGCTCTGGTGCTGTTGCGTCGCGTAGTTGTTGGGCTCGAGGGCGGCCGGACTACTGTGAGCGCGACTGTGGGCCACGGTGAGACCCGGTGCGACTTGCTGTACGGCTGCTGCCGCAGCGGCGGCAGCGGCTGCATTGCTGCCGGTGCTGGACGCGCCGGGACTGGTGGTACCGCCATTGTTGCTGCCAGCACCGGGTGTAGCACCGTTCGGTTGGCCGAACGCCGAATCGGCCGAATTTTCGCGCGAGTGCGAGATCGAGGGCGACTTGCTGCCGGTGCTCGGTGGATTGAAGAAGGAGTTGGGCAGGTTGCGCATGCGCAGCGGCACCTGCAGCGGCTGGCTCGAGTTCGGCTTGAGCACCGAGTCGAACAACTTTTGCAGATCCGACTCTGAATCCTGATCGATGCGTACCACCAGATTACTCTTGGCGCCGGCGCTGTTGGCCGCCGCGTTGCTCGCGTTCTCCTGGTTCAGCGCCATTTTGACGACTTCAGCGAGTAGTCAGTCTCGCGCAGCGCGAGAGAGCGAAACACACACCGGCAGACAGACAGACCGAGAGAGAGAGAATGAAGCACAACCAGAACAGACGGGATTATCTCTGGCGGCAGCAGCTACGTATACACCTGACGAGGAGCGAACAATCGAGAGAGCAGCACCTTGCGCCCGCCTGGGCCTCCTTCATTCATCCGAGCTAAGGCGGCACATCCGTCCTCTCTCTTTCTGTTCTCTCGCTCTCCTCCTTCCGCGAACTCTATCGGGCGCCGCTCTCTGCTGCTGCTGCTGCTGCTGCTGCACACAAACACCCCAGAATGTACATAATTTTACATATCTATAGGGCGTTCGCACTTATTGTTCAAATACTCGTGCATTGCAGGCACACGTGTTGAAGAAAAAAATTTCATTTCTCTCTTTCTCTCTCTTTTCGACACGATGACTAGGATAGGAACGAGAAGTTGAAAAATGTACAAGGCACTTTGAAGAAGTCTGGCTCGCGAGTGTAAAGAAGTCGGAACGTGAGTAGTCTACTCGGTGTGTGTATGTGTGTGCGAATGCGAGTGTGAGTGTGGGGTTAAGGAGAAGGCGTGGAGAGAGTGGGAGCGAGCGGCGGAGAGGTTTATAAGGCGAACAGAAAGAGAGAGAGAGAGAGAGAGAGAGAGAAAGAAAGAGTCGACGACTTGGTAGGTGCATGCATATAAACGTGTGTGCGTATTTACACGAGAGAGACAGAGTGAGAGAAAGAGTACAAGAGAGCACGAGCGATTGAAGAAAATATACGTACGTGTGTGCTATCAAGCTGCTGCTGCTGATCAGCCCGTTGTTGTTCGGCTCGGCTATGTTTAGGTGCAGCAGCGACTGCACACTAAGCTCGCGAGAGCACCACGGACGGCACAGCTGCTGATGTCGCGAACGCGAGGCGTGCACTGGCCTGTTGCGCTCTTTCGCGGTGGCGAGCGCCGAGCATAGCGCCGAGCAACAGCGCGACTGCCTGGCTCCCCCCACTCTTTGGCCACTGCCACCGCGACCCAACACGACGACGCGCGGGGGGAGAGACGAAGAGAGAGAGAGAGAGAGAGAGAAGGAAAAACGAGCTGCGCGACTTTGTGTGGATATATAGCTATACATATATGCCTGTGATACAAGTCAGAGGGAGTAAATTTTCAGAATGAGGGCTTTTTCGCGATGAGATCGGTAAATTACGTGTATACGGGGGCTGTAGTTGTTCCTATAGCTACGAGTTCGACTTTGTAAATAAGTAACCGAGGTATGCGAAGAATGGGGATGCTATAGCTCTATAGAGCTGAGGCGATCAACAGGTTGATGTTGCTGTGCGCACCTGAGATTGTTGAACTATGGATTGTTAGCGATTCATCACACGAAGAAATGAATATTTACTTACAAAAAAAGGAGAGCTTTTTTCTTTTTGGAAGACACAGGTGGAACGTTTGAAGAGATTAGAGAGTGAAGAATAGTGGAGGATGTAAGAGAAGCAGGGTGCTGGAACAAAGAGGAGAGATGATAGGCGGCAATAAAGGAGAAGGAAAGAGACGAAGCTGCGAGAGAGAGAATTAAAAAAAAGAAGCAGCGCGAGGGAAAGAGAGAGAAGAGAGAAAAGGGGAGTGAGAGAAGACTAGACAGGTAAAGAGAGGGATAAAGCAGCGCGGCGGAGGCGCAAGAGGGAGAGAAGAATATATAGTCAAGTGTGTGCCTCGTAGCCGATGGAAGAAGAAGAAGAAGAAGAAGAGGGGCAAATTGACCCAGCGCCGGCTCTCCGCAAGCCGAGAGCGCTCGGTTCTCACACAACAAACGTATGTGCTCTCTTGTTGGCTGTTGCTGCCCTCCTGCAACTCTCCCGTTGTCGGGTTTTCCGTGGTGCAGTGTGCGTCGCGCACACACAAGCACACAAACACACGCACATATGGAGGTATGTTGTTGTGTTGCTGCTGCCATTGCTCTGACTCCCAAAGTGGATTGCACCTGTGCATGAAGCGCAGCAAGCAAAGCAGAAGCAAAGGCAAGTGCAGCGCGGCGGGGCCATTTTTAAAGCGACACGCTACAGCGGGAAAATTGGCTATTTAAATTCCACATGTTTTTTTTATTGCCAGCTGACGCGATTTTAACGATTTTTCGCTGACTATTGCTCGAATTGACACTGATGTTTAAAACTATGTATTGTAAGGCACATTTACGAAGCTTGCATTTTTATAATACATTTGGATATTGCTGTTACATTGTACACATGATATATATCCTGAGAAGAAACAAATGATTTTCCAAAGTCAAAATTTTTAATTATGCAACACTGCATTTTGCAATACATCTTATGTGTGTATACAGAAAGTGATTACAACGAGTAGTCAAAAGTCAGAATAATTACATGTTTAAGCTCAAAGTGGAATAGAATATTTACATTGGAAACAATCGGCGATTGCAGGGGAATGTTTATTTCTCATTTGCATTTCGGAGAATCTAAATTTAAAGAGCCTCCAAGCACCAAAAAAAGAGAGCTGGATGCGCAGGTGCGATGAATTTAAGAAAGCACTTTATATTATGGAAGAAGAGAGAGAGAGAGAGAAGTCGAAGCGCCATCTACGATGACCGACGGTCGATTGGTGGTTTTCAATGTTTCGTCTCAGGCCAGTTTCAGTCTCCGCAGCACTCCGCAGTCTCGTACACATAAAACACACGTTGAGTTCAAAGCGAAAAATGTAATGTGTCGAGTATAGACCAACGTCAGTCGAACATGTCGAATTGAACAATCGTGCCGCCGCAACAAAAAAAAAACAGACGTCGACGAGCCTGCAACTCTGCACGGCTCTCCGTATGTGCATTTGAGGGCAAGATAAAATCGACTCACGACGTGTTGACGTAAAAGGCGAAGATGTCTTCTAAGAGGTATTTAATTTTGTCCTTTTGCTCGCTCCTTTTTTTCTCTCTCGCGTGCCATGGCCAAGCAGGCATGTGCCATAAATAAATCTGGATATTGAATTTCATAACCACACAAATCTCCATACGATTTACACACTGATTTGGTCTTGCTATACACTGCTGCTTGTCCTGGCAGAGCTGCATTAAAATTTTAGCCTACTGCAAATTGTTCTTTGTGTTCTACGTCTTTCGACCCTCGCGAATTACTATTTGATTTTCAATTTTTCTTTTATTGATTTTTATTTGTCTGCTGTATTTTAATGGACAAGTGCGTGTGCAATCTTGTAATAAGGGTGTAGATTTCCAAAAACTCATCTTGTTAATAATGAATTTGTTGACTCTGTTTCAATAGTTCTTATATGCAGATTCATTATTACAAGAACTATGTAGTCAGTGTTGAATATTCTTAAAGTAATCACTTAGAATTTTGAATTTTTAATATCTTAATATACTGCATACACGAAGAAACCCAATATATAATCAATTCAATAGTATTGATAATACAAAGTTTAAAAGCATTGTTGTTGATTATAAGGAAAATACTAAACATAATATGATATGATATTGATTTAAAACAACTAGAGAAGTGATAAATTTATCTTTTGTTTGCAGTGAACTAAAGAAGCTTTCAGAAGAAAGCTTAACTAGACAACCAGAAGAAGTATTCGATATAATTTGTAAACTAGGAGAAGGGTAAGCAATGAAAGACATACAGCATTATTAATTTACATGAATCTTATTGTCCTGACAATGTTTGTAAAACTCATAGGTCGTATGGATCTGTATATAAGGCATTACACAAAGAGAGTGGACAGGTGCTTGCAATCAAGCAAGTACCTGTCGACACTGATCTGCAAGAAATTATCAAAGAAATTTCTATTATGCAACAATGTGATTCTCCATACGTAGTCAAATATTATGGAAGCTACTTTAAAAATACAGATTTATGGGTAAGTTCATGCATTGATAGTTCTTCTATAATTTGAATATTCAATTGTACAGTTTGTCAATAATTCATTAATTCACCATGTGATGATCAATCAATTAGATTGTGATGGAATATTGTGGTGCTGGGTCTGTCAGTGATATTATGAGGTTAAGGAAGAAAACTTTACATGAAGACGAAATTGCTACAATTTTAAGTGACACGCTAAAAGGCTTGGAATATTTACATCTGAGAAGAAAAATACATAGAGACATCAAAGCAGGAAACATACTGTTAAATAATGAAGGACATGCTAAATTAGCTGATTTTGGAGTTGCAGGTCAATTAACGGTAAAATTTCAAAGACATTTGAATGAATATCCTATGAAAATAAAGAAAATATAATTTCAATATATTTATCTATTCCATAGGACACAATGGCAAAAAGGAACACAGTGATTGGTACTCCATTTTGGATGGCTCCAGAAGTTATTCAAGAAATTGGATATGATTGTGTTGCAGACATTTGGTCATTAGGTATAACAGCTCTTGAAATGGCAGAAGGAAAGCCACCTTATGGAGATATTCATCCAATGAGAGCAATTTTCATGATTCCAACAAAACCTCCACCCAGCTTTAGAGAACCAGATCAGTGGAGTCCAGAATTCATTGATTTTGTAAGCGTGTGCCTTGTAAAAAATCCTGAAGAAAGAGCTACAGCTACTGAATTATTAAATCATGAATTTATTGGTATACATATGTTTTTTTACAAGTGTTATATTCTGATTAGTTATTCTAGAAATTTTCATTATTGCTGTTGTTTTAGGCAATGCAAAACAGCCAGGTATACTGAGTCAAATGATTGCTGACGCACATGAAATCCGCGAGAAACAAAGTACCAATCGCACGCATATAATAAATAACGTAGCGATTAAAAGTCAAAACAATGCAGATGAATCGGTGAGAAAAATATTTTATTATCAAGTTTAATTAAATCTCCATGAAAGACTAAAACGCGTTAATCTTTTTTTATTTCAGGATGAAGATGATTGTACAGGAACTATGAAACCTTTACCAGATCAAGGGACTTTAGTTCCAAGTCACGATCTTCCAGATACAGGCACACTTACTTCAGCTATGCTGGATTTAGGAACTATGGTTATTAACAGTGATACTGATACAGAAGCTACAATGAAAAGTACGTTGTTATCTAAAGTTTCCTCTTAGATTGAATTCACTAAAACTTTAATTTCTTTCAATGATAGATTGATAGTCTTTGTTGTTATAAAATGATAATTTAATTTTCAGGGCACAATACTGGATCAGTTGAGTCAGGGAAAAAATATCGTCCATTATTTTTGGATCATTTTGATAAGAAAGAATCGTCGGAAGTTGAAAAAGTATGTAAGAGATAAATGCCGACTAAAATACTATTTTTTTCTGTTTAATTACATCATTCGTTTTAATTTTAGGGAAACGGTCAGATTCACTTGGTGCAAACTAATCCTGAAGTGGAAACTAAAACAAAAGTACAAAGTCAGTTGGATAATCAGAGGTTTCAAAGTCATTTACAGTCACAGCTTAATCAAATCTCACATCCAATGCCTGAACCACCGCTCAATAATATATCTAAAATACAAAATGTTTTCAACGAACGTGAATTTGATTTCGTGAGTATATTTTAGAAATTGAAATAAAAAAAAAACAGATTTTAGATTTTACGTTTGATTGCAGTTAAAGTTCCTTTCATTCGAAGAGTTGCAACAAAGAATGGAGAATTTGGATGATGAATTGGAAAAAGAAATTAACGAACTAAAAAAGAGATACCAAACTAAGCGGCAACCGATTCTTGACGCCATGGACACAAAACGAAAGCGCCAACAGAATTTCTAACGGATAGATACTTTTTAATTGTGTTTAAGCGTGTGATAGATCCCAGATTGTACAGATGTATAAATGACTAGAGATTTTCTTGAATGCAATTCTGATTTCGTTGGGAAGATAGACGCTATTCAATCAATTCTCCTTGCGAAATCAGTTTTAAGAATATAAGAGATACTAGCTGATACTAGCCTCACGCCACCAGTGTAAATTGTTTTACATGATTCAGATAAGCAAAACTACGATAATACTTAATTTTTTAATAACTGAACGTAGTTATTGTTAAATATACTATTCTTATAGAAATATAATATTTGATAGACTATAATACCGTTTAGCGGACTAGAAGTGAAAATAATAACGCAGTGATGTACGTCGACGCGTATGTATATATTAAAATTAGATTACTACTTTTGCACTGGATACATTTTTACAATATTTATAGCGTAATAGGGGCGAGATTAAGAATAAACATTGTAACAAAGCATCTTTTTACGATTCAGCTAGATTTTACAAGTCTAAATATACGCAGTTGCTGTTTTCAAATCGTTAAGTCTTATGGGTTGCCTTTGGTACAGCAATAACAAATTTTTCGATGCATTTTTGTCCTTGAATAGATCCTATATACATTTTTGAATTCTTCAAATACTATTACAAAATAGTACGGTGACTTTAGATTTTATTTTGAAATATTTGACACTCGATTTTTTTGCAACAAGAACTATTTATTGTTCTTGAAAATTATAAAATAATATCGAATCATGATCGGAAACGATTTCAATGCTTTTGATGTTTGGGAAATTTTTTTTAGGTATTTTTGAAACATATATTGCGTTGAAATTAAATGATTGCATATAGTCAGTGTGTAAGTGGACTCCTGATACGTCAAAGTGAAAATTATTTTGGTTTCGTATACATGTGACATTTAAAATTTTTTGTTCATAGAATGTCATGTATATTAAAATATTCTGAAATTTTTATTTAAAAAATTAAAGTAATCTTTTTCACAACAGTATTATCGAAGTCACAGTTTGCCAAACTTTTCCTTTTAATTTTAGAGAACAGCATTAAAATTGCATTTTACTGCCATATAGTGTTTATAAATACAAGCGCGCGTTAAACTTGTTTTTAATTTTACATTATGAAAATTTTATGAATAGGTAAATTCGGCGTGAACTTCTCTCTGGTAGTGTATTTTGCCTTGCATATACCAAGGATTAATAATTAATCAGCATATTCTTTTGTATAAGAAAGATAAAAAGCGCGGTGGATTTTGCAAAAACCAGCATGTAGATTTTTGATTATTAGTCTTCCCCGTTACAATTATCTTTAAAATTGTCTTATTGTTCAATAATCATGGCATCGAACGGAGGATAAAGTTGCATCACACGGTAAAGAACAGAACGATGAATTTTGATCATTGTATTGTAATGAAATGTGAAATTATTAGGCCGAAATATTTCCAGGGTATTGTTACAACATTGGTTGTATATATAGATTGATTGTGAATTTTTAAGCGAAAATGCTATGGTGAACATATGATTATTTTATTATTTTATTAATTGTTATGTATAATTGTGAATGATGGTATATACATATATTTGTTTCTCTGATTTTACAAAAGTGATAAATAATGTCATTGGCTCACGCTAACTAAAATTCTTCGTTGATCTTTACACTATAAATGAACGTAAAAGTCATGTAGCAATGTATTTATACAAGAATTTGATAATAGTAGAAACTAAAATTCTATACCGAAAGCTCGGTCAGAAAATAATCGTAATAAAATAGCAACATATTTTTGATAAAGGTTGAATAACCCATGCGCCTTTTCAACTTATAAGGTTCCGATATAAACACTTTCAATTAACTATCAGACCTGAAGAACTTCTTTAAAGAGAAACCAGTGTACCATCAGTGCGGCATTCTTTGTTTTGCTTTATAAACAAAAATTAAGCATTATGTAATTATAAAATGTTGTAAATCTTTTGGTTGATAAAAGAAAAAATCAATTAAATAGAATACATTTTATGCACTTGAAATTATTTTTCTTTTAAAACCTTTTGATGATCACCATTAAGGTAGTTCCCTACCAATGTATAGTGTATGCATAGGTATGCAAAAATGAAATTGTAAAAAAATTATTATTAAATAACAGCAACAAAAACAGAAGCGTTCAAAGTTTACGATATACAGCATATACTATAGAAAATCGTCAAATTACAATTTTTTAAAACTAATTCTTCCCTGTTCAATCTAAATTTGCTCAGTTTTTGGAGAAAATGTAACTGTTTTTTCATAGATAGAACCTATATTTTAAGAGCCCATGTTAAAATGTGAATTTTTTTATTGACGATAACTCGAAAACAAGACGGTGAATCGATCCGAAACTTTGCACAGCTGTCATCAAGTATATTAACTAAATTCGCTCCAAGTTTGAGCAAAATTTAACTGTTTTGAGTTTCATAGGGAAATACCTTAACAGGAACGAGAAAAAGGTCGAAAGGAAGGAGGATTCAGCGAGTGCATATGCGAAAAGCTCATAGTTGTATAAATGAATATATATATAAATTTATTGACCTTCTGAATAATAGACGCGGCAGTTCAACAATATTACGTATAAATTACAACGTGGTACATGTATGTACATGAATTTCTCATAAAATAAACGTGTACTATATCAAGTTTGATTGAGATTCATAAAATTAATGTTAATTACGTCTATAATTCTTTATAAATGATTAACAAATTCTACAACAATTTATACAGCATCACATCATAGTTGATAGACTATATGAAAACATTTATGATATGTCTCAAATTATGCTTTCACTGCATGTTTTCTTAAAATGTATTCTTTAATCTCTTTAGGTTGTTACTTTCATAACATAAATGCATGACTTATTTTGACGCTGAGTCTAAAAAAAAAAACGTAATTAATTTTGTTAAATTGATAATTTTTTTTATAATTGAGGTAGTTTAAATGCATATTTTTCAAGTCAATGCTTTTTAAATTTATATTCTGTCAAAATTTGTGGGAAATTTGAACTGCAATTAAGGTAATGTGAAACTGCGCTCATTAAAATTTGTAATGCACACTTTTTACAAACAAAAACAGTCGTTTTATTTGTTCCATAAATATTTGGCCACTGAATTTTTATAAACCAACTGAAAATTATTAAATTGACTTTGAAAGTTCATTATGCTTACTAATGAATAAGATTGCATTCTATAAAAAAAATGTTAATTTATGATGTATATCAGTATAGTATTTAAAAAATTTGGAAACAATATGTGATACATATACGAGATCAGGTTACCGAGAAATTGATCGTGCAAAGTTTTCAAATTAAAAGTACTGAAACGCGATAATTCGTAAAATTTAAGTTTCCTCGAACTGGTTAAAAAATCTATATCTCCATCAGTATTTAAAATATTCTTATAAAAAATATGTCTTCTTATAGTACGTTTTCAAACAAATATTAGCATTTCAACGTACAATATTACTACTTTTTCTTACAAATCTATTAGAAGAATCTGAGAGCTTCTTATTAAAATACCATAGTAATTTCCACTGCCTTAGCTACTTTATCGCGAAAATATACTTCACATAAGTACTTCGCCAGTATAAACAATTAAGTGAACTTTTTTTACGTAATTATTCTTACATACAATATTCAGAGTAATAGTTTTTTCCGAATTGCATATTACAGACGGTTTCCGTTTCGCATCACGATCTTTTAAAATTCATAATGCTCATACCTAGTTTTACAAAAATCATTCTATGATTCATTGAGCAAAAATTTAGCCATATTGATAGATTGAAGGATTGATGCATTAATATCCATCTTAGTTAATCATTTACTAGAGTAATGTTTCATTCTATTACGTTAGTTTTTTTAATTATCTATTAAATAATATTAATCAATATGGCAACATTATGTTAAATGTAAACAGTAGACCACTTTAAAGGTCATCATCTCCTATCATACAAAAAGCATTATTCTCTAACAAATCGCCATTCCTTCTCTCCTGTTGATGGGCCATTGGAGACCTATTATTGCTCGATTTTCTCACTTTAGCAGATGAAAACCTTTCTGTAATTTTTCTTATAATCGGTTCAGTTCTTACTCGAGTAGTAACATCATTTTCCTACAATCAAGTGGAATAGTTATTAATCACTGTTAATAGGTATTTTTTAATAAAAATTGTCTTACCTTGGCACTTTTATTTTCTGTAGGAAGGGAACCTGTAACAATTCGACTATGACCATCTCTCGTAATGTAAGTCCAAGATTTTCCTCTTAGATCTTGGTTTCTAATACCTCCAACGCTTTTGAATAGAAGCTCATCAATCATTGATTGTAGACAAACTGACATTAATATAGCTTGTTCAGAAGATATTGTTATCCATTGCAAATGGTCTTTAGCCATTAAATATTCAAAAGATAACTCAAGATTACATTCAGTATTGTCTTCATATTTATCATTTCCCTATAAAAAATACGAATTTTGAAAGATAGTAATAGTAAAATAAAAAATCTGTAGTAATTATTATCTTACCTCTTGTAGAGTTGTTATTCGCCAACAACGCATTCTGGTAACTTTAAACCCTATTTCTTCTTGATCAGTTTCATAAGATGTAATTCTTACATTCAATTCATTTTTTCCTATTGATACCAAGACTTTTGAGCCAGGTTGAGGGTAATCACATATACATGGTGCAAATTGCATGTATCCATAATATTTTAATGATCGAACAGTTTTCAAAAACTGAAACAAAATTATTTTTACAAGTATTATCATCGAAATAAATGAAAGTCACACTCATTTGTTCTGAAATTCTGCGATATTAATTACTAATTGTTGATTTACCTCATCTTTTTGATTTTTCTCTTTCAGAGCCTTCAATTTCTGATGAATTTCTTCTGACGTAAGGACCCATCCTCTTTCTACCTCAGCTACTGCTTGATTGTACAATAGATTCAAAGCTACTGAGTCTTGAAGTAAATCTAAATCAAACTCAATATCCCAGTACCATTTCCCTAAAACAATTCTTGTCTCAATTTTATGCATATTTCTTTGTGTTATAATTGGAGACTCAAAATCTTGCAACTTTCGTAAAACTGAAAAAAAAAAATCAATTTCAGTATGTGACTCTAGATAGAATTTTGTTAAAAGGATTTTTCACAAAGAAAATTCCTTACCAATAAAATTTCCCTCATCTTGGTATACAATGAATAAAGAGAAATATTGATGGAACTTATCATCCAACTTAATATGCTTGTATACTTTCTGGAAAAGACCATTATTATTACATTAAACATAGCAAAATAATCCATGTATGATAATTGAAAGGGACTAAAAATATATATTTACCTTCAAAATTTGACCAGAGTTTTCAGCTTGTGTCACACTTAGGTTGACCTTTGATCCATTCATAAGACATACGTCTAACTTTTCATCTTCAATCAAACGCACTGCACTTTCCAATTGGGCATTTAATAGAAACCCATTGAGCAGTTCTGTACTATTTATAGTTGTATTTTGACCAATTGTTTGAATATATTTGTCGAGGGATAATCTTCTATCTTCTTGCTGATTGACTGTCAATGGAAAAAACTTTTTTGGAGGAAAAGGCGGCAAAGGTATTTCCATATCTTTTGATAATTGTTCATGTAGATTATGGAGCTGCTTATACCTGACTGTGCAATGGAATAATCCATTAATGTGCACATTGTAGCCCTGCAGTTAATATTCAATGGAAAATTTATTATCAAAGATTTCCAAAATGATTAAAACATAATATTTATCTATTTTGAAATTAAATTAAAAATAAACATTTTATTTTAAGAAATTCAAACTTACTAAATATGTATTTCCAGCTTCATCAATGAGCTCTTGAGTATCTGGCACTGAAAAATGCATTCTTACAATTGCTAGTAGTTTATTATCTAATTATACTGATAATTATTTGCTGGAGAAGATAGAACTAGTTATTATCAGTCATCAACGTACTTGAAAAATAAATGAATTTTTTTATGTAACATAAATACCTTTATTCATCAAATTCTGTCTAAGAATCCAACTAAACATATTTTTATTATGACAACAATGTGGAGAGCTATTTTATAAATTCAGTTTTGGTTTCTGGCAGATATCGTAGGACCTTTACTTATATAACTTTCTTCGCCAACAATACTTAATTAGTCAAATTAGAAAAGATAACTGTTTCCTGGTAATTTTTTTTCAATTCAACAAGCACTCATTTGGAAAAAAAATTTGACTGAATTGTAGAATCAATTGGAAGATTATTTGGAAGAAAGTTGTACAGTCAAACCACCCACACAGTTACAGAGCAGTGGACTATTGCGACAGGACCTCCGGATATCTCCTTTTACTAAGCAGCGTGGTGCACCTACGTGTGGCCAGCTCGACGTGTGGGTGGAATTGGAAAGAGGAGAAAGGTTTTGACGTATAGCTTATGAAAAATACACGAACCGTGGCCAGATAAAACACTCAATTCCCGCACGTCCGAATACTCATTTATCGGCTGCAATTGTGTCATAGACATGACATCGAAAATCCTCTTGCAATTTTTGTGTTTATCCTATTTTTAACATTCAATTACATCTTTCCATTCACGCGGTGTATGCGTCAGTAAAAGTAACAAATACTTGAAAACTGTTTTTTTTTTTTCGCGCAACAACGTCCAGTACTCGAACATACGCTTAGATACGCTAGTTTGGAACTAATCATTCGTTGACGATTGACTCTTCTATTTGTTCGCAGGCACAATTCTATTTGTAACGATCGATCTACGGAATACTGTTATCCGATTAAGCTCGTCGAAATGTGTGTACATACGCACATTGCGCGGCCGCGGTTTCACGTTTCAATATGTTTGTGTATTTGTTGTGCTTCTTTTTTTATCTCCCTCTCTCGATCTCTATCCCTTCCCCTACTCTCTCCCGTCGAAACTCAAAACGGACAGCAGCTATCTATGTAGTCTCCATGAGCTATCTGCTATAGCTAAGCTAAAACGGACTCGGAATGACGGAATGCAGTCCGCAACAATTTTCATCAGCGATTTCAGCGACATCGAGTGGATACATTTATTACTACGTAACTGCATCGCGTCTTCAAATTGGCAGTCTGCTTCATGGGTCTGCTTGTACTCCAGATCAATTGTTTTTACTAATTGGTTATGATTGATCCATAAGTTTAATTTTCTCGAATCGAG
>JAWWMK010000008.1:17469338-17488538 GCA_035047105.1 Galeopsomyia nigrocyanea | reverse complement strand
TATATATATATATATTTTTTTTTTTTTTTTTTGTTTCCCCCTTCTGGTTCTATGATAGACCGTGAAACAAAAATAATAACGATTCAACGGCTTGCGTCGAAGTGAATTTTTCTTTACGTTAGATTTACTTCACTTGAATAGGAACTTGGGGAGTATTGAAATATTTGATTAGTTACGAAAAGTACGAAAAGTTTCAAATTATTAATTTTTCCTTTTATATTCACATGAAATTTTAAGCAATAACAATTCTAAATTAGTTCAATTTCTTTACACCATTTAATTTGTTTATTTATATACCTAGTGGCCATATGAGACTGTTTCATAAAATTAATTGATTATTGTTTATTTCTAGTTTTGAGAAGACTGGTATTTCCCTCCGACCGATCCTTTCGATGGCGCGCATGCGTGTATTTTTCTAAGAAAAAACATGGTGTTCTTAAGAGCGCATCATCGGTATACAGTATGTATGAGTTGACACAAACTATTCCGATAAAAAGAGTATTTACAATTCTAAAAAAAGACTTTTATATTTAGGTAACTATAACATTGTTTTTTCTTTTAATCCACAGTAATTTTGATATAAACAGTCGTCTATTATCTTTAAAGAGCAATTTTTAATTTTATTGGTTATTTTTCAGTTAGATACTCTCAATCTTTTTCAATCCGGCAAGAATATTTTAACAAAGTACGTTAGTTAATAAAAACATCTTCATCAAGATGACCTTAATGGAGTTCTTTGGATGTGCCTTGTTGGCATTTGGACCACCTTTTGCAATGTTCAGTTTGACCGTTGCAACTGAGCCCATTCGTATAATCATGCTGATTGCAAGTGCATTCTTCTGGCTTATTTCTCTTCTTTTATCTTCTGTGCTTTACTACATCATTGTTCCTCTGCAAAATTACATATGGACAGGGCTATTTTACTCTGTCATCTTGCAAGAATGTTTCAGGTATGTACATGTTTTTTTTTTCATTTAATTATGTCGTCTTTATATATTTCACTTTTAAATATCATTTCAGATACCTGCTTTACAAAGTATTGAGGAAAGCTGAAAAAGGCCTAGAAAAAGTGACAACTGCTCATGTGGCTGACAGTAGAGATGTTTTTGCGTATGTCTGTGGATTAGGGTTTGGTCTAATGAGTGGGGCTTTTGCTTTGGTCAACGTTTTAGCTGATGCAATGGGTCCTGGTACTATGGGTCTCACACAAGGCAATGAATACTTTTTCCTAATATCAGCAGCAACGACATTGTGTTTTATTGTGCTTCATGCATTCTGGGGAGTAATATTCTTCTCAGCACTTGATAACAAAAACTGGTTCCAAATAACTTGGGTAGTTGGTTCACACATGTTTGCTTCCTGCATGACTTTACTGAATAGTTACGAGCATTATGCTGCAAGCTTGTTTTCTGTGTACAGTGTTCTATTAATTACAACAGCTGTTGCTTATAATGTTGCTGGTGGTAGAGTGCATAATTTAATGCAATGTTTTCTTAAAGATTGAGACTAATTGAGTGCACTTTATTACTTGTCACTTTGTGAAAAATGTACGTTTATAGAATACTATAATATTGATTTAAACTTATTCAAAAAAGTAACATTCATATTATAGATTAATAAACTAATTTATTGTTGAAGGAGAAGGAACAACATGGATATGTTAAATAATGGGACAAGTGTAAATGTATGAAATCATTTTTTTTAACTTCATTAAATTACATTGACAAAAAGTCATGTCTTAAATTAATATACCAACGATTCTAGCATTGTACTGAACAAGTATTAATTGCAAGTTCATTCAAAGTATTAAATTTTTTATATTTTTTTAATGAATTTTTTGCCTGTAAAATTTGGCACCAGTAAAATCAAAATCATCTAGAACAAAGTAGTAATGAAATTGTTCATTAGTGTTTGTAAAATAAATTGACTACTTATCAAAGTGTATTAAACTTATACTCAAATACATAAAAGTTGAAAGGAGCCGTCATATATGAAGTTAATTTATAAATATACGTAAAATGTGATGTAGAACTTATGAGTTTCATAATGTTCATAAAATATTGTGAAAGAAATTTTTTGACAAAATGTAATTTGCATTTTATGTTCTTTGAGTAGATGTCATATGAATAATTGTCACATAAAATATTTGTCATCCATCATAAGAATAAAAACATTTTTATACAAATATATGGTTTTTTTTTACTTTTAGTCTGCCCTTCAAGTTTCAAAAGAAAAAGAATTGCAGGATTTTATGTAAACTTTTTCATGATGCGTAATAAATAAATTAAAATAATTTGCATTACATTGTATTCCTTTTTTTCCAAGATTCAATTCATATACCACTCACAATAATACTTGTATATAAATCGGCCTATTTTTATTTCATCACATTTTTATCAATGAGCTATTCAAACATAAATATGAGCCTACGAAAGTTGATCACCAATATCAAATCTTCACCCTGTTGCAGTTTATCCATTTCCCTCAACTTTTTGATTTGTTTCTTTTACGAGCTAGTTAGGGATGCCATTAACAATTCCATTTTATTCAAAAAATTCTTTCCTTCCATTTTATCCCATCTGACTTCTTTGAAGGAACCTCCAAGATTTTCCCATTTTCTTTCTCTCACCAACTGTCCAGGGAAAAAATCTTTTCTTGGGGAATGAGCTATTGAAACTTGAATTCCTGTTTGCTCACACCTAACAGCTATCATTCTGTAAATAAATAATGTACATGACTATTTTCTAAAATTTATATTTAGTAGTACATTTGAATGAAGATGTTTTTTCAATACCTGTCTCCAATGGGTGATGCCAGTATGCAACTACTAGCATTGCCTAATGGTTCTACAGCCCCTAGACCAAGATGCGGACTGTTGGCCAAAAATTGCCAACCCATACATTTTGCCAGACCCTGTATCGCACTGATTTGATGTTGATTGATCTGCAAAGAAATTAAAATTATTATACAATAAAAGTAATCGAATTTTATAATAAACTTTATAAACATACTTGACACATTAAAAGATCACGCAACTCTTGCGGCTCATAGCTCATATTCATAACTCTGCCATCCTTGCAGACACATTTCAACGACTTTTCATTGACGTGTAAAACTAAACAAGTTCGCATTATTTGATCATATCCATGAGTTAAAATTATTATCCTAACGCTAGACTGAGTAGGTGAATTGAGGGCATTCCAATGAGTTACAATAAGTGGATCTTTGACTTCCTTTGCTATTGTATCCAAAACATATTCTGTACGCGATCTCATAACAAAATGTTGCGCTTGTTGAATAATTTGCTCTAAAAGTGTAAGACTCTTTGTCATTTCTAAAAGTTCATGACGATCTGCTGCTGTTGGACCTGCTAAACATCTTCTTTTACTTGGACCAAGAGGACCCGATGATGGATGCGGAAATGGATGATGAGTATTTTTATGATGCATTTCTCTCAATAGCTGATGTAGCGAGTGTTCCAAAACGTGATCATGTTCTGTACTTTGTGGTACTGGCTTCTTGTCATTTCCAGTACTGTGTCGTAAAATAATAATCAATTGAATGCCTGGAAAGACCTGACAACAAATTTTATTAAAAAATCTCAACAGTTTATAAAATTAAAAAACACGACTCACTGTAGCCATTATTCGGTTACCAACAACCATGTGTGGAATAGGTGCTCTTAAATGTACTGCCTCCCTTGCCAATTGACTAAACAATTCTTTACAAAATAAAACATTCTGGGCTGCTTCTAGCTTTTCTTGCCAGCTTTTATCCGGATCAAGTTTATTTCCAGCTCCAGTATTTAACCAATTAAGATTGGCACTGCAGAGGGCTTCTTGATCTGTAATGAGATAAATCAATTATAAGTGAAAAAAATTATTTGCATTTAAAACTTACCTTTTTTACACAACACTTCAATATAGGCAAACCCTTCAAGTTCACTTGGAATAGTAACTCGCAAAGCAGAAGCATTTTTAGTTGGGGGAGGTTGTACAGGTAAACTTGAGTTGGGGGAACCTGGAGGGCTAGTTAAACTTTTTTCTTCTTCTTCTGCTTTTGTAATTTCAAACATTCCAGATTGACTGTATTTTGACCCTGCAGTGCGATAACTCAAGTCTCCAATAATTGAGTTTGAAACTTTCTTTAATCTCCAGTTTTGTCGTAGTCTCAATAATTCTATGTGAAAGTCAGGACTTGAACGATTCCTTGCCAATTCATTCTGACAACTCTTCATTCTATCAGCACCCATGAGTAAAACTTGTGCTGCACCAGCTAATGCCTTCTTTTTAGCAAGAACTTGAATTAAATGTTTTTCCTCTGGCTTTTCCTGTGGAACTGGATCAAGCACCATGTATCTCTTTTCTTTGGCAACAGCAAGAACATCAGCCAAAACACATACTTCTGTTAATGCATTCCTGTAAAAGAAATTTAATTTTGAATAATTTCAATTACTAGTTTAATTCTTGCAAATTATTCATCATACCGCAACTTATTTCTGACACTATCCCATGGCCAAAGAGATGATTGAAAATTAGCCGGATCTTTTGCTTCTTCTTCCGTCTTTTCTCCATTTTCTAATTCTGTAGTTTCTTCTCCATCTGTCTTGGAAAAATCTATCTGCTGTGCTATTTTAGCCAAATTCTCCGACAATGTAAGTGGTCTAAACATAGACAATTATTTGTTAAATAGTTTATAAATTTACTAAAAGAAATAGTATTTTTCAATAAAAGATCTTGGAAACCAGCAAGTTATTAAAAATGTCAAAATACGGCGAAATCTTTTTTTTTTTAAATCTAATCAAATTTTAAATGAATAGTTTAAACAATGCAACAAAAACGAATTAAATGTTTATTGTTGTCATTGCATACACTACATCATTTTAGGTTAGCTTTAGATTATAACATCTAAATTCTCAAAGTATAAGACTGTCAAATTAAAACAATCGTTGAAAAAAATTTACAACATCAATAAAACAATACGCACGCCTGATAAATTTCCTGGCCATCGTAAGTGATCTCCTGGATTTGATTTTCAATTGGTGCCTCCACGGAGACTTTCACAGTGGGAGCGTACGTCGCCATTCTTGTTTGGGACTACACGCGACACTACGCGACAACGCGACGCACCGCCTACCACCGCCTACGGTGATAGTGATAGGTATACATACATAGTATGTATGAGGATACACTCGGCGGACGTTGTATCTAAAGGAACGTTTTGAAATCAAAGGGATTTCATCGGTCCTTTCCTTCAAATGGTTGCACTGATTGGTTAGTTTTTAAAACGTTTCTTTAGCGATACAACGTCCGCCGACTGTACATGTATGTATGTAGGTACAATATATATAATATTTTCATATTCATTGCAAGTGATGGATTTGTTTTAAATACTACTTTCAAGTATAGTTTTCGTATTAACCATTGCTTTGTATTTATTTAAAAAAGATAATTATATTTATACTCAAAAATTTTATATTTCTAAAATTTGCAACATTTTACAGCTATACAATAAAAATATTCATTATTTTGAATGGCATAGTGTTAAATAACTGTTTACATTATTATTTCTATTTTTAGATCACAGTTATTGACCGTCACATACTCGTGCTCCGTAAACATTAGCAAAGCTTCGTCTGCTCCATTCCAGCAGCAACAGTGTGGATGCGTAGTGCGTACTCAGTTATAGGTATAGTGTGTGCTTATTTTCATTGAACCGCAATCTAAAGTCGCGAAAAGTGGGAGTTGCAAAATAGCATTAATATCGACTGGACACTGCGGTGACTGGACAGTACTATCAAGGTGGCCTCGCGCATACACCTTTCTCGACCTACACGTGCGGAAAGTGAAAAAAATTCGCCGGTCGCTATCGGGGCAGGTCCGCCTTCGCAACATGCACGATTCCGTTTCCCTTCGCTTGCTCGCTACTCGCAAAGGATAACAAAAAAGAAACCGGTTAAAAATGTAGTGCCCCGAGGTGTGGTGCCATAATACACGCGCGAATGAAAGTGAAAAAGGAGTTCGCTACGGCCGACATTCGACATCTGGGCGTTGTCTACTGGCCAAGTCTCGCCAATTAAGCAATTAATCATTCATCTATATCGCCGACCAATTTACCAGGCTGACTGACAAAGTTCGCAGGATGGCCGAGGACAATTACATTAGGTTAGGTGAGTATCGTCTTCCCGGTGAACGTCTTCACCAACGATGTATATAGCATCAACGCTGCACCACGCGTATGCGCGTATTCTCTCATACATATTGAATGAGGGAAGGGGGATAACTCTACATATATAAGCTGCAAGTCCGTGAGCCGCGCGCACTTTTTGCCCACGAGGTTCGTCCTTGCACTCCCCCAGTGTCTCGAGGACACTCTGCGTGACGTAGTTCGCGGAGCAGCTGATCGTTTTGACGGCTAAATATTTTTTTTTCATAAAGTGCTGCTAGGACAATACTTTTTAGTTTTTCCAGTTTACTATGCAAAAGTTGATTCGAAATTACTGTTATGTAAACATAGTGCTCAGTTTTTCAAATGTCATTTGATACTTTTCAATTGTACTGCTCCAAAAAAAGAGATCCCTGCAGACTGGTTCATTTTGACGTGAATTTAAAAATTCTAGTTTGAATGTATCATGGCAGGACCTGTTTATAAAAAAAGAAAAAGTAATGTTATTGATTGTTGTTCTAATTCCAAAAACGTTTTATTTTTGTAAAAATACTTAATTTTTCAGATGTCCACTTTTCTAAAAATTTATAATAACATGTTCAAATTATTTTTCAGATAATTATGAGATGCTCAAAGCTCTCTATGACTTTAGTGCAACTTTTGCAAAAACGCTGAGCTTCCAGGAGAATGATCATTTTGTACTTTATCAAAGTCATTCAAAGCAAAGGAATTGGTGGCAAGTAGTGAATAATAAAGGCCAAGTAGGCTACATACCGTCAAACTATGTAACTACAATCAAAGTACATCCACAATTCATAATAAACTTTTTGGATGAGGCTATCGAAAGCTTGCGTTCAAACAGTGATAAGCCTAGTGTTTCACCAAATATTGATAAGCAAGATTTATTACTGCGTTTAGTTGAGAAAAAGCGACAAGCTGAGCTTGGCAGAAAAACTAAGAAACAAGCTCCACTGCCGCCTGACTTTGGTAGTTCAACACCAGTGAAAGAACCGCCTACTAACTTTAATAATATAGAACAAAACCAAGCATCGCCTACTACTGATACTAATGCTGAAAATTCACACAATAACCAGCGCAAGCAATCACAATCTGAAGACAAGGTAATCATTTTTCAACTTTGTTTTGTCATCTATAGCTTCATGCATTTTATTACAATTATATTAAATCTTTTCAGCTTGAAGATCAACGTAGAAGCTCAGAGTCTAGTCAAAAAAAAGAACCTTACAAAGCTACTTCACAGAACAGTGTTAAAAAGTCGCCAAGCCAATCACCAGAGAAAAGCAGATCTTCCAGTTTAACAGAGATAAATCCAAGAACTGCTTATCTACTTTTAGATCAATTGCGCCACAGCACCAACCTTAGCTATGAAATGTCAAAAGTTGCAGTAACTGTTGTACTTACTGGACTCCAAGAAATATTACCCTCCAATTTGAGTCATTACTTTGATATAATTTTATCTCAGATGCAAGTGCCATTAAATTTAACCAAATTGAACATTGATGAAACCTATGATGCTAATAGGTTGAAAATTATTTTTACTGAATTAACTTCTTGCAAAGAAGATTCACAACAAAGAAGTTGGATGCTTTATGAGGATGAACCAACTATTTGTGAATACATCAAGGAGCTTACATCCATATTGGTATGTCAATAAATACAATTCTAAATGAGAATTGAGTTGAAGAAAGAATAATGATGATTTTTCTGCCATTGAATTTCAGACTAATGCAGATGCTAATGTATCAAGGCATATACTCAAACAAGACCAATACCAAGGGGTTTCCACACTCATTCAATACTATCAAATGGAAACAAGGTGGACCATCAGACAACTATTATTGCAATCATTTGGTGTAATGTGTAGCTTGGATGCTGTGGTGGTAACAGTCATGTTGGAAAGTATTCTTCCCATGGAGCTTGCAAGGTAATAATTACAAAAATTGAAATTAACTTTGACAAATAAAATTGTCTAATATTTTAAACAATTTTTAGGGACATGAAAACTAACTCAAGAAATGTTGCAAAGTTGAATTATTCTTCTTTACTTTTGACTATGATTTTCTCCATGGGTGAACCAATGCCAATTACACATTTTGGTAAGGAAATGTGAAGAGATTCCTGCAATTTTCATTAATCATTTTCATTTATTAATAATAATTAAATTTTTTTAGACCAACTAGGAGTTGAATTCATATCATTTCTGTTGGATCTCATTGAGAACCCTCCAGATACTGATTTGGACGATCAAATACCAGACTTGTTTGTCAATTTAATACTTTCATACAACTTGCAGTTTCATAACTCAGAAAACGTCGTAATGGAAGCTCTCAAACAACGATCTGTTGCTAAAACTTTTACTGAAAAAATTTTATTCCTTTTGAATAGAGAAAGTATGTATTTTTTCATACCTGTCGATTGCTGTAAATGTGCACGAAAAAAATTTATGTTCCTGTACTTTATTACAGTTGATCCAGTAAGAATATTTGATCATGAGCCCGCACCTCCAGATTCCATCCTCAAACTTTTTATTGACTTATTTGAAACTGACGAGACAGCCTCTCTTTTCTACACAAACGATGTTAAAGTTTTAGTCGATATTATATTACGTCAACTTTTTGACATATCGCCTGGAGAAAAAAGAAGACAATACTTGGAACTTTGTCGCAGGGTATTAAAAACTGCTAGTTATGACGAACATCGTCATCGTTGTGATGACGTATTAAAATGTTTCACAAGGTATCGAGTGATTTTTAAAAATGAAATGTTCCTAAAAATTACGTGTACTTTCATGGCATATGTTTTTCTTTAGAATTTTCTGCGAGGAAGCACCTGAAAGTCAAGAGGATCAGAATCTCGTGCGAGAAATCAGCAATGAGTTTCCGCATTTGTTTAAGAAATGACCTTCGGGTTCGCCGTCCTTGGAACACAAAAATACCGAGGAAGGCGACGAAGTATAAATCTTGATTTGTTTGGACAATCCTTCACAATATTACGCGAACACTGTATTGCACGAAATTGGTGAAATTGACGCACGCACACCTTTGCGATCAGCTCCAAAGAAAGTTTACCGAAATTATTTCCGAAAAAAGTAATCTTGAATGTTCCTCCTTTGACGTGTATAGATAAATATTATGAAAATGTAACAAACGATGCCACATGGTACTTTGAAAGCAAAAAGTAGATTCTGTGTCACGATAAAATCAATATTAACGATGGATAATCTCTATCCTTAAAGGGAGCGATGGCTGTAAATACGATAATAAACTAAAAGTACAGAAACTCAATCCATTCCAAATTAAAGGACCAGAAAGTTTGTCGAGTTTGCTGAAATTAATAATGTGATTCTACGCAAATAAATTCTCTTACTGCTCGTGAATAAAATTGATATAGACACTTTAAAGTTCAAAAAGATCCTGATTCTGTGATATCGTCACGCATTCCTATTTTACTTTTCTGTTTTCTATTCAACAATATTTACAAGTATTAATTAATTTCCAGTCGGAAGCTATAATTATATTTTTATATAGAAAAAATGCTAATTTCTTACTATTCTAAAGTAATCAAGTGCTTTTTCATACATTTGCTTTCAAGTAAAGCTTTGATAAATTTTTAAATGTTCACATAGTTGAAAACTTTAAAGTGGCTTGATCTATTGCTAAACGCATTAATTGAATCATTATTAAGTCTAGTCTTCGATTCTCTCTGTAGTACAGAGCCTTTACGCTTGCATAGTGTTATTATACATACTTTAAAATGCTCTCGCGCATGAGACGTTAAACACGTTATGTTTGCGACTATTGTCACTTGCAATGAATTCTCAAATTATTGTGATCTTTAATTCAAAGTTAAGCAAATAAAGAGTTTAGAAAATAAAATATGTCTGTTTATTGAATGTAATCTATATGTTCTCGAATTCAGTATCTACACAAAGTATAATACTTTACTTTAAAGTCTTCGGGACCTCTAGTGCCACAATAAAAAAAAAAGTCGACTATGCTAATGTGAAATTATCACTTATATTTACAAAGCTGTTTTACTGTAGTTACCATCGTTAACTGGTAATTTTGCCGTGATCATTATCTCCTAATACTTGCTTGTAGATAAAACAAAGTAGTAAGGACGACGCAAAGTTTTTTATCGCAAAGTATTGTATATACCAACCGCATTGACATGCTCTCCCGATAATCGTAAGCATTATCTTGTTTATTTGCCAAATATGACGTTCACAATCAATGATACAAGTATGTACAAGTCTATTATTTGATTTGCTAATCTTCAAGTAAGCGTCGTATGTAAACCTCAACTAAAGTTCCAGTAATTGAAAATTTTTGAGTTTGATACGCGTAGAATCACTTCTATTAATCATTTGCATAAATTCATGTTAGTTTGAACACTTTAGATGAAATTCTTCAGAATATTTGTTCTTTTCGTGTGATTATTCTCATAAATTGATTAAAGCACAAAAGTTGTAACTTTTAGAAGACGACGGAGACAATAAGTGCCAGGAAAACATATTAATATTGAAAGCGACACAATTCACATTATCAGTGATAACACGATAGAAATCTTCACCCAAGTATATTGGCGGCAAAGAACGCTCAGATTTAAACTCTAATCTTCTGCAAAACGTCTTTCAACAGTAAATTCGCGCGACTGGACAATTGTCCCCCATTCAAGAAAACCGTATAGACTCTACTTTAATTAAAAACTCCCTGCATAACACAGTACTTCGTCTCCCAGAATATTTCGATAGAAAGATGCAATGTTATAGATTATTATTGTTCCCAAACAATTTCGGCAGATTAATGTGAATATTAACAAGTTTTCTAAATATTTCCTTCAATACGTGATTACCGATTCAAGTTGATACTATAGACATGTTTTTTATTCAATTAGTCATACATTTTCCTCGTTCAAATAATTTCTGTTTCGTTATCATCTCCTGATACTTTTTTGTTGATAAGACAATTTTGCATGGAAACTGTACAATTGTGCTTATCTTCAACAATTCAACCGATCTCCTCGGGCAACATTATCTCCGGATACTCCTCAGCATTATCTTGTTTAGTTGCCGAACTTGATTGCCATTAGTTCTTTTATAATTGTATGATTAATTTGCCGTTCATTTGTGTGCCTATTGTATTTAAATACTTGTTCACGATATAGTCTTACTCGTGTACCGATTTGTAAAGTTAAAAAATTATAAACGCCTGGTAGTCACCACTTAGTATGCTTTATGCAAGATTTTTTTTTGTATTGACATTTGCATACGGACGGTTGTATACGATTCTTTGTTGAAAAGCTAACAATTAAGATGGTTTTCCATCGCAAATAGAAAACTATCCAATATACTTTGCGAAGATATTTTGTGACTTTGAGAGCATTTCAATTTTAATGACGTCAATAATAATAATTTAAATTTATATATTTCATTTGATGTTTTGAATATTCAATAGACATAAAAATGTTGACAATGTGATCCTCACTCATTAACAAGTTCAATTAAAACAACAACAAAATTGGTAACCAGATGATGAAAAGACTCGTAAAGATCAGGAGAAAATAATAATGCAGAAGATAAATTGACGATCATGAGTAGTGTAAACATATGTTACCGTATCGATTATAGCTTGCGCAATCGACAAGAAAATATCAGGAGATGATGTTCGAGGTAGAGCGATTAGCAATTACTTGCAAAAAAAGTGACTCACAAAAATAGAGTAAACTGCATTTATCAATGACTCTACTAATAAGAAAGTAAAAATTTTCATGTTTCTCATTATAAGCTCCAAATTTCTGTGGCAATCTAATTTTTCAGGATCTGGTGAAAAAATCAGAATACGATTTAAACTAAACGTAACTTTTATTATTCTTGAGAGTGATCAATATTAACAAAAATAAAAGTTCTAGTAAAAATAGTAGCGCAGTAGTAATCTAGTAAAAAAAAAAGAAGAGACATGCATTGGTTTTTAAAGACTTTTATTAACAACAATAAATACTGTAGATGAAAAAAAAAAGGCACCGCGTGAGAAGTTACGGCATGATAAAAACTGTGTGTACTCGTGTGTATGTGTATGTGAATGTGCGTATAGATATTTCTTCGTTTTTTTTTTCTTTTTGAGAGAGATAGTTTTGCTTGATAGCACGTAGAAAGATTAAGAAAGAGCAGCTGTATGCAGCGGCCAAAGATGAGAAAGTCGACGTTCTAAAGACGCTGTGTCGCGTATAAAATTAGAACTGGCCATGTTTTTTTTTTTTTTTTCGTGTCGAGCCTCTGCAAAAGCGCTTGTATATCGGAGAAGCGATACTGCGCCTCCTCCAAGTTACTGATACTTTTTTTTATTAGCTTTTTCTTGGCTTTTCGTCGAAAAACATCCAATTTGGTCGGCAAAAATTTATTCTCCAGTCATCATCTCCATGAATTCTGTAACCAAATAATAACAAGTACAGATAATTCGTGTGTTGAATACTATATGACTTTGCAATAAATCTTCGTTCTATACAATTGATAAAAAGATTTTAGGAATGTTTATTGCAAGATTACTACTTGTCACTGTCAATTTAACTGCACGCGGCGAACTGCAATTCATATTGCACATTTTTCATCGGACATCGCAATCCAACAGCTTCACGAGTGACACTAAATCAAACTGAGCGCGTATGGTGCCAAGTAATTTTTTCAAAATTTGAAACTCTCATCCGTTAAATGACTTGAATTTATCTAGATTTCGTTAAAGATCAATCCAATTAGCAAAATTCCTACAGTTACTTTCATTTGAAAAAAAAAACTTTTATTTTCAAATTCCAAATTTTAATAATTTGCGAGTATAAAAATACGATTGAATCCGAAATTAATGCCGTGATTAAAGCATCTAAAAACTCTATCCAAGGCAACAACTCGAAAAATATGGAATAATCTATGCCACTGCAACTCAGCAGCAGTAGCAGCAGCAAAAGTAGCGATTCCTATATTCCACGTCATATTTATCCCTCGCATTAAATCAAACCGCTCGAAAATAGCTTATAGCGCGGCGTGTTTCTGGGTCGAAGGCGAGCGCGCGCGCGCCTAGTGTAAAACTGGCGTATTCAAGCAGCTGAAAATTAATTTGCTCGCAACCCACTCGCGGTATTTTTCGTTTGGGATTAAGCGATCTCTTTCGCCCGAGAGCGCTGGTGGACAAAGTGTCTGCTGCTGTGATTAATCGATTTGTGCTTACCGTCAAAGTCGACGGTGCCAGAGCCGTCAGAGTCAATCTCCTCGATCATGATGTCGAGCTCCTCGTCCGTGAGCTGGTCGTCGAGCTCTCTCAGGATCTCGCGCAGGCACGTTGTCGGGATGTATCCGTTTCCTGTTTCAGTCACATTTTCAATCGAAACTTTCTAATCAAACATCGCAGACAAAAGAGATTCTCAAAATGATAAAAAAAATATTTGCTCGGCCGAACAAATTGGCCATTTTCCAAGTCGTTAGATAACTTTGATTTGAAATTTTGCGGTTTATTCTATTTCCGAGTATTAGAAAATAAACACAAGATTTTGACGTAATGCGAAATTACCTTCTTTGTCGTAAAGTCTGAAAGCTTCACGGAGCTCCTTCTCGAGTGCCTCTGCGTCCTCCTCAACGATGAATTTGGCAGCGAGCGTCACAAACTCGTCGAATTCAAGACGGCCCGATTCTGTTTCGGGTAAATACGCTTCGTTAATTTACATCTTGTCTAGCCAAAATACATTTTCGCGACTGCTCATTTTTCAGGCAAAAAAAGAAAGCTACGAGCGATCGTTGAAAAATACTTTCTACAGGTCGTTTGAACAAATATATACTTACTGTCGGCGTCGACCTCCTCGATAAGCTCGTCGAGGATTTTCTTGTTGAACGGTTGACCCATGAGTCTGAGAATGTCGGCGACCATGTCGGTGGGGATGCTTCCGCTCTTTTCTCTGTCGAAGCTGTCGAAAGCCTTGCGCAGCACTGAAACGTCAACGGCCGACATTATGGTATCGGAAAAGAAGAAAATCGCGCGACTTAAAGCTCTGCTGTTTAAATTCGCGTGTTGATAGACAAACTTTGCTGATTGATACGTCCACTCGTCGACAACTATTACTACCTGTTCAATTTCACGCTGTTGCATTTTATTGCCCCTTTTTCTTATCATCGTTTATCGAATTGCCCGGCCTAATTATAGCCGCTTTTTGCGCGTTGCAATTCTATTTGCATCCGCTTGCCCATTATTCTTTTAATTATAATGTACGTCAACGAGCCTTTGCTATAACACGAGAGAGAGGGAAGAGTCATTCATCTCCGATTGGCTGTAAACAACGTCAAACTCAATCATTTGTCATCATCGACAGACTGCAACTTTTCATCACTGCGTACATTATAACAAAATCAATCAGCGGCAAACATAAACTTTTCCTCAACTCTCTCGCTCGGCACCCGTAATACGAAAATTCCGAAAATAGCGCGAGACTGCAAGTTTTACACGTGAAAAAGAAAAAGTGACGCCAGCCGCAGTAGCAGCAACGAGCGGGCGGCGTCCGATTTAGATCGCCAATGTTAATGCCCTTCCCGTCGCGCACACGCGTGCGTAGACGAGATTTTCTGGCGCAAAGCTTATACTTGGCGAGCTTCGTCGAAAGTTAACTCGACTTGTTTTTTTTTTTCCTCTTTCTTTTTCTCTCAAACGGGCCGTGTTTTATTATTTATCGGGTGCAGAATTCGAAATGTTTACGAGGAGCTATTTGCGGTGCGTGTACAGCGATTCTAGGTCGCATGCGAAATGTTGTACACACAGCTCTCTCGCAGGAAACGTCATTTATCCGATTATATTGCAGTTTTCGCGCACTCGCTGCGAATATGTCACTGTTCGGATTATAGCGCAAGCGCGGCAAGCATCGGAATGTTAACTCTAATTCGAGATATTCGGGATTGATTCAAAATAAAATACATCACCGACGATATTCTCCAAAGTATACAAGTAGTAGAGATCGTTTATGGTCCGACGATTACTGAAACTAATATTTTTCCATAAACTTTCAACGTTCGTATATAATTGTCAATCAGAAAGTATGCTACAGTTTTTTTTCTGCTCGAGCTTGCCAAGAAAAATAGCTAAACAACTGGATGACAAGCATCAATTTGGCAAAATTACTGCTAGAGAATCTAATAAAAGCCGCTCGAATCAAAATACATTGAGCAAACAAAACAAAAAAAAAAGAGAGAAGAACGGTCCAGCATTGAAAATACGGACGATTTTGTTATTTGATATCCAGAGGCGCGTGTGGAGCTCGAGCTTCTATACTTAGTCAGGTCTGCGGCAACGTCGACCGATTAAATCAAACGTAAATAAACTCCCCCAAAGAGAGAGTGAGAGCGCGAATCCAAATTTGCGTGGGCGCCAAGATTGATCGCTCGACTTGGCGCTCCGCGAAAATTTGGCAAGCTCCCCACTTCTTTTCCGGCTTCGTGCTTGTTTTTCTTTTCCTCATGCTCCGAAGGGATTTGATAGAGAGAGAGAGAGAGAGAGAGTCTTGAAGGTTAAGCATCAATGAATCGAAACGCACTACTGGCGCTTTTCATGGGCGTGCGTGGCGATATATATCTACTTTTTTTTCTTCTCGAATGAATCCAACTGCTTTCGACGAGAGTTCGCTCTCTCTCTCTCTCTCTCGAGCTATTTTTGCGATTGCTATGTATAGTTTTAAGTGGCGATTGAAAAATGATTTACACGACTGGCCGGCTCTTTGTAGTTTCTACGTGCCATTCCAAGGTTTGTTTTTTTTTCTTTTCGCTGTTATAGCCTCAAACAACTTTTGCTTTCCAGCACCAGATTTTCCAATCTATAAATTGCCTCGGACTTTCGTCATTCTTTCAAACAACGCGCTTGGAAAAAAAAAAGAACAAGCTACGAGGGGGAAAAGTTAGCCTGAAGCCGAATGTAAAGGACTAAAGATAGTTGGGCGCGCGCTCTCTCTCTTTCTCGCGCTCGCTCTTCCGGAACACATAAATGGGCTTCGAGGCGCGAACGCCAGACGTGGAAAGCAGATTCGCTAAATTTAGTGCCGACGACGAGAAACTAAGGGCTCGCGTGACCTGTTTCTCTCTTTCTCTCTCATTCTATCGTAGGAAACCAGTCTTTTTTTTTTTGCTTCTTCCTCGTTAACAGTCTATTTTGAAAAAAAAGCGAAAGAGAAAAATTGAACTAGCACAGAATTACTCGACTTCATGTTTTTGATTTACGCGTATTGTTGCTTTAAATAGTTCGACAGATTGTTTAATTGCGCCAAGTTTTACACGGGCAACGAACATTTGACTAATGGCCAAATAAATACGATATGCCCGAGAGCAAGATTTATTTCAAGAGCTACAAGTATCGAATAACTAATTGTTGGGGATTCGCTTTCGAATTACAATTATTTTCATGTAAATTCAATCAGCAAAGTTTTCTTCCTTCAACTTTTGATAATATTATAGTGTTTACTCACCAGCGATCTGCTCTGGTGGCAGCTCGTCGGCCTATTGGGAAGAGAACATGAAAAACAAGTCAATTAGAAAATGTTACTTTTCTCCAAGACTGGCAAAAAAAAATAAAAAAAAAAATTATTGTGTAAGTTTTTTTTATTACTTGAAAATATATATCCCATCAAATGCAATTGCATTTCACACACCGCGCATGCACGTTATAAATTTAGAAAAATTTTATTTGAAAAAGAGACACAGATTTATGAATTGAAATCACCAATATTCAGATTAAATAGAAAAGTTACATAGCCAATAGTTTCCATATATTGCATGCGTCATTATTAATTATTCAATAAAACATCGAAATCATACATTCGTGATTTAATAGATAATTTTACAAGCCCGTTGAAAATAGTAACCGCACTTTGCACATTGTTAAAATTCAATGTAATAAGCAGTTCTTTATCGTGTAAACAAACACTGATTCGAGAATCTAGAACGATCGTATAATTCGCACATTATCAAAATAAACTGTCGAAAATCAAACGGCGTACATTTGTTTACTTTCATACAGCTCGCCGCGATTTCGCAAAGTAGTAAAGTCCCGAATGCGGTCAGGCAGATCGCGCGCCAAACAAACGAAAACACTGCCGCGCACGCGAATGTTTACATTTGCTCGAATGAAAAATCGCTCGTTTCACATACATACGCGTCTTTCCAAACGCAACCAGCTGTATAGAGTTGAGAGATGAAAAAAAAAAACAACAATTTGCGACAGAGCGAAAGAGTAGAACCTGTTAACCACTTTGTACATTTCTGTACGATTTTTTTTTTTGCTGCATCGAAGAAATTCTTTGCTTTCACAAAATTGAGGGTAACTATTGCACATTGAAAATAAGTGAATGACGTCAATGAATGATGTTTGAGTTTCTTCCAGCGAAAAGATAAAAATAGCCAGGATGATTGGTTCCATCAAATAGTTGATTGTGAAAACAAAGTATTCCCAGAGAGTGCACGTGTAAATGGAAAAAAATTACAAAATAAAAAAGTCACTTCACGTTAGATCATAGTAATAAAGATAGATAAGAGACACAGAAGATCCGTTACAACGTTGATGAGCTGAAGGCTGTGGGTTGCAAATTAGCCAGTAGATAGACACCGAGAAAAATTAATAGTATTAAACGACGAATAAAGAGAGATAGAGAAAGAAAAAAAAAATTAAAAAAGAAAAAAAATCATTTCTGTTCGTTTACCAGGGCGGCGACTTACAAGATCATCTTGAATATGACATACCATCTTGGCTGTGTGTTTTTTTTATTTAACAGTTAGTTTACAATAATACGAAGGGACGAGGTGATGGGTTTCACACTTTCCTTCGATGGCGCACAATCACACAAACAACGAGCCGCGTGTGTCGCACGAAAAACTGAAGCTTCGCGGTGCTTGGAAGCGACGTAATATCGGCGTCGCGGCGATATAGCCGCTTGCGTCGCTCCAGCCAATGGATACGCGGCTATTCTCGGATAGTCCGACCAACCAAGCTCGAGAGGGCGTCCGAGCTTTCGACTCTCTCTCTCCCTCTCTCTCTCTTTCTTTCTTCGAGAGAAGCTTGGCGCTTTTTACGAAATTGCCGAGGTTATTATTACGATATAGCGGCTGACTCGGTTTTTATAGTTTTCAAGAAACAGCTTTCATTCGAAATCGATGATAAATCGTTATCGAATCTTACAGCTTTTTTTCAGATATTTTTCACTTCAATTACGTATCGATACTATTGGCGTGGGTAATCAAATTTTACAAACTCAATTTTTCAAGCCGCAGATATATAATTTTGTTTTTAAAAAAAATCTCATTTTCCTTTTCCCTCGAGGAAAGAAAAAGCAGTTTGCCATTTTCACTAGAAAAAAAAAAAGGAGAAAAATGCAAAACTGTATTTTCACAAAATGAGCAATTGTCCTTCATCCATCAGCGGAACAGACAGAGCTGTTTTGAGAGTAAAATATCGTACATGCAAATGGCACGTAAATGTATAAAAGACAAAGCAAGGTTGAAAAGGACGCGAGCTTTCAAAAATGCTGCATATCGCTCGAGTCGAATTGTTTTTCCAAGAAGAACATCGTACGTTTATTTTCAACATTATACAAATCCAATATTTTCGCAACTTCGCGTGTGCTGTAATTAAGCTCCGCTTTAAGTACACTCGCGAAATTCCGCAATTCGCGCGTGAAAAACAAGTCATCGTCTGCGAATGCAGAGAGCGCGGTTTATGAAATCGCGCAAGAGAGAGAGAGTCGCGTAATAAAATAATTGCGCATAAATCAAATCTTCGCAATTTGCAGTTACGAATTTATAAAATATCCATGCCAAATATGCAATTTTCCAATGTAAAATTGTCCGGGCAGAACTGCACGAGCGTGTACTATTACATCCAGTGAGAATTTTTTCCAGCCCAAAGTTTGTTCTATTTTTAAAATAGCATCCCGAGCAGAAATGAACTCAGGCTAGCTTGACTTGAAACCAGGGACTGATCAGTCTCGCTGATCAGTTACGGAGTG
>JAWWMK010000008.1:17448613-17469238 GCA_035047105.1 Galeopsomyia nigrocyanea | reverse complement strand
GTACCTTGATCAAGGCTTGATCAAAACAGCGTTACGCGCCCAGTCCAGGACTGATCAGTACCTTGATCAGTGCCGGATTGTTGTAATCAGGCACCTTGATCAGCCCCTGATTTCACACTGACTTAATTTCTGCTCGGGATCTACCGACTGTATGGCATTCTCGCGGGCCTATAAACAATGGGGTGTATGCTTACGCACGTCAGAAAATAGCGCGCGAGAAAGAGAGAGAAAGAGCGGCTTATACCTGTTTACCCGATTCCCCCCGGAATTATATGCGCGGGCGCGAGAAAGAGATCCATGCCTGCAGCACCGAAATAGATAGAAGCTTTCTCGCGAGAGCCTCCATAGGAGCACATACACCGAGGCGAAGCGGCAAGCGACAGTAAAATCTGGATATATGGATGTTTACCATATTTCCAACGCCCACAACGCAAGCTCTCGGCGTACTTTGATCGACTATACGACAACTGGAACGGGGTTTTTCTCGAAGATTTAATTTCTTGGCTTCTGTGTTTGTGGCTTCGACTGATCACTCAACATTTGTTTTCTTCTTTTTTTTTCGTCATGTTTTGCGGATACGATTTTGGTATGACTAATAAGAGCATTTTCAAAGACTGTCCGTTATAGTTTTAAATTGATACTTTCATCTGAAAGCTTTTTATTCAGTTTTGACAGACCTTAGTCAATTAATCTGGTAGCTCTTAGTGTGTTTGCGATTTAATAGAATTTTCGAAAAAGTTAGCTCTCCTTAATTATTTCATTCAATATAATTGAATAAAATACGAAATTCCTATAATTGATGAAGACACTGATTGATGAATCCATATCACTATAGTATTTTTACCATCCAGCTATAAAATAAAAAAAAACTATAAAAAGACTCGTCTAAAATCGTTGCTCGAACTTTAATAATATATCGAAGCAGTCAAAACAAAAGCGCTTATAGCGATTTCGAAATGACGAAAACCCATTAAACGGACCACAAAGAGTAACAAATCATCTGCCCATGCTGATATTAATCACCTTGGGCGAAAAGTAACAGACAGTTCCGACAGGCCGCACAACATTAGCCGAGCGAGTTTCGTAGAAAGCTATATGTATATTTCGTCATTTGCGTCGAGCAAAAAGGCATAGCAAATCGCAGCGCGAGAGAGAGAGAGTTTTCCAGCCGATTTCGCGGTCTCGCGCGTAGCAAAAGCATTGACCGAGTGCCATGCGCGCACACGCACAAGCCAGTGCCAGAACTTTCCGACAAAGTGAGAATTATGAGAGACGAGCGCGTGGACACGCGCGTACACAACTTTTCTGGCCGCTGGCCAGTTGCTAAAGTGCATCCTCCAAACGGCAAAATATCCCGACTTTTTTTTTCCCCCTTAATAATGCTTTCGCTATTTTCATCGAGCGACTGCTTTAATAAGTAGTAACTTGCTGTTTTAGATACATCGATCGTTATTCGATAAATCGACGATTCAAAAGTTTATTGCAAGTCATATCTTATACGTACATCTAATAATAATCACAAAAATAGCTGTAAATTTTGAGTAAAGAAATAAAGTCTCTAGTGTATGACAATTGTAAGGTCGTACTACTGATTTTTAAAATACATGAACGTATTTAATTTGTAACGCACAATTTTTTCCACAATCGATAAAAAGATTTTGAGAAAAAATATTTATTGCATACTGTATTACATTTAGTTCAATATCAAATAAATTTTTGAGATATATCATTATAGCATTATTCTTCAATTTTAGGTCTGTTCTATTCCGATTATCCATTAAAAAGATAAAAGCATTATAAAATATGAAAATGACATATTGGCAAGCTAAAAGCAAGTAAAATATTATTAGCACATTACATTAAAAAGAATCATATTAATGTCCATATCTTTAGCAATCTCACCCTGCTGAAAGTTTCAAAGTTTAGTAGTACCATTTTGCCAGCTGTTAGGCAACGCGGACTGCAATTGATCATCATTAATAAAATTGCCCTTCTGGATTTTGGTGGAAATTCATACCACGAAAGCTTATACCTTACATCAAAGGAAAATCATTACATTGATAGTTTGTTATCGAAAGGAAAAAAACATAATGTACTCACAAAACATCATGTACATCAAGGCTACGATCGAGTAGCCTTTGAGCTGGCCAACATATCCAATATAAGCGGAATAGAGTGCCCATAGCGTTCAATGCACTACTTATTATGAAAATAAAAACGACTTTTTCGCCAGCATCACTGCGAAACATCATCTACATAAACAAGATGATACTATCATTTCTTATTCGAGCAAAAGAAATTTGGTTTGTGTCACGTGTAAACGATTCTATGGACCTACTTGAGCACCCAACATGCTAATCACTAGCATGTTTGAAAATACTTGCATGAACCAGCAGACATTCAGCGACTCCTCTACTGTATTCGAGAATCTGTTGAATATTTTAATCATTAAATTGAGCACTTCTATTATGTATAATTTATCAATAATACCTTATGCTATTCAAGTGATAATGTACACATTCTGTAACTTTATCTAGTAATAGCTTGTCTTTATCCTGATTAGAGTTTTCATTGGACAAGTCGGAGTTTAGCTGACTGATGGCCTTAATTTTATGGCTGCAAAAAGTAATAAACATAACTAAAGTTACTCGAAACGAAATTATTTATTATCTTACTTTAATTTATCACTAAACTATTCAACTTACCCAAGGATAGCAAATAAACTGCACGCATGGAACGTGATCATTATGTAAAATATGTCAAAAGCAGTCCCGACTCCAATATTCGTAAAAGCAGCTTGCATTTGGTGTGCCAAAATAAGCAAGAAATTAGTCTTTTTCTGTGTATCTACAAAATATTCCGCTTCCATCATGGTCTTTAGTGGCCGCGATTCGTTCAGTGGATTAATTAAATCTAATACTAATGGGGTCAATGAACCGATGGGTAGTATTACAAAAATCGTACAGAACAAAACTAAAAATAGTTTACGTTCAATGCGGCTTTTTTAGAAATCGATTGATGACATTTTTATGGTAATTTTATATTTGAAGCTCATTACTCACAGGTATATCTTATGCTCCAAAATTTTGCAATTTCTGCATACTCATTAAATGTTTGTATTTCTTCTTCGCTGCTCAAATTTAATTTATTACATTTCATTCGATCTAAGATGTCTCGGAACTTAAAAATCCAAATTTCGTCATGTAAGTATTGAGGAATCAAAAATTATATTCGATATTTAATACGATATTATTATTCAATACCTTGCTTATGTTGATTACATTGTTGAATATTACGACAAAGACCATATATGTAACCAAGAAACCTGGCAAACATTCGACCATTCGACTCACGTTTCCAAATATTTCGACGAATAAAATAATCTGGGCAACATTAAAAATTGATTAATTCCCATCATTGTGAACAATACAACAAGATAAGGAAACAAATAAATCTTTTGGAAATGACGCAAGACATTGTAATATAAAAGGAACTATAGGATGATGTCGGATATTTAGTCGTAATAATCAACAATACTATAAAGTTCTCAAACCTCCGGAATCAAAACGGACATCGTAGAAATAGCAACTACAAAGAAAACAATAGCTGCTCGCATTCGATAATCTTGATAGGGCCACAGTCCAAACAATTGAAAAAGAATTTTGTTCCACTTGTAATGAGGGTGATTGAAAAATTTGTCATTTTCTTCTCTTGAAGCGCACATTTTTTTCCACAATATTTTCAATGCTTCAAGCATAACTGTCGAGATACAGCACAATTGAAAAAGAATTTTGTTCCACTTGTAACGAGAGTGATTGAAAAATTTGTCATTTTCTTCTCTTGAAGCGCTCATTTTTTTCCACAATATTTTCAATGCTTCAAGCATAACTGTCGAGTTACAGCTGAATAGTCTCCGAAGGTTTGCATTGACGAATATAGATTCGAGACTGCTGAAAATTTTATTTGTCGCAGGATAAGAAGTCGTATATTTGGAAAAGTTATAGAGTAATTAATCATTCTCCTCGTTATTGTGGGAAATAAGAAGTTTTTCATACTAAATTGTACTATTGTACGAAATTCGATAATGTCGTCGTTCATGAATCTCCTCGAGTCAAATTAAATGGGCAAAAATAATGATGTTGCAACATTATTTCTACTTTCGACCTCATCGACAAGAGAAATAACGTTGCAGCATCATTATTTTTACCTATAATTCGACTATATTTGCTTAAATACCATCAAAAATATCTTCAGCAAACTCACCCTGCTAGATTTTTCGAAATACAGAAATATCATTGTCCCGGCTTAAAAGCTGTATGGATGGCAAATGTTAGTAGGTAACACTTTAATAATGAAATAACTTAATTAATACAATCTGATACGATTAAAGAAATTTTGATAATATTTCGAAAAGAAAAATAATTATATATTTTTTTCTAATCTGTAAATGTGCTAATTCTATCGTTGTCAAACTGTGACTGAATAAAAATTGAGAAAAGTCTTGGATTCGCTTTTGCGTATCTTTACATAACAGTATATGACATCAAGGAATTAGAATCAATTATTTTGTTTCACAACAGCAATTACGGCGTTACTCAAATAGCAAGAAATCCACTTAGAAAATATCATGTATGCTATTCTTTGATCAAGTCACTTTTGCTCAATATAGAAACATAAAAGGGTAATTAACCTTGGCTCGAAATCTAATTGATTGTGTGAAATCTAATTATATAAATTTGTAGTCGTGAGAAATCTGGAATTTGTCATATTATATTATTTTAATGTAAAAAAATTAAATATTAATTCAATTTTATTGAATGAAAAGAAAATTATTCCGTCAATGTACATAAGTAGAACTCGCTGTGCTCACGTCATGTTGTGTTTATTAACTAAGCTTTTAAAACACCTATGCATTGAATTATTCACATAGTGCATAGACTTGTGTATATATTTGAGAAAACTCGCGATATAACAAACAGTTATAATATCTAAAATTAATGCTTTGATAGATTTAGCATTTTGCAAAAATGAAACACTATTTCAGAAATCTTTGATGCGCGAAAACGCCAAATCCTTGGAAACATAACACCTTCGACGAACAAAGCAATACAAGGCCGGTTCGAATATTAGCGGGGATGGAGTGAAACGCGTATAATACCACGATAATCCGTCAATCATTTGTTGGCTCTGGCACAGTAAAGCGAAAGTTGCTATTAGCCGCGGGTGGATAATGCATATAACGTTCTTCTCGCTCGCGCGCGCTTCTGGTTTTCTGCCAAATTCATTGTTTCGTGGCATAAACGTTTTCGACGAACCTAATGAAGGCCCACACACACACACACACATACACACGAGGGCTCGCTATTCATGGCTTGTCCGGGAATGAGAAATTTTGCGCTGCTCCGCAGACGTACTCGCACGTTTATCTCTGTGCCAAGACAATGTTCGTCGTCTTTGCCAAGCCTTTAGGCGAAATAACAATTTGTATTTTATTCCGAATTTCGAGAATTATGTCGTTCCGTTTGTTTTTGTTTTCAACATAAATCACTCGGTAACAGTCGTGTTTCGCTTCAAAGATAAGTTAATCAAAGGATAAATTAAACACCCTAGTTGTAATTGTACTATAAATAGATTTGTATTTTTCATTCTTCACCTAGTTACACACTCGTATAAAAAAATTCGCCCAATTAAAAAATTTGAGCGATCCAAGTCTTATCACGGAATAACTTAACAAAAACATCTTGCGATCGGGAATGAGTGACAATGTACTACAGGACATTTACTGCGAGCCAGTGGACAGCAGGGCGAGAAGAGCACTTGCGGTACCGACCGAAAAGATATAGTTAACAGCTGGCGAGAATGTCTTCAGCACGTAGAACGAGCAGACGATGACGAATGCAAGGAACAGAGCATTGTTGTAAAAGATTGAAAAAGTTGTTGCTTCATAGTCAGCTACCTCATTCTTCTTCCACAGAATCCTGAAAAAGTTGAAAATTAACATTTTATTGTGGCATAAAGATATTTAAAGCTATTTTTACTATTAATTTTATTTTTATAGTATTGTTGAAACTATTGATGTAGGAGTCTATTGCAAAAATCGAAACATATTTATAATAGTGAATGACTTGAGTGACAAATCTGCAGTAGTCAAAATGTAAATTACCTCTCATCTTTCTCTTTGCGGCCCATTTTCTTGTCTCCAGCAAGTTTGTGGCTCATTTCCCTGGTGACAGCATCCTCTCTCTTAACAGCAATCTGCAAATTTCCATTTAAAGTCCATTAATATTTATATGTAAAAAGTTAAAACAAGATTGACCATTCAAGTTATTATAAAATTAAATTTGTAGCTCCAGCGGATACATACCTTGTGTTTAAGAACATATTTTGTGTTTTTGTACGCAAATGCCAATGCATATGTGCTGATAAGGGTGATGAGAACAAAGGAGATCAAGTTTGAGTAAAGATCAATCAAGTGAATCCTCCAGAAAAGCCCTGAAATCAGTATTTTTCATGTAAGAAAAAATTACAATATTTTCTAAATCTTGCTCCAAAATATTTCATATTTTTGAAAGATTTTGTTGTAACAAATGTCTTTCAGTATATTAGATTCTATAGATGTAATAAAAAAATAAAAGAAACATATGTTATCTCACAAACATTAACAATAAGTTACAGAAAAACCTAACCTCTACTATACTAGTAAGAAAGTTGAAATACATGACTTAAATCTGCCAAGTAGGTCGTTTAAAAAATCACGAAAATGATAATGGAACTCATTTATTTTATAAATTATCAAAAATTTCAAATAAAACAATGTAAATTTGACTTACAGATGGGAATGGCCGAGACGATGAGGGCATTGCCATAGAAAAGAGCAGACGACTTGGTGGAAACGTTTCTGGAGAAATCCTGGAGCAGGAGCTCCTCCTCCTTGGTGAAAGCCTTGGATTTTCCAGACATTTTGATCGATTTGCAGAGTTTTCAGCGGAAAACCGTGTGAAAAGTGGATCACGCGTCGCGATCAGGTGAACACTTTCGGCTGCGCCTGACAAGTGGCAGAATGGGCCTGACGCATGCGCGACAAGCTGCTTTCCCCCAAAGCGGTGCCGCACCGCAACGTGCGACGTGTCCCGTAAACACGTCACGATTGGAGAGAAAATTCTACGCGGAAGTGCATCGACCTGCCATCTTACGGATGGGAAAGTTCAAGCTTGCCGATGAATTTGAGCTTTATCGATCGATTATTGAAAGTCTTTTTTTTTTTTTAATTTTAATTTCCAATTAGTTGAGATCATTAAATAATTTGACAAAATAAAATTGCAGGTAGCAAGAACAATGCAACAAGTTGAAGGCAATCAATTTATTTTCATTAACTCGGACATCGTGCACAAAGCACAATATTTACATAAACATACACATCGTGGTTTTGCCAATATACATTCATAATGTTTATACACTCGTTGGTCATTAACTGCACACAGCGAAAGCATTGATTTCTTTAATTATTAACGTAGTTGATAATGTCGAACCTCTTTTTTTTCTGATATATTCATGTGCGATACAGTTACATTATTTTTTATCATTTTATATATCTCTTTTTTTCTATAATATAATTTGCGTATTTATAATGTACAAATACAAGGCTTACAGTCTAATAATTAATTGAGAAATAAATAAAATCACTCGAGTTACACGAAAGTACGTATTACATGGCGTTTAAATTACACATTCGACTATAGTCGCTTTAGTCCATGTAAAACGACGTCAATGAGCGAGAACAAATTTTTTTTTTCGTACTCCAATAACTCCGTCTCTCAATTTTTATTGCCTTAATTTTTCTTTGCTTAATATCATATCTAATCTCTGATAACAAGGACTTTGTGTTTAGCTAATTTCGCATAATATAATCTAATTTTTCTTGCGCTAATTGTTATACGCATTAATCGCGTGGAATCGGGATATCACTTGTTAATATGACTTTGTAAATTTATCAATTTTTTTTTTAATTTTATGCAAGCTGGCGTGAGTAACTCATTACACCTGTATTTATTTGTGTTTTTGTTTTATACAGTATTGAATATTTGAGTGCTAAAATACAGTCTTTTTAAAGAATTTATATAATAATCAAATGCAGCGATATACACATACTTTTTATTTTGGAAGCGTTTTCTTTTTTCTTTCCTGGAGTATATCAATGTAGATGAGGAAGTAATCGTCTTTTCGGCACATTTAATACTTGGTACGTCTTTTTTAATTGTACAGATTTTTTTTACTGGCAGCGTAATGCAATAAAATTCAAATATTCTCGAATTGTTGCGTAGATCTCATTACATGATAATATGTTGAGTCGTAAAATTATGAAATATTACTTTTTTTCCGTTAGATCTAAAATGCATGTATCTGCTTCCTCAGTTCACCAGCAATCAGTACTTTTTATATTCAAATACAACCCGATTCAAATCCCCTTGATTTCCCTTTCTGTTTTAAATATATTCAAATATATCCGAATAAATAATTTGTCAAAGTAAATTAATCTCTCTCGATAAAGACGAAATTTTCATCAAGACCACATTTTCTTTCGATATTGAATATCTTTACACGATACAGATATAAAAATTATCGTACACGCTAAAAAATGCAATTTTTCTTCCGAAATCATATACCTTTGTATATACAATATTAAAAAATTTGTTTATTTTTCAATGTGACACATAAACCGAAACATTTGTTTTGTTCGCTCTTTAGCGCAGACCAGACATCGTTGCCCACTTCTTTGTTTTTACAGGAAGAGAGTGTATCAGACTTTTTTTTTTCGAAATCAACTTAATTGATCCTTTAATTTATATGTACGATTAAACCTGCGTAACAGCTGTTCGAAGCGACTGAACAGCGATCACATTTGTTCAATTATGTTTGTCGTCAAACTCTAAATATATATACGTATAAGTCTTGCTCGTCAATCCTGCCTCTATCTTTGACAAATTGAACGCACGAATAATATGTTTCTCGGTGGCTAATACTGAGATGACTTAGATGACTCTATCGATTTTGAACTTGGCAGGCGGCTGCGAAGCGGGCTCCTCCTTGGTGGACGGTGGCCAGGCTTCCTCGGCAAGACTGCCGTACCTCTGCACACCTGGGAAGCCTCTGTCGGAGCTCTGGGGCGAGTAGTAGCCGGTCTGCAGCTGGTAGTAGCTGTTGACCGGCGACTGGTACTGATAGTAATCCGGCTGGCTGGCGTTGCCGTAATAGGTGCCGTAGTAGGTGGACGAGGACGAGGAGTAGCCGCGTTCGCTGAGGCTGCGATAAGGCCCCGAGTGACCCGAAGGCTGGGGCCTGGCCTCTTGTCAGACCGGCGTGCTCACCGCCACGTTGCTCATGTAGTCGATGTCGCCGATACTCTTCACGCGACGATGGCGCTTCGTGCTGCCGGATATCGTTGCTGGCCGAGGTGGCAATTGAGGTGGCGGCGGCGAGTTGCTGTGCAGGCTGCTCATGTAGGTTTGGCTGGCGAGGCTGCCCGTGTCCGACGACGAGGATGGCGATGCTTTCTCGCTGCGTGGCCGGAGGCCTAAGGCTCGACTCAGAGAACCCTGCAATGATTGGAAAATGTTAAAATTCGAAATTACTGCGTGGAGTTGTTCGTTATTCTGTTGCAACAAAGGTAATGCTTTTCGATCTGATACACTTGTAAAACGAGCATCAATTCATTTGTTGAAACGGAACATCTCGAGGGCAGCAGTAATATTTTTAATGAATACATTGTCGCTTTTATATCGGTAAAAGTAAAATTAATTAATTCGAAAGTGATTTCAAGGATTTTAATAAAATCAAAAGCTTTCAGGTTAATTAACGGTAAATACTACTGCTGCTTCCATGTGTTTCAAACAAGACTCTTTCATTGTAACGTAATTAAAAAAGTTTAATTATACCAAAAAAATTTAATCAAAGGTTAAAAACTGAAAGGAAATGTGATTACAGTGCCAATTATTTGGCTGACACTAAGTACTTTTTTAAAAAATATATCTCGATAAATAATAAAATACTAATAAAAATGTTACTGCACACAGGAAAACTAATTCGTAAAACTGATACTCGTCATGTTAATTATAATTTACAAGCAAATGGATACAATATCTACATACTATTATTTTATTTTTATTTTTTTATATTTTAATGATACTGTTAGAGAAAATTTACATGATTATACACGCTATAAATGATGTTTGCGAGCGCATGAAAATAACCACACCATGAAATATGTATAATGACATAGTTAAAATGCACGGTCGATAAGATGACAGCAATAAAAAATGCTCGCTCGTGATTAACCCACATCACGAGTGCCGAGCGTTAACAACAGCTTGTCGCACTTGTGAAATTATAAAATAAAAATAATATAGATCCCCTTCATTTTTTCTTTTTTTTTTATGAAAAAAAAAATCATGTATGTGAAAAAGCTTCGATGAACGTATATATAATGAATGAAATGAATCGTATGAATGGAAAGTATATAAATATGTATATGGCATACCTTTGGAAACTCCTTCGCAAAAATCAATAAATGAAATGAAAGAGAGAGAGAGAAAGAGAGGACATGTCAATGATATAAAAAGAAAAGAGAAAGATGGATGGCCTTTGTGGGAGGGATGTAAAGAAAGAACCCATAGGCCATCGTTTTCGACATTGAAATCACATTATATATATTTACATTATTCTCTTGCATATATTGGCTCTCTTCGTTATCCGTCGCTCAAAGCGTCTATTATAATATCGCGGCGATCGATACTAAGCCGATGTGCAATATCGTCGCTCTCGTATTATCCCTTATAATGCTCGTAGCTCTGGCTTTATTCAGTTTGTCCTCGTCATTGTTTCTCGTTTATAAATAGCCAAAAAAAAAGGACATTTCGTATTACGCTTAAAAAATGAAAAACAGTTATATACAAAAATCTCTTTGTTGCTTTTTTTTTGTTGTTGCTGTCGTTTTTTCTCTCGAGAAGACTTTATATACGAGAATGGAAAAATTCATTTATCTACTATTTGTTTTATCTAAATACACAATTGTAGCGTTTTCCATAGAATATGTATATATATTAAATACGTGTAATTCGCACATCCTTGCAAAGAATGGCACATAATTGATACCTTTTTTACTTTTTTTTTCCATCAGTCTTTCAATAGTTATTAATTCTCGAAGCTCCGTATTTGGCGAAATGCGAGCTTCTGATATTTTTAGCTTTTGATTATTGTTTCATTCGTCTTTTTTTTTTCCTGCGCCACCGTATTTATGCTATTGATAATGCAAATTTGTCTCTATATAAAATTTGTATGCCTTTTCAATACTCTACACCTATATTAAAAGGTTGTTTCTTTTCTTTTCGCTTGAGAAAGCACACAGCGATATACATTAATTACAAAAATTCTTATAAACAAACACTCGATTATATTCCGTTATTACACTTTGATCTGCTAGATTTTCATTGTATTTTCCTCGAGCGCGGTCGCTGCATTGTTTGCATTGGCTGCAAATTGTCCAAATTAACCACAAGGGACGTCGGGGTACGTCGGGGTATAAACGTAATGAATGATATGACAAAGAGAGGTATATCGAATGCGCTTGTCGCTCTGATATATGTGTATTTAGTGATATACATGTCTACGTGTGTTTCTATGGATCATCATGGATCGCTCGATTATTCGTTACACCGATACTATTATTGATGGTATTTTTTTTCGTATCTATATACTGGTAGAAAAAAAGCTCGATAATGTTTGAAGCCATGAACTCACAGTGCGTAAAACCGCATAATTTCACTCGCTCACTGAAGCAACATCTCAAGCACAATCCGCGCAAAGACAAAAAAAAAATGAGAAGAGAAAAAAAGAAGAGGAAATCTCATGTCGAGCTTGCGACGTCAATATATGTACAAAAAGCGTATTGTATAGAAATCCACTTGCGAAAATTCCGAGACGAAACGGCTACGAATGGAAGAGCTATGATTCGCGTCGATCCAAAATTGATCTGTTCGATGTCGAGTTGTGCGATCGTGGAGTCGGAATTGATCCAAGCGATGTATAAAGATGCCATGCGAGAATGAAACATGCATTTCTTTCCTGTATGCGTATATAACGCGAGTCGAGGCTCTGCTCTCTCGCTCGAAATATACACGCGCAATGATATGTAAAGAGGATGTGATGCATGTCAGAATGTGTATGAATATACGATCTTAAAGGCGCGATGTATCTTTGACAAGCTATACGAGACATTTATATATATAGCAAAAAGGGGGTCGTTGCTACGCCAAGTTTTGCGCGAACATGACAAATCGAGTTTGCAAGCGAGTATACAGTGGCGGCAAACTCGTTATCGCGTCCAGCTATAAAATTAGCACATGCAGAGACAGAGCAGCGGAGGTTTAATCCCCTGTGGAGATATACCCAAACAACAACGCAGCAACGACATATCCGCCTAGAGAGAAAATGAGAGAGAGAGAGAGAGAGAGCGCCTTTGAATATATGTATATACACTGCCTCTTGTCGCACAGATGTGCCGAGGGCTTTAGGCGCTTATGAGTCGCGCCTCGCCTATAGGTACTCGATAACACTCTGCCTGCGCGGTTAATCAACATTCGATTTTACACTGCCGCCCGCGCGACTTTTTTAATACTGCAAAGATAAATCTTGCGAGCGAGGCTCTATGTGTTATAACCGTAAATTCGAAGCTTTGCGAAAGCATCGACCTCCCGTTAAACATATTTTCCTTCGTAATTGTACGTTGTTGAATAGTAAGAAAGTAAATTCAAGAGAGTTATTTCACTGTTCGTTCGGCGATGTAATTTTCACTTTTATCATTCGAAATTCAATTTAAAAAAAAAAACGAACATTTTCACTGGCGAAATGGAGAGATCGCGTACTCCGGAGCATAGAAAATTACCTCGCGTTATCATCTTTGCGCGACGTAAATGGGGCGCAGTTTTGAAAAGACACCTCATTACCCGAATGCGAATAACCATTCTTCAAATTTTCACGCGATCTTCAGGAAATAATGTACTTTTTCTGCTCGTCCCGTCGAGTCTTGCTATTGAAATGTGAATGTTTGTGAGAAATGAATGATTTTTATGAAAAAAAAAATACGGATAAATAAATAATTATGTATTAATTCCCCTCGCTCGAGTAAAAAGAAAATATGATTTCCGAAGCTTCTCCATGACCGCTAATAAAACCTCTTCACATGATTTATCTTTCAGCCATGACATTCATTTCCAAGCCCTCGACTCATCCAATGCAATAATGGTATAATGCATGTTAGTACGACAATGAAAGCGCAAAAAAAAAGGCGAGAGATAGAGAGGATGCGATAAATGAAAGCACTCACACATGAGCATGATGAGAAGAAGAGAGAGAGAAAAAAAAAGCTATCGACTACTTTGCAATACATTACCCTGAGACTGGAGCGTCGTCGATCGATGGTACTGGTGCCCTGGTTCAGCGAGTGATGCATAGGTCCAGCGAGCAAAGTCTGCTGCTGCTGTGGCTGCATGGGAGTCCTACTTCCACGCCCAAGATTTCCAGCAACGCCAAGACTGCTCATCGGCCTGGCTGGACCTCCGTTGCGTGGCACCACCTCCAGTTGACTTCTGCATAGGTATATTTACGGTTCATGCATGTTGCGCGCTATCGCTTTTTTTTCTCGCGAATACTCGCTTCCTAATTTTTTCTCTTTTTTTTTGGTGTTCTCATTGCTCATTGGATTCATCGATCTCCCGATTCGTTGGTATAATGCTTATTGAATAATCGAATGGAAAATCGCGTTTTCAATTTCAACGAGGATAAGAGATTAAACGAATCCATTGGGCGAACGAATGCTTGCGCGCTTTATGCTTGAAACAATATATAAATACTTCCATCAGAGCAAAATAAATGGATAAAGCACCGCGACATACACACACGTATAATAATAATAATAATAATAATAAAAGCGAGCGCTGCAGCGAATCGCTCTTTTCTCTTATACAAACTCGCGGGCTCGGATACTCTACAAATGCACGATAAGTAATTGACTGGTTTCTGTAAGCGCATCTTATGTTTACTCTCTTTTTCTATTTACTCGACAGCCGCAAAAAAAAAACCACACATTGTTGCGAATCGCTGCAGTCCACGTGGAAAAATGTATACCAATATAGTCGCGCTTATATATAAATATTATGTATATTATGTATAGATAAATATATCGAATAGCTAGTCACAACATAGATATATATGTATAAATATACATAGGCAAGCATTATGTGCTCCATCGACGGGAAAATGGATAAGAAAGAGAGAGAGAGAGAGAGAAAGAGAGCAGTAGGACAATGGATATTTACTGGGCTCTAATGCCTCGCTGTGCGTTCCTTCCGTTCCACCTCACCCCACGCTTTATCTTCATTTACCCTATAAGTTTACCAACTTCCTGGTTGCCGCTGCTTTCTTCTTTACTCTTCACGGCACATAAATAAAGCGCCAAGGTGTATGTGTCTATATATAAGTTTCCACACGAGACGCATTAGAGCCGAGCAATGATTTTTTTTTTAGTTTTTTGTTCTTGGGAAGGTAACATCGATAGCTAAGTCAAAACACAAAGTATAGAAGTTGGGACGAAGGAGGAGTTTTCTTGCATTTTCCAAAAGGAAAGTCGTAGACGGAGAACTGGAAGTGAAAGAAATAAGAAAAGAGAGTGTATATTACACTCGAACGAGCAAGAAACTGGCAGAGCTTTTAATGACCAGTCCAATCAATAATAAAGATTCAATAACGAGATAGAAAAGGGAGAGAGGAGAAAAAGAAATAGAGGTGTGTAATGTACAGTATATATAGCGCAATAGTGCAGTGCAGGCAGTAGCAGCGGCGGCAGCTGTGGGCTACGGCTCGAGCTAGATAATTATATATATAAGTATATATCTAATAGAATTTAAAAAAAAGTCGTAACAAAGCGAAAAGAGAAAGATAAAGATATTAAAAAAAAGTAGGTCTGAAATGTATATAGACATATCAAGAACGTCTTTTCCTTTCAATTTATCACGTTTTTCCCGATACGATGCCGCCCTGTAGGTCAGCATTGGATAAATGTAAATGTTTAATCGGTGTAACTTATTCAGGCGGTAGGGCACGTTGGCAAATGCTCTCGTTACATCAAATTTTCAGGTCGCAGTGAAAATATCGAAAACAGGTCAGACCTGAATAAGCCAAGATGCTATATATCTCTTAATTTTTTTTTTTTGACGAAATATAAATAAACTGTAGAGGTGGCCTGTTCAATTTGACGTAACGATAATGCCAATGGGTGGCAACAATTTTCTCGTGCGCGCAATAATCGCAAGTCGTAACTCTCGTCGGAGGAATCGAGGCTATTAGGAGTCGTAAGTTGTCATAAACGAGAACGATCGACTGTGTGAGAGAGAGAGCTTACGATCAATAATGTATCGATATATACATATATCGATTGCATATATACCGCGTATCTCATAGCTTTCCTCGTTTCGTCGTTAAGCGTTATTTTGCTTTTGTTTTTTGTATATGTACATACATTATACGCCGAGAGAGAGCTTGTACATCCATTATCGTCGCAGACGTTTTTTTTCTTTTAGTTTCTTTTTTGTACCTACGTGTGTGTAGTCCTGGTGTTTCGGTTGTATACAACAATATTATATCGAAGTATTTATATATCTATCATTCATATAGTGAAGCAAGTACATGAACGTGTAGAATTGTTTTTTTAATAATTCACATTGATTTATGTACAAAAAAAAACGACGATCGCCAACGTTCTATCTCAACCATCAATTTTTTTTCTTTAAACATCGAAAAAATGAAAGCTACCATTGAACAAACGGAATGAAAAATCTGTTTAAGATCATCGTTTTTTTTTCCATTTGCGTACAATAGAAGACGAGAAAAGCCCTTTTACGCGCGCGGAAAGAAAAAGAATGCAAATATTTAAAACGGTAAAAGCTCGTGGGGCCGGTGGAAATCTATTAAAAAAGCATTACAATTCTACGAGCTCGATAATCCGCTCAGCGCGAAGGGTAGAAAGAGATAGAGAGACGTAATCAGCCATTAGCCTGCAAAACGGCAAAGCGGCTTTCCTCATCTTCCGCGCGCAATAAATATATATCTAGGCAAGTCGTCGTCGTCATCTCGATCGCGGGAATCTTTTTTATTCTCTTTCTCGCAAGCTTCGCGCTTTCTCTCGCTTCGAATGGAAGATCAACCGACTCGCACCAGGGATTTTTATGAGTTTTGAACGAGAAAAGGGAAGAACGCAGCGCAGCCGCAGCAAGGATAAAGGACTCAAAGGTGCGGCAAAGGAATTCCTTTGAGAAATGGAGACTCTCCAACGGTGCCGAGTTTCTTCTTTTGGATTACTGCCGGAATCTCAATTGCGCGTCTTCGATTTTCAACTTTAAGCATTCCTTGTTTGCACTCCCCTTTGTTTTATCGACAACGCGCGCCAGAGGATTTAGTCTCTCAAAGTAGTCGAGTTGTAAAATAAAGCTTTTTTTCACGTTTTTTCTTTTTTTTTCGAACGAATAAGGTCGCGCGAAAATCGACGGATACGAGAGAAAGAGCGCCGAATGGGACGAAAGAGCTTTCAAATAAACGCGTATCGCGCGCAAAAAAAAAAGAAAAAAGTACTTCGACAATTGTACACTTGCGTAAAAAAACGTGTTAGCAAGATCGTTCATTTGAGAAAAAGGCAAAAAGTATATGATATCACACTGAATGTCGATATAAATGTACACATCGAGAAAGAGATCGCGGATTGGAAGAGATTCGGTGGAGAGAAATTGGTTAGCGGTCGGTGTGCGGCAGTGGCTCAGTGAGCCGTATTGTCGAGGACGACTTCGGTATGCCGGTAGACCGAGTACCTTGCCGGCAGCACTATGGACTCGAGTTCCGCGGCCAAGTGTCGACGAATCATGTGTTTTGCCGGTGGTATTCCCAGCGCCGTCGCCATTGTGTCGCCTGTGAACGATGGCTCGAGCACTACCAATGCCCCATGAACTCCTGAATCTGTTGATAAGAGAACATTGCAGTGTTTGTGTCAATCACCATAAAGCTGAGGAACCTTATCCTACGATTCAAAGCTTTTTTGCATTCTAATTAAATTGATAAAGTCGAAGGTTTACGTGACTTCATTACCGTAAAAAAAAGTTATCACAAATTCCATTAATAACAGTAAATTAACTATAAAAGCGAGCGAGTATAAAGAGGGTATAATAAAGTTGCCGAGGGAACATGAAAATTTAAAGCTTGCGCTCGGTCATTATCGTCAAAGTAGGTATAGTCGTCAAGTAGCTGCGAGAAACTTACCTTTCAAGTTATCAGCATATTCGCCAAGATCGATATTCCTCGCCCACTTAATAAACCTCTGATTGGTCCAGACAAGGGGGTCCGCGTCTACGTTCTCGCAATTGTGTCTTCTCACCGCGAGAGCCTGTGTGTGTAAGCCGTCAATAAATCAATAATGAGATACCTCTCGACGAGATACTTTCACAATTTTAACGACTAATCATTTAATCATCAAAATTTTTGTAAAAAAACTTACCTGACGATCGTAGTTGAGCATTCTAAGCAAATTAATTCCGTGCACAATGCTGGCCTGATGGAACTTTCTGGTGACTCCGAGCAACTTCTCCAGCTCCTTTTTGCTGAGATGATCGAGCATGCGCGCGTCGACCATATTTGTGGAGAAACTCTCGGCATACTGGGCCAGTCCAAGATCGGGCAGCCACTCGCTGCTGACCCACGTGTGACCCAGTTGAGCGATGCACGGATAACGCACGAGATTTGGGTGGCGATGCTCCTCGATCGCCAGTCGCAACTTTTTACGGTGAAGCGGGTGTGTCACCCCGAGGCCAGCCTCCAATTCCGCGTCGCTCAACTCTAGCAGCACCTGCTCCGACATAGACATTAGACTTCTGTTGCCGAGAGCGCTTCTCTTCGTATTATTGCATTCAGCCTTCGATTATTTCTCTCAATAATTGAAATCTTGGCTTAGTATTTGTGGTTATATCGAATTGAAGGCGCGGAGAGCGGTTGATTAAATTCCCCAGGAAAAGTCGATACTCGATCGCGTTTAATTAACTTATAAGCATCGGGTATTAGCATATATCTGCATCGTCAATTTCGCGGAATAGGGACGATGCGAAAGCTGTATTATTAATTAAAACACCGATGCAGTTATTATAAGAGTTGCAAAGTACGCGAAAATTAAAACTCGATGTCTGACCTCAAAGCGATATTTCTACTTGCACCGTTTATTTTCATACGTTTGACTGAAAAAATAGCAACAACAAAAAAAAAAATAGGAGGAGAAAGTTATACTGACCTTGCCAGACTTGACGTTCTCGGCGCACTTTGGTCCGTACTGCGGCATACCGAGGGCAACCTCGAGCCAAGCGAGAACAGTGGGAGCTCTCCAGCGTTCCATAGGTACGGAGGCGGCTTCCCTGAGCAGTCGCAACTTCTCGGCGTAGCCCTCCTCGGTGAGGGGCGACCATGAGCGATAGGGATCGAAGGCCTCGGCGGCGGACTCGCTGCCACCGGCGCCGCCAGTCAACACGCCGGAACTGCTCGTCGCCTTCCGGTGCCGGGAGCGCGCGAACACCCTGCGTATGCGCCACGACGAACACGTACCAACAAAAGCGCGTATTGTATTTTAAGCAAAAGGCCTTTTCTCTCCTACTCCTCCAGCGTATACGCTGCTGTCGTTGCTGCGTATCGATGCTTTGTTGCCGGAGAGTATGTACATGACATTGTGGAAATTACGCTACCCGCAAGACACTAAAGGCCTGCGAGGAATTTCGGGTCCTCGCGATAGCGTATTTTCCCGTGAACTATGCGCTTAATTTGATGTGGCACGGAATCGACGATGTGTATATGTATGTACTTCGCGGTGAGACTTTGCGTATACGCTTTGGAAATTTACAGAGTTGCCGACACTGGCTGTATTCGCAAAAGTTTTACGGAATTCATATTTTATTTTGAGCTGTTTCTGTTTATTATCTAAAGCACTATTTAATATTGTGTATTTAGATATAAGCAATGCCAGTGAAATTTGCTATCTCTTTACTTAGCGGTATGAAATAATACTTAAAATTCTAAAATATTTAATTTACAACATTTAATTTATGCGATAAGGATTACGTTTACTTTTTTGGAAAAAAAATTCTACATTGGCCATCTGTCGAAAAACTGTTTCATTAAATAATGCGTTTGATGCATATAAAGATATCTATAAACATAAACGATTCGAGTCATTTCCTAGATAGATTCAGGAAATCACGATTATTTTTTTTTCACTTTCTTTTACGCCTCTTCCGCACTTACACCGCTGCGGGCATAAAAGCTCTCACGCGAGCGTAAGCCACGCAAAGACATTGAAAATAAAGAAAAAGGAAAGAAACGTACCTCGATATGGATCCCCAGGTGCCACCCCTCGTAGCGGAAGACCTCGAGTGCACGGTCTGTGGTATGAGCGGGGTGGGATGCGAGGATTGCTGTCCGAGTAATAGTTTGTTCCTCTTTGGCTCGGCATCCAGAGGACTGGAAAGCTGCTCGACCGAGCGCGACAGCGACGAGTTGTCCATCGAACGCGAGAACGCATTCAGCGGCGACAACGTCGGGCTGCAGTCCTTTGGTGTCGTTGCTGCGAACACAACGCACACAAAACGTATGGGACCATCGTTATACTTCATTATCGTTTCTACGACGACGACGACGACGACGACGAGGAGAACGACGAGAGAGCTGTTTCGCTTTCTCTTTTTATGTTTTGTAGCGCACCATAAAGAGCGCACACAAACACACACACCTTTTACGTGCCTCGCACGGACTGTCGCGCTTTTATACTTTTACGAACATGCTCATGCTCATAACAGCTGCGTCGCAAAAAAAAAATAAATAACCAACCAACACACACATAGGAGTGAATTTTTCAGCGAGAGGCAGGAGGCGAAAACTGCAAGCTCGCTCGGTGAACTTTCGAACTCTGCTTTGAAATTTTTGTTCGAAAACGAGTTAACGAATCTAAAATTCACTCGACTGCGTCCCTCGGCGAGTCAAGGAGTGAAAAATTAAAAAAAAAATGTGAAATTTCTCCCCTCTTCAAAGCGCGCACCGCCCATTCAATTAACCATAACAGCCGAAAGTTCGCCGAGCGGAAATGAAAGAGGAAATAAAGCTGACGACGACTTTCACACATTTACCCTCGCGCGCTTTTTTTTTAACTTTGAGTTGTTTTTTTTACGGCGCGAGAGCAAGACTTACATTGGTACATGAGGGGCGGCGCAATCGTTGACGACACCAAGCTGACGTTGTCCATGTCGAGACTGCTTCCATCGAGGATTATCGTTGGCGTGCTTGGTCGACATACATTGGCTATACAGTGGAGGAGGGTACAGTGGGTTATATGAGTGAGTACTTTTTTTTGTTGTTTTTTGCTGTTTCGTTAATCTGCGACGCTTTGCCTATTCGTGTTTTCGCGTAAACGAACGTGTGCGATGCTCCGAATAAGACGATTGTAGAGAGAGAGGTAGGACAATACGATTTGCACGTTGTATATATACATATATATATATA
>JAWWMK010000008.1:17424623-17448513 GCA_035047105.1 Galeopsomyia nigrocyanea | reverse complement strand
TATATATATCAGTCCATGGGTACATTTCGGTTTTCATTTCATTTATTATCCTTTCTTTATCTGCATTTTCAAGAGAGCATTCCTCCTCGAATCGCTTTTCGAGGCAATCAGAACAAATGTCGACCAAGTCTTTGTAATGTTGCATCTATAAAATATTTTGGAATGTATTTTATTTGTTTTATTTGAAGAGATGAACTATTTATTCATATCAACTTTTGATCTGTCTTGAAGTATTTTTTAAGAAATATTCATGCCCAACAGTCGCATACCTTTTTAATTATTAATTGTGCCGGTGAAACAAGAATTTGATATAACCCATCTCATTCTCTTTGAGTAGAATGTTTAGAATGTTTGCATTCGTTCCAGGCTTTGAAATTCTTTCTTAGTTCTTCTATGTCGGGATGATCTTTCAACTGGAAAATAGAACAACTCAATCACTCAAAAATATTTGATGTATTTATAAAAATTATACCTCTTTTACTTACAAAATTTTACAAAGTTGGTGTAGGTAGCCAATTTTTATAATTTATTTCAATTTGAAAAATATATGTATAAACTTACCCACCACGGATCGTATTCAGAGTTTCGCATGATTTCGAGTTCGCTATCGTCCATATTTACTTCTTTCTCTTTCAATGAACTCATCCTCATTACTATTTGATTTTGTGAATGCACTGTGTATATATAAGCAGAAGAATGAGCATTTGTCATATATGAAAATTAAAAATTTCGATGCTTGTTATAGTCTAAATAATGAATATGACCGTATTATCGATTGCACGTGCTACATTAATAAATACGAATTTTCCTGTTATATGATAAAAGAAACTTGTAAATAGAACTGCGTACAAATAATCTACATGCGAACGACTTGAATGTAAAATTACGCTTTTGATATTAGTGGTTTCATAAGCCGCGTAAGGAATATGAAAAATATTTTTGAAATTTTATTGAGCATACAATATGTATAGAATATCTGAATATTAAATCAATTGCATTGCAATTTGTAAGAGTCTATGTAGCTTTTATAAATTTTTATGCCATAAAAGTATTAATTTATATTATGGATAGTTATAGTAAAAATATTTTTATCTGTGAGCGTTTTGTTGCGATACAAATACTAACAAACAGTATTATCAAAAATAATGAATTTCTCATACCTGAATTGTTAATGCAACTAAAGAAAGAGCGCAGACGATGAGTTTTATCATGATGATACCGAGTCGCAGTTTGAAACGGTACTAGCTTAAATATTTCAAGTATATCAAGTCGACAGTCAAAGTGAAGAATCTTTTTTTAACAGATTAAGCAATTTTAGGCAAAATGTGTAGGTATTGCAGAATAGTAGTTGGAGTTTCGAGTTAATGCCGAGTTGCGCACTAACGATTTTACATGACAATAATGCCGTTTTTCGCAGTCTTAAAAAATAATTTTCAATTCAAAGTATTAAACATCCAACGTTGGATCATTTATCAATAAATTTTCTAAGTCAGTTGATAACATTTTAAAATATTTTAGATTGCTCGTCGACTTATTGAAATAATACTAACAAGTTTTTTTAACAAATTTTATTCCTATTTCATTATTTGTCATATAAAATCTGTACAAATCTTTGTAACCTCGTATCACAGGACCACTTTAACAATATATAAAAATATTAGGCAAGCTTAAATGTCATTCTTATAAAAAAAATGTTATCGAAAATCTAAAATACTTATGTAGTATACAATACTTTACAGATTTGCACAAAACAGTTTAATAATTAAATGCTTATTTTCATTACTAATTGGTTTCTAATATCATGTACCCGCATTCCTGACTTAATATTAAACTTATGTTCGATGGCAGATGGCAGGATTTTGAGGTATCACCGCAAATATTGCTTGTAAACATTTTGATAAGATTTTGAACTTCATAACGTATTATCAAATATCAATCATAGTTCATCTCTTGGTTGTACTATTTTGGTATAATGTTCCATTGCTTCTTTTTCGCAGTCTTCTTCTGATCGTCCTACATCCAAACAAATGTGGGCCTTAGCTAATGTCACGAGAGATTCTGGCTGCAAAAATAGAGTGGAAAATATTTTCATTTATCGATATGTTTACTACATCCACGGAACTAAAGAGTTTTATCGAAAATTAAGTAATGTGACTTACTACTAAATGACGAAATCTTGGTATTTGGAGCTCTTCAAAAATTTCATAGCATTTTTCTTGGGGCAAAACAGCAATGCACAATTCATATATCTCCATCCATGGGTACAACTCTTTTTCCATGATCGATATTTTACTCTCCCTATCTTCTTTATCCAAATTGCATTCCTTTTCTGATCGTCCGGATTTACGACAACTTTTATGAACGTCCGGGTGCTCCTCGAGCATCGCATAATAATGCTTTATCTGTAAGTAAGATTTCGAAAACGTTTTAATATTGCTTCTTAAAACCGTCTTAAAGATATCATTGCAGTATTATTATAATATCACATAAAAATTCTTGTCTTATTTACCCGTGTCAGTGGCTTTTCTATTCTCAACATAGATTCATACAAAGCATTGCACTCTGTTCTGGGTCGATCGGAATTTAAACATGATTTCCATTGCCCATGTATTTCGTCAATAATTGCTTGTTCTACCTTCGTCTGAAACTAGAAAAAATTTATAAAAATTTATTTGACCTCATCAACTATATTGCATAATATTCATTGATCACCAGTAATATTTCAACTGTTTACTGTAACTGCTTTTATTAATATTTGCAATACTTTGTTTAATGCAATAAGGACGTAGAAGTTTATTAAATCGTCGAGCCTACAAATCCACGCGTAGACAATAACGTAAACATAATATTTATTGAAATATATATAAAGTTAAATTACCTCACTTTGGTCCAAGTTTTCAGGCGCATCAATTACGTTTTCGTACACCATGGAATCGTCAACATCTATTGGCTCTTGCAACTCCGTTATAGAACTCTGAAATTCAAGTGCAGTCAGATTTAAACACTTTCCAAATTACGAAACTTCTATAAATATCGGCTACTAAGCCAAACCCGCTTTCTCGTGTATATCTATTTGATATATTTAAAATTGAAGTTCAAAGATATATTTTTATTGAAAATTAAATCGATTTATTTAATTACTCCAATAGAATAAATTAAAAATTCAATAATTATTTTATAAATATTTCTCAGCTATGTAATTTAAGTAAAATGATTCATGTTATTTTATAATTTACGTTGATTCACTCATTTTTCTTGCAAGCAACAATATGCTTTTACGCTTACGCATTCTCGTTAACGTAATATAATTGCTTTCCGTTTATATTCGAGTAAATCGCTGTATATACATCCTATATGAACAAAGATTTATGTGAAGAATAAACGAAGTATTGAACTTACGTGAATTTTTAATGTTAGTAAGACAAACAGGTAACTTAATTTGACGTAGTTCATAATACCAGCACCGTGTGCGTTTTTTTTTTACGAAACCAATGTAAAAAAAAAGGATGTTTTGATTCACGCTTCGCGTAGACACTGTTATCGCATGTGAGTGTGCAAACTATAGATCACTGACGAGTGCGGAAGACTGTAGAGAAGAAGTGGGGACGTGATCCAATGGAGTCTCTCACGCTGACTTCACTTGATGACTTGAAACTTTCGATCTAGAGACAACTTCAAGCAAGTTACTGTGTTCAAATGAATTATTGATGGCTAAGAAGAATTTTGAAAATAGCGAAATGTTTAGACAGTTTGCTAGTCATTGTAGTAGAAAAATTAGAATGCATTAATATAAGTACAACATAATCATGATCGAAATTTTAAATATATGATTTATTTATTAATTATATGTTGAAAAAATGCTGCTGCAGTAGCAGAAGTTCCCCCTTAATTTTTAAATATTGGGAACATTTTTCTCAGAACTGAGTACTCGAAAAAAATCTCATGTTTTCAATGTGCAACTTCTTTGCAACAAAAATGTGTTAAAACAATACTTAAAAATAAACCTTTATTAGTAATTAATATATTTTAAATATTAAAGCTTGCATTATAGTTATTATATTTATAAACAAACGCATATGCTCTCATAATCAAAGTTTATTCAAATATATTGTGGATCTTTTATTTAACATTTATGCATGTTTCATACAATAGATCGCAGTAGAATGCAAACATATCGACTATATTTATTAAATTCAATAAAAAAAATACACATGATTATATCCACCAGGAAAATGTTGGGGAACGAAAATGATGCAGGTTTTATTGAGTTTATCTCATGCGACGATACATCTCTTGAATGTCCGCCTAAAAATGTATATTTTATAAACATTACGTATAAATATCAAAAGTCAGTTGTTAAAAAGTTTAATAAAAATTATGGTTCGCCATTGAAAATAAATTTTTCTATTATTCAATTCAAAATTTACAATTGTATGTTCCTTACTACCTACAATTATAAATTAATGAATATTAATAATCAACACTATTTACCATCCAAAGAATGTTCCAATTGACTTTCAATAGGACGAAAATTAGTAAAAGATTATTTTTCTCGAACACATTCGAGAAATTTCAATTTCAAGATAAAAATGAAAAGCATAATTAATTAAAAGCACGTAATACCTCGATCTTATTGAGGTCGGCGTAAGCTTTGTCTGTTTTAGCGTTTTGCCAACTCTTCGCCATGTCTAATGCTGGATTGTTGTGAGCTGTGACAGCTAGAATAAACTGAAATATGAAATAAGTATATATCAATTAATTTGGATAGATCACAAATTGAATCGCATGAATTTGGTCGCACTTCTTGAATTTACTTACAAAGATCAAGATGACAGCAAACACTATAAACTTCATGTTAGTGAATCTTTCAGAAGTCAGTTTGAAACTGATTGTGTTTCATTTTCTTTGCATACAGACTCTTATCACGAGAATGTGCGCACTTGCAGATGACATATCACCAGTCGAGATAGATATACTTACGTGGTAAAGTATGAAGCTAGAGATCTTTTTGAGTTGTCGCGCATGCGTTCTTTATTTTCTTTATTAAGATTTACTTGATTTATATTATGAAATAGGAAAATGTGTATACACACAAAAAAAAACTTGAAAGATTATTTCCGACAGCATGACGCTAGATCTAAATTAATAAACTTTAATTCCGGTTCTAATGATTTACAAAAAGTAGGCTCGTACTGTATTATTTAATTACTAAAAATAAATAAATAAATAAAAAATCAAATGTATGGTGAGTCAAGAGGAATGGGTAAAGTTAAGGAAAGAAGAATAACAATTGTTTCAATTCAATAATTCATCGCTGATGTATTAATGAAACAAATCTCCCATTGACACTGTCATTATGTATTTCGTTCGTTTTCGCACGCAATACTATCGTATATATAACACCTCTCTCACGCATTCCCGCAGGCTAATAAAAAAAATACAACAAGGTACACAGGAAAAGAAAAAAAAAGAAGTAAAATGCAACGCAAAGCAGAATGAAAAGAAAAACGATACACATTCGTCGCGTTTTAAAGCTCGCTGGAGTGGACAGAGAAAAAAAACGCACTAAAAAGGGGGAGAACAGATAAAAAGAGAGAGACGAAGGTCGCGTAATTGCGGAAGAGCGTGTGGGTGCGGGAAAGGTCGCCGTCGGCGTAAAAGGGCGACTTCAGGTCGTTGTTGCATTGTCTGTATAGCGCCTCTCTTTTTTTGCGCAAAACGCACATTAAACATTTAAATGACTTTCCGCGCGCGTAATGTATTTTCTATGAGTTTCATCGGGAGAGAAAATGGAAGGAAAAACTATTGTTATGGTTTGCACGATTATTTGAGCTATTTCGTTACAAAATATACGTACACGTGAATTAGGAGTTTGGCTTGATTCAATTTCGAGCTACGCGAGTGCTTTTTCAAGTATGTTATAACGATTATTTGATTATCGATTTTTAAAACTAAACTTCAGTACATATAACATAGGTATTTTCTTGTTATCGGTACATTTGTAAGTATCAAAATACATAGATCGTTTGCGTTAAAATACTGTTACGTTCTTGAGTAACTTAATTTTTTTTCTAAATACTACATAAAATTAAAGAAATACTCAAATGTTTCGTACAAATTACTGGTCACAATTAGGAAAAAAAGCTATATAATTGTCTTATTTGGCATCAACAGAAGAATTATTGTTGATTTAAAAGAACTTATATTTTAACGGATAATTATATAATAGTCAGTATTAGAAGATACAGCATTTAAAAACACTAAATTTTTGATCATTTCAAAGGAGTATTATATTCGATATATACATTTTCTTGAATTGCATGTGATGTTATATATTATATTATGCTTGCCGAAAAAGCACTCACGTAATTCTGTGAATACTATCAAGTTTCTATACAAAAAAAAAATCTTGGATAAGATCGTAACTCAGTGATTAATCTATAGTAAATAAGGGACACCCTCTTTCTGACCGTCTATCAATTGACAAAGTAAGAGCGTTGGAATATTAAATCACAATCATGACAAACAAATAAAGCTATAAAAATGTCTATTCTTTCGATTCGCTTTATAACAACAGATTGCTCACCGACCTTTGATATCAACTCTGTTCGAGTCTAAATATTAAACCTAACATTATTTACATGATCAGAATTACAGGGGACATAATTACCGACGTTAACAGAGAGAATTAGTCGTAGAGCCTTTAGCAGCGCATATCACAGTATCGTATTCCAAAATGTTTGTTCTCAAGCCTTTCGCAAGCATGAATAGGAAGCACTCTCGAGCACGCTAAGATTCTCCTGTATTCGGTTCATTAGTAATCAAACCTTCGTTTTTAATGCAACCATGATTATTTCAATAATTAGTCACTGTAGTTGTTCCGAAAATTTTTGTCACAGTTAGTCAAATAACTAATTAAGTACTCATGTCGACTAAAATCTCAAGAGTGCTCTTATTCATTTCAAGCTAAATACAGTATTTTGTTCAGAAAGAACCACACAGACTCTGTCGCATTTTGATCGTTCTCATTTCGACGCTAAAAATCATCCTTAACAAATCTTCGGCTGAGAATTGATGTGAAATTTGTCTGGAATACTAAGGAAAACTAAAGTGCAATGATCAATATTCTCCTCAGATTCCATTCTTAGTCGTCTTGTTCTCTATTTTAGTATTATAATCTTACATTGCCTATTTAACTGAGGTTCAAGTTTCAGTTGGTTTCGGATCCCTCGGATTATTTGGTGAAGTTTCACTTTGTGCAGGCCACTTCCTTTATTTCAACATTTCTGGCTACAATGAATCTTTTGCATACGTAAGAGCTTTAGAGCGAGTTGCGAGTTCACCTCGTGTGATCCAACAAGTAAGAAGCTGCTCGATCCACATCAAATTCAGAACGTTTCAAAGCAATCTCACATTGCTGTCTAGTTGCAAGTCCCAGCCTTGAAAAAAAAGTACGACAATTAAGCAAACTGTACTCAAACAATGATCCACCCCATTCAGTGAATATCAACAAGATTCAATTAGTCTTTCTCTTTGAAGTGCAAAGCAATCGACCCATAAAATGAAAACGCCAAATCAGCAGACCTACCTCGAGAGCGTCTCGACCTTAGCCAATCGATCTTTGACTATTTGCTTAGCCGCTTGATTGGCATCCCAGCCAGTCGCCTGCAGAGCGGTAAGTGCCTCTTGTTGCGAAGCGTCCGGAGCCTCCTGCTGTACTTTCATTACTTTGCTGGCGCGGAACTCGTCGTTCAGTGACATGACCAGCTGCTGCGAGGCCCCGGTCAACGGGGGACTAGCTCCACTCGGGTATTGTGAGGGTCCGGGACCTAATTGCGTGTTCACCATCGTTTCGTTCAGCTGAGGCAGTAGACTTCTCGCGGCATTCGGTGGCCCGACTGGCTGTGGTTGGGACGCTTGAGGTCGATTGGGAGTGAATTGCATGAGGTTTGGACTGCCGCTGGCAACGTTCACTGTCTTGTTGGGCTGAGTTTGATTCTGCACGAAACCGTTTTGGATGGGTTTCAGCGGGGAGAACGGTGGTGGTGGATTGTACTGGGGTGGCTGCTTTGGATTCGGACTGAATTCTCGAGGAAGAGTTTGCCGGGTATTGATTTTTTGAGATGGACTGCCCGGGACGCAGTGGCTAGCCTGTTGACGAAAAATTTCATGTTTCGTTAGTTACCATTTAATACAAATTATTGCATACTCTTCTGTACAACGAAAGAAAACAAGCAATTATTTTCGAATAAATATTACTGCTATAGTGAAAAAGAACAAGCATGCAATAAATTTCATTGCTATTATCAAATCACAAAAATTATAGCTTTATAAAAAAAAATAGAGAAGTAACGTACGACTTTAAATAAACTGAAGTATTTACTCACCATACTGGTACTTGCACTGGCCAAGGCATTACTATTGGCATGATAACTCCTGAGTATATTTTGCTGGACGGTCTTATTATAAAGAGTATTGAATTCGCTCTGGGACAGCTGCTCAAGATTGGGCACAGTCTGTTTGAGCTCCGCGTAAACTTGCTCGGAAAGCACGCTGCCGGCGATCGAAGCTGGCCTTGGCAACGTCGACGAGTTTTGAACTGGCTGGCTCGATTGACTGGGAAGACTTGGGAACTGCTGATGGTAGGCTATAGCAACGTTATGCGCTGCAACCTCTAGATTACTCGGCACGTGGTTCGGCATGTTTTGAAGTAAATTAGACGAAGGCGCAGCAGCAGCAGCAGTTGCTGATGATGCCGCTGCTGCATTTTGGTTCTGCTGCCAGATTTGCGCAACCACCGCGTCCGTACTACCGCTGCTGCTGGTGCTGCTAGTACTGCAAACGCTGGTAGTGCCATTCTGCAACAGTTGGCTCGGGAAGCCGATTTGACTCCTTGGTCGCTGGATATTTGTGCTTTTGGTCTGCCAAGAGTTCTGCACCTTGTTGGGGAAGCTGAAGCCACTCGCTCCTTGATCGACATTCGGCGACTTAGGTTTAATGGACTGCGGTGGCGGCCTGAGCATCGGGATCACAGTGTTGTCGGAATTCCTACTGCTAGGTTGCGGCTGCTGTTGCTGCTGCTGTTGCTGCTGCTGTTGCTGCTGCGGCGTTGCATTGGTATTCTTCGTTGCCTCCTTCTCGCCCAAATGTTTCTCCAGTTCGGCAAGAAAGGCCGGATCGAGCTTCTTCGGCGAAGCCTCGGTCAGCGACAGGTCGTTCATCGTCTGCGCAATGTCGACGTTCGACGACTTGGTCGGGCTCTCGTTGGGTCCGACCGGTGGAGGTGGTGGCGCGGGTATGTTTGGAAGATTTCGACTGACGACGTTGGCGTACGTCGTTTGCTCCTCGTTGTGCTGCAAATCTTCCGGCCAGCTCTGAGGATTCGGCCCAGGACTCGATGTGCCACTTTTGTCGATCTCGCTGTAATGATCACTACCAGCGTAACCATTGCTCTCGACGTTCACGTTGATATTCGTATTCTCACTTCGCAGCTCTTTGCTCAGCGTATGCTGCAGCGACGAGGCTTCTTCCTGCACGTTGCTGTAGGTCTCCTGAACGGCAATTGCAGTCGAGTAATACGCAGCCACCGACGGCGGTGGAAGATCCGGTGTCACTTGGCTGTAGTACCTCGACTGCGGCGGGTTGGCGAATACTCTCGAAGTGTCGAAAGGATCGGGCCCAGGTGGCATAATTGCACCACCATTGCTCTCCGGACAATTGGCGTAAGTGCGCGGATCATCCTCTTGCACCGGAGGCCAATATTCTTGTGGCATCGAACGCTCCACGTCGATCGGCTCGTCCAGAATATTCACTACTCGGCGACATGCTGTATCCGATTGACCCGAGGCTGAAGCTGCGGCGTTGGCTAGCTCCTCCGGAGATAGGTCTATCAGGGTACCTTCTTGATTGCTTGGACCTGCAACTACGACACGTAAGTTTCATGATTTTATGTTACAGTCGACGTGTCGTAGAAAATTCGTTTCGATAAATATTTAATCGGCCAATTTAAATAATCTACTGTGATAATTAAATTGTAACATAAACGTTATCTTTCTCAAATTTGGGAAAAACTAATTCTTACTAAAACGTACGCTATAAAAAAAAAAAAAGAAGAGCCGGGTGTTTCCTTCCTGACTAAAATTTATCAAATGAACGAAAAGAATGAGTCGCAAAGTGACGCAAGTACGATAAGATAGCCGCGCTCGTTAAATCATCGCACTGTGCGAGTATTTGCTCGATTGTAAAAAAAGATTTGTCACAAAGTAAACTTGGATTTACCGGGCATCGACGTATTGGGTACTTTGATAGGACTGCCCCTGAGGTCGTTGTGCAGCTTGGTGTAATTGAACTGTTTGCGCTGTCGTTGATGCGTCGAGCCAGGAAATTTGATGCTAGTACACTCGGTGGTGCCGACCACATCTGGTGGTTCCATCGGATTCCTCAGGTACACGTCGTCGATGTAGATTGGACTACCCCAACTTTTGCCGAATGGTGCTCCGTGACCGGTATGAATGAACGAGTTTTCCAAGGGTTTGCTGATATCTTCCGGTTGCTTTTTTCGCATTGGATCGACGAGGCAACGGGGGAAGAGTCCAACTTGGAAGGTGCGCTGATTCTGACCTTTCCACCAGTAATTTTCGGGCTTGCCGTCGATTATGACGATCTGATCGCCGTGCTCGATTTGCATTTTGTCCGGTTGCATCTCCTCGAAACGGTTTAGAGCTTTCATTAATGGTGGCACCATGCCTGAAACAATAGAAACATTTTTTTTTTAGTTTTGTTGATAGAAAATACGCCTGAATTTATTAAAAAACAAATACCCCGATTTGGGTTTTAATTTTACTAATGATTTTACTAATAATTTTACTAATGAAAAGGCATTTACACCTACACAAATCAATAACTTTATCTTTGAAAAAATATTTAGCGGTCAATGCAATTCCATATCAGTTTTGCTATTAGTATTATGTAAGGACAATTATTGTAATATACTGAAACATGTTTGAAAGTTATTAACATTAATTATTTAATAAACTTATCTCCTCGATACTAAAGGCTAACTACTAAATGAATGAAAAATAAAGAAATGAATTTATTACTAGTAAGATTAATGAAATGTGAAAGTGATAAGATATATAATCTGCATTAGAGCTAGCTGTCGGGTTATAAACTACATGAAACTGAAAGACACGAGGAGCCAGTTCGATTCACATCGTCGTGAGCGTACGGCAAGTCAAGAATTTTCACTAAGAGTTACAGCCGCCTTTACTAATTAATTCGTGTGTTTCTGTGCTTTGCTTTCTATAATATTTCAACGAGAACCGGGTAAGTTTTTTTTTTCACAAGCTCCGATAAACAGCATCACTCGGTTCACAAGGACAAAAATGTCCAATTAGCTCATTTACGAAGCAGATAAAACGAGACAAATTTTCATACAGTGGAGCTAGTCTTGTAGTCTCGTAATCGCTTATCGTGAAATAAAAAACGTGACACAATAACGTCGAAATAATAGGCTGACCTTAAACTTTGTCGGAAAGTCATGAAAATGAAGAGTGTATCGAGCCTTGGCCGTCGGCCAGAAGGGAGAAAAACGTGCATTGCAGTTGCAATCCTCGCGAGGATAATAATTGGCTGCGTTTTATTGGCTCACACTGTCTTTGGAGACGCACCGCCGGCAGATGCGAGCCTCGAGAAAGTATTTATTGTGAGTACCTCGAATTTTCTTATAATTCTTATCTACTTTTTCTTATCAGATTTATATGAGTTTACTAGACAGTAGGTTTTTCAAGCAATAATGATGCAATAATTTTTTATGGCACGGCTTTGAAAAAATAAAGATGCACTGATTCTCGCAGATGTAAAACGTTTACTCTAGATAAACATTCGAATTAGTACATATCATTTTTATCGTGAACATCTAGCATGCAAACTGTACAGATTTTGAATATTGAATTATTACGAATGATTGCAGGTATTCCGTCACGGCGACAGAAATCCCACGGCGACGTATCCCAACGACCCACACGTGAATTATCCATGGCCGGGAGGATGGGGAGCATTAACCAAGGTTTCAATCTCAATCATATACGCACTTTTAAAAAAAAAAATTCTACTATTGAAAAATTACACGTTATTATGTACCCGCTCGGGCGTCTGTCTGTCAGCGAGGAATGCGGCAAATGCACACGTTAGGCCAATGGGTCCGCAAAGAGTACGGTTGGATCGCCAATTACACCTACGACCAAGCGAGCACGGTCGTCAACAGCAGCTACTCGGATCGTTGTATAATGTCGACTCAAGCGATGCTCGCTGGCTTGTATCGCGAGGAAAATGCTTTTGTCAAGGGGTTTGCCTTGGAGGTGACCTTGGAGGCCGATACCCGTGCATTACGTGCCTAAGGATATGGACCAGGTATTGATTTTTCCATATACGAGTTGGATGATTATTGTTTTGACAAGTTTTATTTGCAAATTAGATTTTAGTTATCGGGAAATATTGTCCGAGATTGACCGAAGCTTTGGCCGAAGCGTATAGAAACGAATCTCGTAGATCGGATGCTGCTTTAAAATCTTACTACGACGAATTAACGAACATCACGGGGCAACCGATGAAAACTGTCACGGACGTTGGGTTTCTGTACAATACTCTAGAAATTGAGGCAAGATTTTGGTTATTCGTGACATACAAACAAATGTGAACGAGCAAATTTTGAATAAATTTGTTTGTCGCTGGTGATGAATGGATTAGAGCTACCAGAGTCAATAAAAAAATATTACAACGCATTTATGCGAGAACTTGCCGCGAGAAGCTACACGTTGCTCATCAGTAACACATTGCAACAAAGACTCCGCGGAGGTAAACGACGTATACATTAAAATTGATAACGAATAACTTTTGTGAGAATTAATAAAATAACTTGCACAGGTCCTTTACTCAAACACATATTGGATAACATGAAGAATGGCGTGGAGAGAAAAAATATTCCTATACGGCACGCACGACATTAACATAGAGAATACTTTGCGAGCGATGGGATTCACTGGCCAACTTTTCAAGCTAGACCTTGGCGTTACTCTCGTTTACGAGCTGCGAATCTCCGATGGAGGACAGTCGCGAGAAGTTCGAGTGAGTCGAGAGAGAATAATCAATAAGTTTAGCTTGTTTGCCTAACTCATACTTTTTTTTGCATTGTTGATAAGTCTGAAACAAAAAGTCGTCTAGTCTGTTTACTGATAATTCGTCTGTTTAAGATTTCAATGATGAACAACACGGAGACCACGAGGCTTCATAAATTACGGATCCCTGGCTGCGAAGATTTTTGTTCGTTGGAAAACCTTTATGACATTTGGAAAGATGTCCTTCGAGAAGATTGGAACAAAGAGTGCCAATTGTAAAATACTCTTTTTCTTATTTTCTTAGAAAAAAAGCGAATCTTTCGAGCAATAAACAATGGAAATATACTTTTTCGCTCAAATTTCAATATTTAAAAATTCGATAAAACACTCACTGGTGAGATTGTCCTTGAGCGAGGCAAAAGTCGGCCGTTCAGCCGGATCCCTCGCCCAACAATGCAGCATCAGCTGGTACATCGGCGGCGGACTGGCTTCCGGTTCGTGTAATCTCTCGCCCTCCCTATCGATCTTCCTCAAAATTTCCGAGCCATTCAGTCCGATCCAGGGCTCTTCGCCGAACGTCAGCATCTCCCACAATGTCACCCCGAACATCCACACGTCCGAGGCATGACTAAACTGCCTGGCTTTCAGCGACTCGGGTGCGCACCAAGGGAAAGGGACTTTCTTGTGTTCGGTCATCACGTAGCAGTCCTCTTGCTGTGGAAGCGCTCGCATCAGTCCGAAATCGCCGATTTTGATCTTGTCGATGGAGCTCAGCAGCACATTGCGACAGGCGAGGTCCCGGTGCAAGAAACGCTTTGCCTCCAGGTATGCCATTCCCGTCGCAACTTGTAGCGCGTAGTTGCAAAGAGTGAGCACTGAAATGTGACCACACTGCTTGCGAAGGTAATCCAGCAGAGCACCCAGAGGAGCTAATTCGGTTACCATCATCATTGGCTGGGATAAAACTACCCCGTACAGTCTGCAAACAAAAAAAAGTTGGGTAAAATCGAATCATTATGTTTTTGTTGACAACTGCCGTGAATCAATGCATACCTAATGAGATTATGATGATCCAGCGTGTGCATAGACTGCACTTCCGAAACGAAGTCTTCAACGACATTTGGCTGCGTCAAGGCATCGGCTTTCAAAACCTTGACGGCAACTGGCAGTGTTCTTCCCGTAGGCGACGTCCATTCTCCTCGCCTCACCACTCCGAAACTTCCGTCGCCGAGTTTCACCGACAAAGCCACGTCCTTTTCCTGTATCAAGCACGTCAATATCGAAGTGCTCTCCACCGGTTGCGAGGCTCGTTTGCTGCTCTTCTTATCGCTGCCCGGTCGGATCTTCGTGATGAGGCTCTTCTTCCATTGAGCCGTGCGCTTCTTTTTCACAGCGTCCATGAGCCGCCGGATACCCGGCTTACCGAGCCCGATCTTCTCCAGATCCTCCGCCTGCACATAGTCGAAGTGGTGGAAACGCGTCACCTGCAAGTCGTCGCGGATTCGCGTGAAGAACTGCGACAGCTGCACGTCGCGCAGCAGCTCTTGCAGCCACTCTGTGCCCTCGTCGTCTGCCATTGCCGCGAGTCTTTCTTCTGAAAAAAAATATAAGACGCGTTTGATTTTTAAATCTTCAAATGAATTATTCGAATAAAAAAAAAATTACGTTGAAGATTACGTGTGAATTTTATAATAATAATTCATAGATTACACAAATGCTGATTGCGCCGTTCAAGTAGCGATTAATTTGCAATTATACAAAACGTTCTAAAATTAAATATGTTCTCCACTTCTCATTATTATGAATCACAACTACGAAGCACGCAAGGAATTACAATTATTTCCTCGTTCTTAACTAGTATGCCGAGCAGTCGTGATTTAAGATTCGACAAATAATTATTTACAGTAAACAAAAATCTTTACTTTCGACCATTTACTCGTTCTTTCGCATACAAAGTTATGAGTACACGTGTTTTATACGAGCTATACCTATATACGAACAAGCATATACAAATCGTCGCGTGCATCGATAAAAAAAAAACAAAAACTCGATACGTCAATGGTCATCGATAAAAGCTTTTAGCGTGGACATTAACGAGGCGTCGCACGCTTGCGCATATGTATGATGCATGTGTGTCCTCAAAGTCGCGACAAGTGCAAGTGCAATGGGACACTCGCGCGCGCCCTCGATAATCTTCCGCAGTAAAGCGACAAATGAGATAATGTCGCGACCGCCGCCGTCGCCGCCGCGCGAGTCTATTTTGTCGCTCGGTCAATTTTCCAATTTAGCCGCGGATCAAACAAACCGGGAAAATCCGACCAAGACGAGCTCGTCGATACTGGTTTTTCCTATACATAGACGAATCACTTATTTTCTCTTTAATTGGCAGAGCTTTGATTTATTTATTTTTACGTTTTTTTTTTCCTCTTATAGAGATGTAGTCTTACTGGAAGACACGTGTATGCGTATGTGCAAAAAAAAAAACAAATTTTCATCTTCTAAATTTTTCCTTACCTCTCAACTGTTCCGTTCTAATTCATTGTTGTCACTTTAAGGGCTTTTCAGTTGCGCAACAACGAAAAAAAAAGACGCAAAAATAATTCAACGTTCAATGTTACATAAATAAGCGAGAAGAGAGGTAGCATACGAAGCCGAAGAATAAATAAATATCCAGCTGCATTTTCACACGTCGAGTTGCGACTTTCGTTTTTCGCGAGCAACGCGCGGATAGAATCGCAAATGCGTGCCAAGGATCGTGCGGCGGCTGCGGCACCGATAATAATCATCATAAAGGAATGACACGTTCATTGACGAAAGGTGCGCGCGTTAAAAGAAAGAGCGACAGCGAGGAAAAACTGTGCTACAGTCGAAGGTCACGGGAGAATAACCGCAAGTCTCTCCGGAGATATCGGGCATACCTTCCGAATGATGCACACACACACACGCAAGAGAGAGATGTAACAACACTGACCTTTATCCAATTCTAAAATGTGCTGTGCAAACTAAACTGTCAGCTTTTTATGATAACATTCACCTCTTTTATCCAACATTTGTACTATCGATGAGTTCGAGCACTGATAATCATTGGATTTTATCAGCAGGACTTTTGACAATTTTTGGTAATAATGGCTATCTTTCCCCTCTTTCTGTTTGCATTGAGAGTGATATAAATGTTTGATAAAATGCTTGTTATCTGAGGGACACTCAAGACATTATTTCAAAATGAAAAAAAAATCTAATCGAATACTGTCAAGTGCTTTTTCTACCTTAGCAAAACTTCCTTTGTCAAAGAAAAATATTATGTGTAACGACACCAGAACTTTACAAGTGTTATACTTGACTTGGCTTTCATGAGACTCGAGACAATTAAAAATTTAACGGAGCATCAGTCTGCCTCAAGACTCGAGATAATCTGCCTGACTCAATTAGCACAGTACAGTCCAGTTTCAAAGTTAAAAAGCAAGATTAAAGCAGCAATCGGAATTAACTTGACTTGTTTTATCCTCCTACTTCAGTGAGCACACAGAGTATCAGAGTGCAGAAAAGCCTAATGTTAAAAAAAGATCCTATAAATAGTACAGACCAGCATTGTATTCCGAGAGCTGTTAAACTCATTGTTAATTGTACTACAGTTTCAGAACTACTGACTGAAACAGAAGGCTAAAATCATTGATAATGACAGGCCTAGCTATCCTTTGACAATCCAATAGAATAAGCACTAATTCAATCAGAGCATAAGCTTTGCTACACTGATAGATCAACAATGACACTTGTAACTCTATTGCAAGTACACTCCAATGAAAATGCAAACGTATTTACGATGTTGTACTCTCTCTCTCTCTCTCTCTTTCTCTTGCTAAAAAACTGATCAATGCAGCATCACGCACTTTCGATCTCTCTTCCTGAGAGAGAAAGAGAGGCAACAGACCGTGCCAGGCAAACAAACTCATCATCAGGATAATTACCTGCCACCGAGAAAGCCAGTGTATCTCTCGTCTTTCAAGCCATCATCGTTTCTCTCTGCTCCAACGTACAGCAACAGCAGCAGTAGCACACTGACGATCGGGTTGCACGAAATAAAAAAAACGGTTACGAGTAGGCACTGTGCACTGACTGCCTAGCACACAAAGCAGATGACTTTTTTCTCTCTCTTTCTCCCTCTCTCTCTCTCTCTCCTCCGTCTTGGCTGCGAGTGCGATGTGCCTCGTTACGACTCGTTAACCATAGTCGTCGTCTTCGCTCGACTTTCACCCTGATGCGAATTTCTCGCGTTCCGCCGCCGCATCGTGAGGGACACAGCATATACTTTAATACTGTACGGGAGCGGAGGTTTCATATGACGACGCGCACGGAGAGAGAGGAACTGTACAACTGCACACACAACAGCTGAAAAACCCAAAGCTGTGCACACACAATCTTTCACAAGCACGTATAGGTATATATGTACACACGCACACTATAAACGAGTCTGTCTCCCTTGGCTAGATCGCGAGCTGTACTGCTATATCACATGCGCTCGCGCGGTTTTCGCTTCAACGGGCGTTTTTTACGCTCTCTCTCTCTCTCTCTCTCTCTCTCTCTCTCTCTCTCGCTCCACTCGCGATTGAGCAAGACTGTGTGAGTCACGTAGGTGTGCGACTATACGGGCGCCCTCGCGCTAACGCGATATGGATCGTAAATAAAGGCTGTTCGCATGTGTGGACTGCTCGACCAGCTCGACAATATTTTTATAGTTTCATTATTTTGATATTGATTTAGATCGTTTTAGCGTTAAAAAATTGTAAAACGAATTATCACTCAGTTCAAGCGACTAATAATTAATGTATTGCGTGAATAATATCAATGGACTCTGGCTTCAACCTACGGATTTTGTCCAAGATAATTTCCATGAAGCAGCAGATAAGATATTTTGAAATCTGGCCAAGATAATAGTTTCCGAATTTTGGAAAATCAACTTATTTTTTATGTTTGAAGATGTCATAACGTGCGGGGCTGTCGAAAAAATTGAAAACCGTTTTTGCAAACAAGCAAAGGTAGCGAAATTTTGCAAAGTCAACCGGCAATTGACAGGTTATACAAGTCATCTAACAATCTTATCTCGTTGAAAAGGCATATTTCTATAAATATACCCGCCAGGGTTAACCGGAAGTCCACTCTACACGATCCAAGGGACGCTTCGCGGACAGTTCCATTGGATTTGCTGGGATTTGCGAACGTTCACGCATTTCCCTTCTCTGTATTTTTATCGCAACACCTTTCATCATATAGGTGTAACTTCAAAAAAGCGCAAACACCAACAGACATCAGCACGGCGAAAGTCGTTCATTTGAGAGGGAGATACGAGTTTCATTGGTGTGAGTGCAAGACGAGAAGCTGTCCAAGACACGAAGTAGTGCAAAAGATTTTTGCAAAATTTTTTGCAGAAGGAAAGACGAGTGAAGTGCGACATATATACATAGATCAACGCCAAGAGAGCGTGCGCAACTTGTTGTCGTCAGTTGCATCAACCTGGTAATTATTCGCGTGCACGCGGCGGCGACATTTACGCGCGGGCGTGATAAAAAGCGCGCGTCGGTCAAACCAACATACATGACGCTTATAGAGCCGACTGTTTTCATTGCAGGTATATAAACAATGTCGGGAATTGCGATTGCCAGGCTGGCTGAGGAAAGGAAAGCGTGGAGAAAGGATCATCCCTTTGTAAGTCTTTTTTTCCTCTACTTTGTGATTGTCATAAATCAGCTTTTCTTGCGGCTGTCACACCGCCGCTATCTTTGGAGGTTAAGATTTCGGCGCTCGAACCTGCCGCCCACGAGACTTCCTCGTGGCAACACTCGCGGTCACTTATTTTATAATGCGACTTTAGTTCTCGTTTTATTGCTTGTAAATTAAACTGATATTTTGAATAAGTTTTCATAATGAGGCGATCGGTTTTTAACATAACCTCACTTTTACAAATAAATTATTTTCTCAATTCGAAACAGTGAAAGCTGGATACTTCATAGTGACATAAAAAAATTGCAATGTTAATTCACTTGAGTGTGCTTTGATCTAGAATATATTCTAGATCTTTCTACTTAACTTTTGATCTATCTAGATTATTTTATCTTAGATGTTATATCTGAGGATTTTATGTGCAAAGTTTTCTTTGTTTATGGATTGTTAAGTTATCTGGTAGTGGAAAATTTATCTGAGATAAATATTTTTCCAATAGCTGTAACTTGAATAAAAAAGACTAGTCCGATGAAAATTTCGAAAGTTATAGTATTACATAATTTTGCTGAATGTTACTTAAATGATTTTGAACCACACCTTCTTTAATGAATATTTTCAGTTAAAATAATTTTTATTAATACATCATGATAATATTGATTGTAATTTTCTGCTAACTAACAAATTCTGTTCATTGCAGGGATTTGTGGCTCGGCCAACAAAGAATCCTGATGGCACATTGAATTTGATGAGCTGGGAATGTGCGATACCAGGAAAGAAAGGAGTAGGTTTCATTAAAAAATAACAAATGACAAATCAGTGTATCAAAGTTAGCATAAAATTAGACGATTCCTTGAAAATTTTTAGACTCCTTGGGAAGGTGGATTGTACAAGCTGCGAATGATCTTCAAGGATGACTATCCTTCAAGTCCACCAAAGTGCAAGTTTGAGCCACCACTATTCCACCCAAATGTTTATCCATCTGGCACAGTATGCTTGTCCCTTTTGGATGAAGAGAAAGACTGGAGGCCAGCAATAACGATCAAACAAATCTTGCTTGGTATTCAAGATTTACTGAATGAGCCAAACGTCAAGGATCCAGCACAAGCGGAAGCTTACACAATTTACTGGTTTGTATTAGCTTTCCTTATAAGTGTTTGAATGTTCCTTCAATGCTGCTTTTCTTAACGTTCTTATTTTTTTATTTTGCAGCCAAAACCGTTTAGAATATGAGAAGCGAGTACGAGCCCAAGCAAGAGCAATGGCACCTCAAGAATAAGATATGTACTGAATGCCGATACAATATAAACTCATGCCTTGCTCTGGGAATTTTATACACTTTGCTTCTTGTGTGTAATTCCATGTACTGAAGCAAAATGACTGTCATATCCAATCATTGTTTTGATATCAGTATGAACTCCTTTCACCTAGGGCAATGGCAAGTTATATTGGTTTCTTCTCTCAATCTTCTGCTACTATTTATTTCTTTTTAATTGATCGGCATTACATATTGATCAAATAAAAGTCAAGATGATTCCTTGTTTATATTGAGTTACTTGATCTAGTTAAGAAGCTCTTGGTTAAACGTAAATTTTCATCAGTTAAACTTATTAGCTCGCTGGTCGTCGAGTTCTAGATTACGTTTTCTATGGATCCATTAGATCAACACAGTTGTAACAGGGTTCATGCTAAGAATTTCATTTCTGTTTTTTTAATACACCACGTAAAATTTACATGAAACCTGATAGTGCACGAAAATTGGTTGTATAAATTTGACCTGTTTAAATGTACAAGTCTTTATGAGTCAAAAAAACAATTCAGCGTTTTTCATTTTTGTATTTTAGGTAAAAGTATTTTTTATAATAATTATAAACATTAATCTTAATGACTATCACGTATAATAAAGTAATGTATTATAGCGAATGTTTGATATACTTATTTTGGATTACATCCACTACCATGTACATACATTAAGTTTATTGAAACATTTTTGATTGATACTGAAATTTGATGTATCGCACCAATAAGTAATCTCGTAATATCATTGTTTCTATGTAATAAATTTAATATGTAACTACTGGACTTTATTTGTCTTCTTTACATTTTATCTGAAACTTCCTAAAAACAAAATTGCATGACTTAAATGACTAATATGACATTGTCAAATGATTTGAAATATATTTTAATACTTCCAACATTCATAACTCTTAAGTGAAACGAATAAAGAGTAATCTAATAGAAGTTATTTTGATTTCTTATTTACTGAATTCAATAAATTTATTACCTGCTACAACTACATCTCACTATGGAACGCGATTTTTTCAATAATCTTCAGTAATAAAAAGAAAATAAGTGGTTGAAGTAACTATGTTTATCAAACGGTTGAAAATATATGGGGAAAAATGTTTAAATCAAAGTGCAGACCACTGAGAAAGGGTATGGGGCCACCAGGATCCAGTGTAGCCATTAAGGGCTGAATATTAATTTTTTAATAAATTATTTCATCACCGTTGAACATTTTTATAAAATCTCATCGATTTCGTAAAATTGAAAAGCGCGCTGAAGCTACTAACTAAATAAACATCAAGAGAAAATAAAAAATCGATCAAATATATCATTTCTCCCATTTACTTGAGTGCAATCAAATCTGAAAAAAGTTTTACAAGTGCTTCCAATCCTCCTTTTCTTCCTCTGATCATGTGTACCTGCTCTTTCAATTTCTGAATGTGAATATTTTCCTTCAATGCGAATACATATCATCCTGATATCGATTATAAATTAATTTCAAATTTAACAGAGGATATCATGAACTATGTTTTTGTCTAGTCCAGTTACTTTTATATTGACGAAAGTATATTTTAAATTGTGTAAAAACGAGACATCTGTTAGTGAAAATGTGTAATCTAAATAACGTTGGAATGTCAATGCAATTTTTTTCAAATCTAAGTATTTTCAAGTTATTTCTATTTCTCAAAATAGTCACGATCAGACGTAAAAAAAGTAGTAAAAAATGTTTTTCCATCTATTTGTGACAAATGACAGAACTCGACGTAGTATCGTATCATTGGTGAACTAATTTGCAGAACGATCGACCGTTTCCACGTAAGTTTTATATAAATTTTTTTCGTAGAAGATCGATCATCAAAATAAATTATGTTATCATAAAAAGATACAATTAGATGTGAATATTACACGTAATATGCGTGAAAAATATTTTACTGTATGAACAAAATAATTAAGCTATTATATAATGATAATATATAATAATAATAATAATAATAATAATAATATGTAGTAATGCTTTATTAATTATGTGGTGACAAGGTAACAGAGCAAAATTTTTTATCTAAAAAAATATAAGATACATGCGTTCACTTCTTTCAAAGAGATATTTTGTAATTTTGCAATAGAAGATATATCAAAGCTTCCTTTTTAACCTACGATATTCGGCGTTAAAAAACGGGGTTTTCTAGTGAATTTTTTTCGAACAAGTCAATAAATCGAAAATTAACAAGAAAATTATATAATAATGGTTTCGTAAAAGTTTTATTCTTACCGGATTTGTACGCGAGGCTAAGCAAATAGAAGCGAACAATTATTAGTAGAACAAAACTTTGTATGCAAATATTAATGCTGAACAATACCAGCGCATTATAAATGATATCAGAATTTTCCAATTCGCTTATAATTGAAATCGTAATTTTACCGCACCAATAGTTTAGATCCATATTGAAGATTTAGAGTGTTTCGCTGAATATTTGTACAAAGGACATAAGATGTCAGCTATAAAAAATGTGTAAGTATTTTAATTTATTGGTAATTCATTCTTTCATGCCATCACCTAATCACTTCAAATATACGCGGAAATCAATTACTTGTTCTACTACGAATCAACCAATACGAATATGAGGAAACCTATTTAAAAAATGCAGTTTTTTGAAGACTAGAATCACAAAAATCTTTTTCTTCGCTATAGGGTTACCGAACCTGTTTCCTTTTCTTTTTGAAGATATGTGGTGACAGAAAATGCTCGTTAACATTAGGAAAGTCCATCGAAACTATCTATCCGGCATTTTCCCATTAAAATCAAATGGACTTTTTTCAATGAAAATAGGCGAAAAACGTTATTTCTTTAAATACTGAATCCTTAGCTTTTAAGACAGCTAGAAACGTTGTTGACCAGTCAAAATGATAGTAAAAAAAAAGACCTTTACGGAGAAAAAAAAATTCATTCAAAAATTATTATCCGGTAAAAAGTTATCAACAAATTACGAAAAAATTATTTTTTCTGTTTATTAAAAATATTGGGAAAATGCCGAAATAATATAGCTTCTGCTAACTTTTCTAATGTTCATATTTTCTTAATAGTTAGAATCAAAATCGCCTTGGAAATCTTCCGCACATTAAATATTTGTAAAAAAAAATTTATTAACGCATACACCCCATATCGCTTGTGTGCTCCATTATATAAGAAAGATTATAGAAGAAGAGAATCTTCACAAAAGTAGTTCGATAATTTTTAAATTCTAGATTGCCTCTATTCATTATTCTGCTTGTAATAGTATGTAATGGAGAAATTCTTGATAAAAACGAATATGCGTGATTGGAGCCGGAAGAGCCGGTCTGGCAGCTGTAAAAGTAGTTGCAGATAAGATAGATAATTTTGAATTATTTGCCGTTGAGCGGAATTCGGATGTCGGTGGTTTATGGATTTACAGGGACGATCCGTTCAAGGACGAGCACGGCATGGACGCGCACAGCGGTATCTACAAGCATCTCAGGTATTATTTAATTTTTTCCACTAAAGTTTCGTTAACTCTCAATGTCAATGATTAAATAAAAATCGATTTGATATCGATTAATTACGAATTACCAGAAACATTTAGCCCGTCCTCTTCGGTTACTCGGACTCACTGGGTTTATATCTACCGTAGCTGCCATCTAATAGGTATCGTTTCCTTGAGGAGAGCTATTAAGCTAATCCATTAACCTAAAAACTAAAACCCTATTACCCTGGGCGCTGCGACCTTAAAGCCCCAATCTATCAACCTAAAAATGGTTGA
>JAWWMK010000008.1:17342168-17424523 GCA_035047105.1 Galeopsomyia nigrocyanea | reverse complement strand
ACCTAAAAATGATTGAATAGTTAACTAATGGGAAAAGTGTACAACAAAGTACGTAAAGGTGATATCGATTACGAATTGCCAGAAATATTTAGCTGATATTTTTTCAAGACGACTGATTTAATTGCTTGAATGCTTATCCTTCAAAAAATATCGGCAGCACTCGTACAAAAAAGTACGTAAAGATGGTATCGATTACGAATTACCAGAAACATTTAGCCCGTCCTTTTCGGTTACTCTGACTCACTGCTTTTATATCTACCGTAGCTGTCATCTATTAGTTATCGCTTTCCTTGGAGAGAGCTATTAAGCTAATCTATTAACCTAAAAACTAATACCCTATTGCCCTGGGCGCTGCGACCTTAAGGCCCCAATCTATCAACCTAAAAATGGTAGAATAGTTAACGAATGGGAAAGGTGGCGGTCGCCTCATTTAATTACTTGCACGGTTATCGTTGAAAAAATATCGGCAGCACTAGTACAAAAAAGTACGTAAAGATGATATCGATTACGAATTACCAGAAACAGTTAGCCCGTCCTTTTCGTTTACTCGGACTTACTGCTATTACTTTTACCGTAGCTGTCATCTATTAGGTATCGTTTTCTTGGAGGGAGCTATTAAGCTAATCTAACCTAAAAACTAAAACCCTATTACCCTGGGCGCTGCGACCTTAAAGCCCCAATCTTGCCGGTTATCTCTGATAGTGAAAATTCATTTTTGAATTTCTTAATGTATTTTTAATAACAGCATTATCTATGGGAAAACAACGGAAATTATATGGATCTGCGTATAAATACGAGTAGCAAAGAGCATAATCTATCGTCCAGTATTTTTGTACGAATCATTCATATTTTTTTGTCATCGCAATTGAAAATACTTTTTTTGGATCTCACATCATATATACAATGGTAAGTATAAATCAAGTATAATAAAATTTACACATGAGTATACTAATATAGTTACTACCTAAGTGTATTATAGTTTTATCTGATGTATTCTGTTATTCAGTTCAATAATCCGAATAAATTAACTAATCGTAAACAGGATATAACGACATTATCAATTCAGAAGCTCCGCAAAACCACACTGAACTTATTCATCGAATTTTAATTTCCCGTCTAAAATGTTCTCATCGAATAGTTGTCATGATTATGAATCTAGTCGCGTGGAAACGCTGTGGCTAGGTATGGGTGCTACATTAAATAACAGCATTATCTGCAGGAAAACCACGAAATTTCTATCGAATTGAGTATAAATACTAGCAGCAATAAGCATAAGCTATCATTCAGTGCTTTTTGCTCTGCATAGGTCGATCAGAGCTTACAGTAAGCTTTATAAAAACTTTTACAGTCAATTTGAATTTAGACAAAATGGAGAAGAACTTACTTCTGCTGTTCGACCGTCCTAGCGAACCTGTGTTTGTGCCAAAAGGCGAGGACAGAATTGGATTTGAAGTACCTACGAGCTACTTGGTAATATATATATTTTTTTAATATTTCAATTTTCTAATAAACTTAAAAAACTCGTTTTTTTTTTCAATCGAAATATACAAATTTGACAAAGAAAATTAACTCATTTGTACAGAAACAACCCATTTTAATTAAAAAATCAAAACCTTTAATTTCTCGTGAATGCTAGAGTATTCCTTTCAATATATAATGGTTTTTTTTTTCAATTTTTCGCTTGCAGAAAGAAGAATATCAGCCCATCGCTCAGCGAATTTTAACACGTTTCGGCGAGGATGCTAATACAACAATTCCCATCAAACAAATCGCCATCCCAGATTTGAGAGTACCCTTGTCGGTTAGTCGCCACGAAGCTTTCTCTCTGTTCGCTCCTCGTCATCAAAAAGCTGCTGCTCATTTAACCGAACTTTTCCTTGGTGTGAATAAATCTAATCGCTTAAATTGGCGCTAAAACTTTTTTTATCGCAATTTATATTATTTTCTTTAATTAGGCATGAGGACTGTCGAAGATTTAATATCTCTGGCCGCATACTGCCGCGATCGCTTGAATCCTGAGATGTTTACGTACTCATTATCCGTTGCAATTCTCCACCGTGCGGATACTAAACATTTGCCGATTCCGCGTCTCTCTGAAATTTTCCCTTCCAAGTTTTTGGACAGTGGAATATTCAATCGCGCCAAGGAAGCTGCTAATGTCGCACCTGTTGGATCAAGGGTATATTTTATACTTTCAAATATTTTTCCAGAGTATTGAGTTTTTAAATAATTTTGCGAATTTAGCTGCCCATCGAAATTCCTTTGGAATGGACCGGATCGAGTTCCAATCCAGATCAACGAGTTGCATATTTCCGCGAAGACGTTGGTATTAATCTACATCATTGGCACTGGCACCTCGTCTATCCTGCTTCCGGTCCTCGCCAAGCAGTCAACAAAGATCGTCGTGGTGAATTGTTTTACTACATGCACCACCAAGCCATGGCAAGGTAAATCATAGTTTTATGATAACTTTCTTGTCTAAGGATTTGCACTTCAAAATTTTTTTTCCCACGTTTATCACAGATACAACACCGAGCGCATCGCCAACAGATTGGCGCGAGTTCAACCATTGTCGAATTTCCGTGAGACGATCTCTGAGGGCTATTTCCCGAAATTGGAGGAAACCGTATCTGGTCGTGCATGGCCCAGTAGGCCGACTAACATGACCCTTCGCGATCTCAACCGGGCAATCGACGGTGTTAACTTCACCATTAGCGATCTTGAGACTTGGAGAGATCGTGTACTCGAAGCCATTAAAAATCGTTCCGCCCGCAATGCATCTGGTGGTACAGTTGCACTTGACGAGCAAACTGGAATTGATATTCTCGGAAATATGGTCGAAGCCAGTATTCTCAGTCCCAATATCGACTACTACGGAAGCCTTCACAATTCCGGACACGATTGCATCTCTTTCATTCACGATCCAGATCACCATTTCTTGGTATAGTATATAACGCTACTGTTCTGTTGCATTTATATTTTTTTATTTTTCCCGTAATTTCATTGAGGAAATCGATTCTTAGGAAGCATTTGGCGTCATGGGAAGTAACACCACCGCCATGAGGGATCCAATCTTCTACAGATGGCATGCTTTTATCGACTGGCTCTTCCATCAGTTCTTAGACAGTCTACCACCGTACACGGAGCAGCAATTGAACTTCCCAGGCATCACTGTTCAAGACATAAGAATCAATAGCCCCAACGCCAATCCCAACACTTTGAACAGCCACTGGAGCAAGACTGACCTCGACCTATCGCGCGGTCTCGACTTCACCCCACGAGGTGCTATTGTTGCACGTGTGCAGCATCTCGATCACGACGCTTTCTCCTACAGCTTCACCATCAACAACTCCAATAACCAGGAGGTCATGGGAACGGTGCGCGTGTTCATTGCCCCCAAAACCGATGAGAATGAACGCCAATTGAGCCAGGACGAACAACGAATGCTCATGATAGAAATGGACAAATTTACAACTAGACGTGAGCGTTTGCATGACATGTCCAACTTGTTGTTCTAAGGATTATGTGGCATTGACCTTTGATTGAATTTAAGTAAGGAGAGGAGCAAATACCATTACAAGAAATTCGACTGAATCGGCTATAACGATTCCATTTGAGGTTACGTTCCGCAATGTCGATCAGAATCGTCCAGAGAACAACGATCTGCAAAACTTTGACGCCTTCAACTTCTGCGGATGTGGATGGCCGCAGCACATGCTCGTACCCAAGGGTAACGAAAGTGGATTCGCCATGGATATGTTTGTGATGGTTTCTGACTATCAACAGGATAGGGTAATTAGTATTAATATAAAATATATTTCATTGGTGTTTCAACACTGAGCTTGGGTAACGATATTTATTCAATGACAGGTGGATCAAGACGAACCAACCGGTTGCCGGGACGGAGTGAGCTTCTGTGGTTTGAGGGACCGCAAATACCCAGACAGGCGTGGAATGGGCTTCCCGTTTGATCGTAGAGCTCGCCAAGGCGTCAACTCTATGAGCAATTTCCTCACGCCCAACATGAGACTGCAACAGATTACAGTTCGATTCTCCAATCAAATCCGCTCTCGCCAGTCCGGCAATGATCGGACTGTCAACTGGCAATAATATAATTATTATTGAAAATAACTATTTGGAATGAAGCAATAGTTTCAGAATCAATTTCATTCTTTGAAACATTATTCCATTAGAAAATTATGTAAAATCAATGCAACGTGTAACAATAAAAATAAAAAATTAGTATCAAAATGACGTTTCGACTATTTCCCAACTATTCCTCACAAAAGTGAGAAAATATGAAATAAAAAAAGTTATTTCAAAATAGATTTTTCTATTTCGCAAACAAAATATGCTTGATCATTTATATTTGGAAGCTAGACAAATGTAAACAAAATAATAATTTGTTAGACTACAGCTCTAATATTTTTGTTGGCTTTGAAAAAAAAAAAGTAGCCCTGAAACCGTGCCCATTCGATTCAGCGGGCAAAATTACTCCTAGTAAGCTATATGGCGTCGATTTTGGCGACCGAAACATTTTCGCGATTTCCGGTCCCCATGTATTCCTTATGGGGCTCTGGCGGGGTCGAATTTCAAATCTTTCCAAGTCGCTGAAAAATCGTCGAAAACTCTTGAAAACACCTACAGGAGCTTATTTTATTGCGCTCTATCGATTGGAATGATCTCCAGAAGCCTATCATAAAAATCCTAAGTTTCATAAATTAAATTTCAAAGATAGAGCCCTGAAACCATGCCCACTCGATTCAGCGGGAAAAATGACCCCTAGTAAGCTATGCGGCGCCGATTTTAGCGACCGAAACATTTTCGCGATTTCCGGTTCCCGTGTATTCCTTATTGGGTTCTGGCAAAGCGAATCTCCACTCTTCGATCACTTTCCATACACTGCACCGAAAATGTGCGCATATAAAGCCAATTTTCAAACTTATGACTCGCACATACTCCTCCGGTCGTGAAAAATCACTGAAAATTTAGGGGACAAAAAAAGTCCTTCGAGAATAGTGCTGCTTGAGGACATTCCTTGGAATCCAAAAAACGAAATTTGCCCAAATTCACGGAGGGCTTAGGTAGGACTATAAAGGAATACTCGCCAATTGCAAAATATTGCGGATTTGGAAAACTTTGACGAAAAGCTGTTTGAATAATGTGACAAATGTGCAAGTATGAACCGGAATCTTTTGCTTCCTTTTCGAAGCGAAAACAAAGAAGAAGCTTTGTTTTCGCTTTTTATGAAAATTTTTTATTTTTCGCTATAGTTTTTCTTTGTTTTTGTCATTTTATAATTCAATCTTGGTTTTTTTCGTAAGATCTAAACCTGCATGAGATTATTGAACAATTTTGTTTTATATATTTTTGATCAAAAATCATGGGGAGACGACTAAGTTGCGTTTTTAAGGTGTCGCCGGGTGTATGTATGAATGTGTGTGTGTTCTGTCTGAGTGTAGATTTTGTCCGTTCTGACCTCCAATATTTCGAGGTACAAATAAGATTTTTCAGAGCCAATCAGTCAATACATCGATATATTATTGTTAGAACTATTTGCGAATTTCATTGTATGGGTTATAACAGGTGTGTTTATTTTTAATTTCATGAAACAGGTGGAATACTTTTTGAAAACGTTAGGAAAAATGAAACTATGAAGAAATGATGATGAATACTTACATAATGACGAAGCTTAAATTGATGTGTTGAAAAATTAGGATATGTCATTATTTCTATTGGGTAGGTATTGTACTTATAATATGATGAAAACTTTTTATCAGGGAGTAAGAGAGAATACTTACTCCCTGCTTTTTATCTATTTTATTCTACGTAAATCAATAAACTTATGCAAACTTCATAATATGATAATTTTTTAAATGCTACAAATGCCTGCACAAAATTTCTTAAAATTAAAGATACTATTTTTTTTTAACCTATTTATGAAAAAACTGCGATTTATTACATATTTGTCAAGTTACCGAAATTTTAAATCTGTTTATTTATTTCAAACGAAAAAAAGAAAGAACGTCGAAGAAACACGTCCGACAAATTCCCAACTTCCGCGATGACGTCACTGCTGAAAAAAAAACCATCTTCAAAATAATACGATGACATATCTCTCGCGCGAGCTTTCAAAATACAACAGATTGGAGCGAAACTCCAAGTAAGGCATACGAAGAAAAGCAACATCGCGACTAACGAAGAAGCTCAATCTTGTTAATTCCCCTCCAAAGCAGTGCTCCCTTAGGTAATAAAGCTGTAACGACCAGCAATTTCCGGGCGATCGAGCTTCCAAACAGCCGGCAAACTCGCGACGACAGCCGCGCGCTCATCCGATTCGAACGTTGCGCGCGCCTATGCCCATAGCATACACTATACACATTGTCAGCGGCGGCGGGTATATCGACCGCGCCGCGAGCAGTTTTGGCGCGCGCAACAGTCGTGCGGCCGAGTCGCACGCGTACACACCGCTTCCGTGAGCATCAAGCGACACAACATTTCTGCGATAACTGATTTCACTTGCAAAAGAGAAAAAGAGGCAAGTAAAAGTCAGTGCAGTCGCGCGACAGGCGTGAAAGAGACGAAAGATTAAAGAGGATAACAAGTGATAGAGTCATCGAGGTCGGTTAAAATGACAGTGGCTAAGATGGCGACCTACTCCGTGCAGCGGCTGGACGCCGCACTTTTGTGGCTTTGTCTCACGGGCGTTGGGATATCTTACTACGCCTACGTCGTCGAGACGAACAAGGAAAAGGATCAAGATTATCAGCCATTCTGCGACATCAGCGAGCACGTCAGCTGCACCAAGGCTTTCATGTCCGAGTGAGTTCTGCTTGCTCTATCTATGTTGTACTTCTTCCCCCCTCTTTTGTTTACTATTTGTTTTTGTCTCCGGACATGTCAACATAGAGAGCTTTCTCTCCGTTATATTTTCGATACGTTTACGTGGCGATTTCGTGGCTTCTTTGTCTTTTTTTTTGTTGTCAATAAGCAGCGTGTCCTTGCGTATATATTTATCGATCGCGCCTACTCGCCTGTGAGCCCAGCTAATTGTACTAATTGAGATTTTTCAAGCTCGAGTGCTTCTCCGTTGAATTTATGATGTCGGAGAGCTTTTGTGTGGTCGTTATTTTTATGGAGCGATCTATCTTTCTTGAGGGGAAGTTGTGTTGTTTTATTTGTGAGCGACGACACATAATATACTCGTATATACACAGTCAAGCGTATCGATCGATTATTTTCGGAGCACGAATTCAAGGCAGCTAGCAAACAATCGAATCGCCGGTTTCCGGCTATACACCACCGGAATCACGTATACACAATGTTTGTTTACGGAATTTCATTTTTGCCGCTCTCTTTCTTGCAGTTGCCTGTATGCTTTACGAGCTTTTCCTATATTTAGATACGCGACGAAAGGCCTTTTTTTTACGATGGGACAGTATTCCAAACAGATGCTTTATCGTGGATTTCAGTTTTATCTGTTGTTATCGTAAGTTTGCGCTGCACGTCGTCTTGATTTAGAACACCCGTATACATTGAACAAAGATTTCAAACTTTGTTTGCAAGTCAGATGTATGTTTTCAAAAGAAATAAAAAAGTGCTTTGCTGAAAGTTGATTGGTTTCCGATCGATTACCGAGAGAAATTGATGCGACCTTGACGAAAAAAAAAAGAAAGAATCCTATTGCAAATAAAAGTTTGAAATGACGACATGCGCTTTGAAATCGATCCGGTACATTAGACATTACTTATACCTTGTTCTTAATTTTCCGTTCCAATAACCGTTCGAAATTGCCAGAGATAATAAAAAATTCGCAACGCTGAGAAATATTTGCCAAGACACCTTATCAAAGATTACGTCAATTCGAATCTGTTTGCGCATTTTTTTTTCTATTATCAAGCACTCGTTCTGATTGAAGATTGCAATCTTTTTTTTTTCAGCTACGGTAAGGGATTCGGCCTAATTCCAAAGACTTCGCCTCTGCACTTACCGAACAGTATATTCGGCATAATCTTCTACACGGTGGTCGCCTCTCTCAGTGAGTATAATAATATACATCGTTATCACTTATCGTTCATTCATTATCACCACTCTGAGCTTGTTCACGTCGTCTGTAATTGCAGGTCTGTTCAACAACTACTGGAACACCGTGCTCATGCTCATCGCCTCGATCACATCGAATCTATTTTCCGTGTATCTCGCTCGAATCCTTTACCTTCTGCAAGACGTCTGCGTCGTCTGCGTGGCAACTTACGTGCTGAACGCATTGATCCTCGTGCTGACGGTGAAGAAGCTTCGCGAAATCAAGGCCACTTCCAACAAGAAGAGGAAGACCAAGTGAACAATTACAAGCGAGACAATCCGTGCGCTTGCTTCTTTTCTACGCAATGAGTTTCTTTTCGACTGTCTATATTTTTTATACTTTGTATACACACATTCCCTGTGTCTAACGCTTCGAGCAAGCAAAGCAAACTTTATTCATTCTTACGTGTGATATTACGTCGCATTTTACTCTAAAGGATTCAGATGAGCATTTTTTTTCGTGTTTCGATGATAATAACAGGACTATATTTTATAACCACATTTTTTTTATTACGTTGTCAATCGTCTTAGGCTTATTTATTAATTTTTATTTCATTGTTAATGTTTGAACAAAGAGAGAGAGAGAGGGAGAGAGAGAGAGAGAGAAATAGAAGTTGTTAATTTTAAATAAAGTTTTTCGCAACGATGTAGCTATAAAGTAGTAAAATGGTTAATGGCAGGCTACGATCTGTTTAGATCCTTCAATTAACGAAACTAGATACACGTGTAGACTTTTTACTCTTGTGATTCTCTCATCAAGTAGACACACAACACTTGACTCGAATGGCAGCCACTATTCAATTAATTATTATTATATATATATCTCTCTTAACAGATGTGTACAATTTATTACAAAATCTTATAAAGTATATATATATAAATCTCTATATTCTTTTTGTAAAGAGAAGAGAATGGCGGTAAAGGTGAAATCAAATCGTGAGAGGACCTAATTTTATATAAGACTCTAGAAAGAGAAAAGAATGGAAGACAAAAAAAATCTATATATATCAACAACTCTCAAGTGTTCATAAAATTTGATATTGTCAAATATTAACGAGTCTTTTTATAATCTCTGCTGTATACAAAGACGAAGAAACAAAAAAAAATAAGTATATTAAAAAAAAGAGACAAAAAAAAAATATAATAATAAGTGAGAAACTGTATAAAGCTCTTAGTACTTTTTTTTCTCTCCACGTGACTATTTATAGAAATGGCCTGCGTTCCCTCGACGGCTAGTGATCGTGCAACCTGCCGTTACTGAACAACTTTTCCCTGTTGTTGTTCCTACTGATGCTCGCCAAGATACCCGGACTCTTCAGAGGTGGCGTCTCGTCCAACTTGTTGATATGCCTGGTCTTGGGCGTCGTGACAACGCCGTCGTCGGCAATCTCGACGTTGAAACTTTTGCTTCGCGACAGCGTCGACTTGTAGGTTTTCTCGGGTTTCGGCGGCTGAGTATTGATCGAAGTGTGCACGTAGTGCGTGGTCTTCGGTGGGCTCACCTGGTTGCGGAACGAGATGTTGATCATGCTGCCGTACTGCCTCGACGGCTGCTGCTCGTATCCGTTGCCGTTGATGGCATTGTTAGTGCTGACGTAGCGCGTGCCAGTGGACGGCGACGTGCCGTTGGCTATACGTCGAGTTGTCGTGGTGGTCGTGCGACTGCTCGACGAGGCTTGATTGTGCATTTTGCGTGGCAAAGTTTGGATTTCACGGGCACGCTCGTACTCGATCTGCTGCTCGTTGACTAGACGCCCGGTCGACTTGCTGAAGCGGCCGAGAGAACTCGACTCCATGCTGAAATTCAGAGCGTCCGGGCTAGCCGAGGTTTTTTTCATTTTCTTTTTGCACTGTCAACAGTGCGACCAATTTTTTTGCGACACTCGGGGTGAAGTTGTTTTTTGACTCGAAAAGTTATTTTGAAATTTATGAATGAAATGGAAATTCTGATGACGCAGTTAAAAATAGAGACGCTTTCAAACCAAAATCGTAATTTGAAAAAGGTAAATAGAATCACCGAAATATTCTTTGACAAAAAAAAATTACTTACACTACTTACGTTTCATCAAGTATTGTATTTTAAAAGCTACACAAATGATTGAAATAAATCAACGTAACTGTAATAAACAGAATTAGACGATCAAAGAGGATCGCGCTAGAGTCAAAACACAATTTCTCAGCGAGCGTTAGGGAGCCAAAAGAGAAGAGAGTGAAAAAAAAAACGATTGATGAGTTAGCGTGTCGTGAGGGTTAGAGTGAAAAAAGTCTGAATGTTGTTTTTTTTTTGAGTAAGAGAGCATTTATTTCGAGAGCAAAGTATTACATTTGTCACGAAGAGAATACACAACAACAACAGTGGCGAAATATGTACGTGAATTAGCATAGAATATAGAAAACGGAGAATATAAAGTATAAAGAGTAAATAGTTAGTGAGAGCATAGCTCGCTTCGTTTTTTTTTTTACTTCTATATTATCAGAGAAGTTGTCTCTTGCTCTTGTTAACAATCGTAATATAATATATTAATTCTCTTGGGTGCGATTGCAAAATAGAATCTCGTATTTAGTATAAAAAATATATGAAAAAGAAAAAGAAACTTGGTTAACAGTCGTATCGACGTAATTGCATTGTTACGTATAAGGTTTGAACACAAGCGATATGAAAAAAAAGTGGAAGACTGGACATGAGAAAAAAAAAAAGCTGTCTGATGGTTTACCTGTAATCGACCTCGTCGATGGGCCTTGCGCGATGTCTCGACGAGTGCACCCTCGTCTCCCTGAAAGCCTTCTCCTTGCCATAGATGCTACCACCATAGGGATCCTCTCCCAAGTAATATCGGTGAATCGGTTGATCGTTGCCCGATCGAGTAGTCATGATCGTGGTCTCCTTGTACTCGTGCTGACGTGGACTACTGCTGCTTCGGTACTTGTTGCTGCTGTGAGTCATTTTAGGCGACTCTCGGACGTTGATGAGGTGACTGGTGCTGGTGCTGGTGAGGTTGTTGCGCGGAGAACGGGGTGGTCGTTCGGGCGGTCGATCGTCGGTGTCGTAATCCGGCCCCAAGGGTATGTTACGGTCCACGGAGTTGTACTGCACGTACGAGCCGTCGTCGGTTTGAGTCACCTGCGAGGTCGAACTGCTGCCTGGGCGTTTGCCGTTTTTGCGCTCGGAACTCGCCGAGCGGAGCTTGCCTACGAGCTTGCGGAACGATTCGCCGATCTTGTACTTCGATGGGCTTGGCGCTGTAATTACAAAAGTATTGTTTTAATTTCACTATTTCATATGTCACTTTGTTCTATTGCAACTATCAAGTATTCAGAAACTTACATCGTTTCTACGGAATTTAAGGTTTACAAAAATGCTCACTGCGGATTTTTGAAATATTGAAAACAAAATAATTCTTGTTGCGCCAATTTTAATATTCGGAAAAAACAGTGATTCTATTGTTCTATTAATAAAGCTGATTGTAGCCATCGATTGTTTGATGAAAAAATCCCAAGTTTTATTTTTTTAAGTAAACACATTTTTGTTTTTCCCAATTATGATTTCATTTACGAAAAAAGAATTTTTTCATCAAACTGAATTAAATCTGCTTGCCAAAATTCTGAATCATTGCGTGACGATCTGATCTTCAAATATTCCCCAGAAAATCGTGCTCATAACTCACATTTGGAAGGTCTGGAATGTTTGTCCTTGTCGTCCCTTCTGGCAGGTGACAATCTGACAGGTGAGGGTGAAATGGATCTGGAAGCAGGACTTCGTGGCCTATGTCTCGTGCGTTCGGGACTATGTAGATGTCGACGGGAGCTCGAGTGCAATTCTCCGTTTCTCAAAGTTCGTTCACGTCGCTCGTGATGATCGCGCTCGTCGCGGCTACGACTCTCCCAGGTACGTTGCACAACGTGGACTGGACTGGCGGCGCGCTCGACCGAACCTGCTCGTGGCACTGCTTCTTGATGGTAACTGCGCTCTGTTTTCGACGTTATTACCTGCGAAAGAAAAAAAAAACAAAACAAAAAAAACACAATTCGATGGCCATTAGTCATTTGAATTTTTAATTTTCAAATAACAATCGAATGATTGCTGTCATGCTCTCGCTTTGTCGATGAAAATCACAGCTAATAATACACATCGTGTTTGTGTGTAGCGCAAGTCTGCCATACACGGCCCCACCCACGCTTTTAAAAAAAACGAACGAGCGGAATAAATTTTCCGTGATTTTTCCAAAGCGCACTCGGTCAAGTTCAAATTGCCAACGCGAATGAAAAAAAAACAGATTTCACAACGCGTCTCGCAGCAGACGAAAATGGCATGCATCGTAAATAAGCTCGCGATTATAAATTCAAAAAAAAAGAAAGAAAAAATGAGAGAATCCCACCTGTTCCTTGGCCTTCCGTCTAAGCGGAGGCGAGGGCGGCTCGGCTTTGGGTCTCTCGTGCGGGGGCGAATGACGTTGCTCTTGGTGGCGACGCGACGCGGCCTCGTAATTGCGCGTGTAAGACTGCTGCTGCTGTTTGCCGCTGCCGCTACGTTGTAAGCTTTCCGATGACGGCTGATGATGATGTCCATTGCTACGGCTCACTTCGCGCGTCGAGTCCATTATGTATTGCGGAGATTTCGAGCGGATATGATTGTTTTGCTTCTCTGCAAGTAATGCAAATTTATTATTGCGAGCTTTTATTGGGATATATATGTTTCGTTAGAATTAACAAGCCCATTAAAAAAAAAATTTACATGGCGTCACACGAGTTAGCATCGTTATATGTTTTTCTTCAGCATTTCGAACCTTAAGGTTGGCCGCGCGTATTGTATTATTCAAATTATATTAAAACTCATTAACACGTATTATTATCATCATTTGATTATGTATGCAAAGTAAGCGTTTATATGCGTGATTAGTGCAGATTAAACAAAATAAAAATAAAAAAGAGAAACCTACACATTTCTTTATCTTCACGTGACCGTGTCTTCCCAAAAAAAGAAAGAGAGAATCACTTGTATGCTAATTCTTATACACACAACAATTAAAAAAACACATAAGAAGAGTATAAGATAATAAATACATTCCAAATAAATTTGCATCGTCATCCGATGTTCAAGGAATGTCGATCGGCAACAAAAAAGAAAAGAAAAAGGAAAGAGAGTGAAGAATCGAAAACCCACCAGTAGACTGGTATCTCTCGGACCACTCGCTGATACCCTGAAAGTAGCCACTCGGCAAAGTAGCTCCATTGGTAGTCGTACGCCTCTGTTGTTTGGTCGTCGTGGTCGTCGTGGTCGTTTGTTTGTAACGCTCTCTCGCCGCCGTTGGCACCGACTTCATCGTGACGTTGATGTAACTCGTGTTGGTACTGTGGTGATGGTGGTGATGTTCCTCGTCCTCCAGTGATCCGTGTGACGAACGTGATTCACTGCCGAAATGCGATTCCAACCACTTGGATGTCTCGAATTTGCGCGCTTCGTCTTCTTCCTCGAGATCGAGAGGTTTGCGAGTTAGCGCGTCTTTTCGTGCTGCTGCTGCTGCTGCCGCTGCTGCTGCTGATGTGGTGGTCGTTGTTGCGTTGTTTTGGTGATGGGTTTCCGTCGTAAAGCCTGTATATTGCGCGAGGTTTTTTTTTGCCATTCAGATAATTTTGTTCTTTGCTTTTATTGCTCGGCCCATTTTGGTACTGATATGGGTTTGTGATCTTTTTTTTTCTTTGGTGCAAATCTTCGTAGTCTTTCAATTGTATTTATGAACGAAAATCATCGCGATTGAAGTAACAAATTGTCAATGGAGTTACGTTTAGTAGAATGCAAATTGTTTTAATTATTATGGGGTTAACATGTAGCTCTTAGTAATTCAATTTTGAGTAATAGCTATTGAAAGCGCTAATTAATCAAAGCCAGTAAACGTGTCAAATGAGAATTAGAAAAAAGAAAAGCAATGACATTACCATGCTTGCCGGTGTGAATTCGTCCGGAACGTAAGCCGGGCATGGGCTCGTTGGGCCAATCGCCAGTGCGTTCGGCCTCGGTCGTCTCCGACACGTAGCGCATCTCTCGAGCGACGCGCTCGCCGCCGTTCGACACGTAGTCGACGATATCCTCGTCGCGACGCTTCACGTAGCGTTGCGTTGCCTCTTTGCGCACCTCGTGCGCCTCGTCCACCTCGTCACGTGGCACACCGTCTATCTCCTCCGGAGCTTCGTCGTCCTTTATCTGAATGGAAAAAACGAAATAATTATCAATTTCATGTGTGAAGATTTCGCTTATAATTTCAATATTCAAAAAGTTTTTTCTCGAATGCGAGAGAAAATCATATTACGTTTGCGCATGAAAAATTCGGAACGACGGTAGAAAGTTGGGTATATGCGATGGGTTTCTGCCGTAAATAGAGTTAGCGACAGATGCATATTCATGAATTCCATACTGGTCGCTGCGCGAATGCATTTCAAATGAGTTTTTCACATCTCGCTTCTCGTATGTATATGTACCTTCATTACAATCATTTTCGCGCGCGATAGATATTATCATATATAATACCATATAAAGACGATAATAAAGTTTATCCCAAATAAACTCGCGAGAAAATTGAATATACGAGGAGAAAATAACTTTCCCATATACTTGCCGCACCGAGCGGGGAATTCAAATAGAAGAAACACAACTGGCAAACATGACAACACTTTACATGTTCGCGTCTTACTTATAAACTCCGCACCACATTTACCGTGCGTTGAAAGGTATAAAAAATAAAAAAAAAACGAGAAGCAGCATTAAACGTTCCGCGCAATATATATATACAAGTACGTGTTGCCCGGTAAACATTGAAAAGCACTTAACGCAAAAATTTTTAATAAGCCGCGCGGCTTGGGCGCGAAATACACTCTCCGCGGCGCGATGATGAATATCGAGAGAGGCTTCGCGATAATTAGCGCTATAAATCCCAAGTGCACGGTGGATATCGGCTTGCGCGCGCGAGTTGAGCGGCTTATATATTGGCGAGTTATTCATCATTTCTCTGATAAAAAGGATTATTAGTTTTTTTTTTGAAGTCGTGATAAATAGTTTAATTCATCGACGACTATAACGCGCGATAAGAGCGAATGTAGTTTTCAATTTCTACATCGTCGAATTATAAAACTTCTTTTTTTTCTTCTCCCCTCGAAATTGTCGGTCAATTACCATGAATACAGGAAGTGAAACAGATTTTGATGGTGAAACCGCAAGCTATACACCGTCAAATAACACTCGCTCGCGAGGCCGCAAGCGCTGTTTTCCCTTTTCAACGCGGAAATCCCCTTTTAGCAGCAGATCTCTATAGCAGCAAAACAACAATCGTTTGATAAAACTCGAGTATACGTATATATATATATGCGGGTGGTTTACGCTTCGGCGCGTTGCACGTCGATATACGAGAGAAAATGACATTGGAGAAAGTTTTCGTGGCTAATTACGTTCATTTGATTAATCTCGGCGTGTCTGCTATGTCGCTTATGTATATCCCACGCTATTGGTACGTCGATGAATTGTAAAGTGTGTATACACGCGATTGTTAATGCGAGAGACACAGAGAGAAGACCCATGGGCACATTAATCATTTCGGAAGTAAGAGTGAAATGCGCGACAGTTGTTGCCTTTCGAATCAACACACACGACTCCGAAATCGTGGGATTAATTAACGTTGAAGCGCGCGCTCACGAATTTAATTCGGGAATGAAAGAAGAATTAAAAAAAAACGAATAACACCGTAACGCAACGCTTCCTTTTTAACCCACCGTCCGCCGCGGGCGTTATTAACGGTTGGTAATTATCAAAGGTAAAAATTTCGTCTAATGGTATTTCTTGGATATCAATTAGGATGACTGCGGAGCTTTTACAATCAAATCTATAATAATCGGTGGAAAAAAAATCTCCGGCGCGGAAAGTGATTCATTAACGATATATAATATAGAAAAAAAAATCGGTATGAAAAAGCCGCGCTTTAAGGGATAAAATCGCGGGCGTGCGCGATTAATAACAACAACAATAACAACAACACAGACACAGACAGATGAAAAAACTTTTACTCTGCTGCAGTGTCTGTATAAGTATTATGCGCGATATAGATCTCCGCTGCGGTTTTGCCGAGCAGAGCGAGAAAGAGAGGCTTGCATGCGCGGCACGTGGCTCACGATCGGCAGGTCTCTCGCTCATATACAAAAGGGAAAGTGCATGCATGATATATTCACCTCCTCGTGCTCGACGGTGGTCTTCCTCTCGGTGACGATTTGCCCGTCTTGCTTTAGCTCGCTGCGCTCCAGAGTCTTCTCCGTGTCGACGACCTTGTTCGACCTCGTTGTGTGTTGAACCACTCGTGGACCTTGCTGTTGCTGTTGGCTCGATAGTTGTCGCTTCGATTCGGCTAGTGCCACCCTCAAGTCACCACGGTTGTTACGCACCGCTTGTAGGTACGCCTGCGACAATTATTCACGTATTATTAATGGATTTTTTTACACTTTTTTATCGAATTGGTTTCTGCAATTTTCAGCGGTAGATGTGGAAAAATCAATTTTCAATTTCACAGCGCAACAGTTTATAATCGTAAACACCCACGCAACTCACAAACTCATTTCAGTCGATCGAGGAAAAGATCGTAAATCTTCGCTGCCTTTTTTTTTTCCAACGCGCAACTTTCATTAAATTAAAACAATTTCAATTCCGTAACGAATTACGTTACCACGCGCACACTTTATATGGGGCTCATTAAAAGTTTGCAATTAACGCTTAGAGAAAACCGCGTTGCACGTTTGAAAAGTCAACCGAAAAATATATAAATATGTAAGGCGCGCGCGCAAGGTGCCCGATTTCTTAACGGAATGCGGTCAAAGTTCAAGCCGCGTGTGCGCGTGTTTTGACCGCATTTTTCGACTTTCTCTAGGACTTGTTTGCCCGACGACGACGACGACGACTGTCGACGCCGCGCCGACTTGGTAAACTTTCATGTGTGTACGAAAGTAATAAAGATAAATATCCTCCGCGACATATAGACATTGACACGAATTACAAAAAACTCGTGGGAAATTCCGACGAATTTTCTTCCCTTTTTTTCGCGTTTCGACGTATATTTTTCACTCGCGCGCGCGAGAGAGCGGTTTACCACTTACGTAACTCGCCGGGAATGTCTTCGTTCGCGCCTGCAATATACATACACGTATATATCAAACAAGTTTATCATACTAGTTTATATTATACGCTAGGTATATATTTACGAGTTATAGCGCCTATAATCAAGAATTTTTTCTTACGAAGACGAAAAAAAAAGAAAAACACTGAACAAACTCACACACTATTTATAGAAGAAAAAAAAAATTGTTCGATTAGCGCAAGCGGCACTGAAGAATGTAATATGTATCGTTGCGCGAGCGCGCAGGACGAGAGGACTATCGAGGCGAACTGATCGAGAAAGAGAGTTAATGCACCTTTTCCCCGGCACTTGGCGCGCGCTCTATACTCGCTCTCGGCACTTTGCAATAATACACAATATAGAGAGATAGGATAGCTGTTGCTCGCTTAAGAGAGCGCGAGCGAGCAGCTCACATACCAGAATCCATCTCGCCGCAGCCACTACTGCCGATCCCTTTCTAAAACCTGCACAAATCGCGCGCGCACATACACATACACACAGGTACAGACACACAGAGACACTGCAGTGCAAGCGAAGGTCGCCTCAAGGAATCTCTCTCTCTCACCAGGAAGTTCTTGTATGTATGTGTGTGTGTCTATATGTATGTGTCTCTGGAGAAGGCTGGCACAGGACTAAAGGCAGCGCATAGGTCGTCGCTCGTTCCAGCATCCTCGCGCACGCAGAGCAGACAAGAAGAACAACAAGAGGAAGACGACCGCGAAGAGAGAGAGAGGAGGGACGAGAGTATATAGTGTATGTATGTATGTGTATATATATACGTGAGGGGGAATCGAGAGATTATCGGCGAACGACGCCCCACCTTATAGCTCTCTCACACACATACATACATACATATACACTCTATTTCGCTGATTTTCTATGGGAGGGCTTCCCTCTCTTTCTACTTGCTTATATATGAACGCCAAAGAGAGAGAGGATGCAAAATGCTGACACGGATTTTCAACTATGCGATGGACCGTGAAATATATATATGTCGCGCGCTGCTGCTGCTGCTGCCTGCTGACGACGCGAATTGTATTATACGTGAGCGCGAACGACCAACTTCTTCTTCTTCTTCTTCTTCTTTTTTGATAGTATGCGCGCGATGATGACGGGATCGTTTTATTTTTGGTATCCGATATTTTCCTTCACACATTATACACGTTGTTTTTTTTTTTCGATCGCTCCATTGCAACAGCTACATATTTCTCAATAAAATAATTCGATACATTATCCAGCGCCGCGATTATATTCGTGTCGTTTCTTCACGCTCGCGCATCAATGACACACTAAGTAAGAGGAAGTGCCGCTGCAATTTTCGCAATCGATCGTGTAATCGTCGCGAATTAAAAAAAAAATATCGCAACAACGACTGCACCAAGCGTTATCGATATTATATGGCCTTAGGGCAATTGTTAAGTGCGAGTTTTTCAATTAAACGTTGCCCGTATAGGCCATCATTTGGCTGCGGTTATATTACCCATCATCGGCTAATCGGTATACGGGCCACGAGATATATGTACATATAATGATGCATCGTGAGATTTTGAATGAAATTTCGTTAGCGGTATTATACATGCGCGAAATAGCGGTACACGTCTGACCTTCTGCTTCGCTCCGGCTCGCTTGCTATGCCTGCAACTATATTGGCAAATAAATAAGGAGCCGAGCTGCGGAAAATTAGATAGCTATCGCGTTGTAATCGTAAATATGATGAGAGAGCGAGAGAAAGATGCCGTTACAGTTGGGGAATTTGCAAAATACGCAGCACGCAGGCGAGATAGCAGCTATATATACGTATATAACTATATATATACATCCGTAGCCGGTAACGCGCGAAAAATAGAGCGAGACGAGAGAAACAAAGGATGAGAGAGAGAGAAAGGGAGATAGAAGCGAGATAAAAACCTCCTCTCGACTCTTCTCTGCTGAAGAAGAATGAAAGGATCATCGCGACGACTATCACTACTACTATTCTTAAGAGGCACCTGTACACTCACTGTTGTATACTTTTTTTTTCCACGCTCAAGTGACGAATGATATTTTCTTTCTCTCTATGGCTGCAGTAAATATTTTATGCAGCCGCGCCAATCGTTAAAGGTTTACACGTGCGAGCAAATTTGCAATGAAGCATGAGGGGGTCACCACCCCAGCGTGTTCAGCGCGCGAACCTTAAATCTTGACTTTACTCCGCCCCCATCGTTCACGTCTAACGCGCGCCTCTGCGGCTGTAAAGTGTCCCGAGAGATACAGGTACGAGCCGCTTACACCCAAGTCATTCCTCTGCTTGAAGTATCTGTACTTTAGGCGCGTTAGACTGCAAATTCTATGGGCTATGCGGAATGTTTCCGAACGTGCTAAGTGAGAATAAATATGAATTAGCTTTTCAAAGCTGCGAGGATTAGGACTATATATTGACGGAGTCTTTCGAGTTTAGAGTACCAGTGAATTTTCATCTTTATTTATTCGACAGAGCGTGCAATACGCTTACAAAATTTATTCTTATTGTGAATAAATTTTTTGTACGTTGGCGCTCCAAAATAATTCTATATGTTGCTTTATATCAAATCTGTTTCAAGTAATCTCTGCAGCTGCACCGATTACGACAATTTTTTAAATGACGGATGATAAATCGAATGTCGTAAAAATCGTAGAGACATATTGCGAAAACAACAACGAAGATGATAGCTAAAGTTCTCATGGGCAATAATTATTCGCTTGGCGCGCCGGAGCTGTGTTATTAAACAATCCAGAAGTGATGAAAATTATGATGGTGTGCAGTTTGCCTGCTGGTAAATGGGCGTAATTTAAGAATTATGTATGTAGGAAATACGGTAGTACACGCAGCTATTAGTGTGATGAGTTTGGAAAATGGCCAGATTTTAATCGACGATGACGTCCGCACGTTTATGCTAAAGATATAAACGAGGATCAACACAATCCTGCAGTATTATTACATAGAATAATCGTAGGCGTATGTAAGGAATTTGAAATCGTCTCGATTTTTGATGGAGAAAATTTTAAATGCTAATTCAATTTTAACTTTGTCAATGATGGCTTATTTTGGAGCCAGTATCTAAAGTACGGAAAAGCGAAGATCTATGGCGACATCGATGCTCGTGTGTATGCTAATTTAAAATTTATTTTGTTACATCTGTTGACTAGGAATTGCCACCTAAATATTGCAAAACTGGCTGTACGGTAGAATTTTTCAAACAAATGTACACACAACGTAACACAAAATACTCCATTTTTAAATTTATACCTCTGTATTGAATTATCAGAAAAAAAAATCGTAAAATTGAAAATTGTTATTTTATCAGTGCAAATTTATGCCATATATTATGATTTATGGTCTTTGTCATAAGCAATGGAATTTAATGTACGCGCTACTCAGAAAACGTGATATATTTGTTTACGGCATACTTTCACAAGCCTGCGTCGCTTACTTAAAATTTCACTGCGCGCATTGTGCACCAACGTCGCAGGTATATAATTGGCCTCTGTTTAACGCGTGCGAGAGACTAAAGTGTATGGCCCACTACTGTATCCATATATTTTTCGCAGTGCGAAATCCACGCCCCTTGTTACAGTCTAGCCGACGATGCGGATTTTAAGCCGTACTTACTAATCTCGGAAAGAGCTCGTCCACTTGATATTTGTCTGTCATTTAGTTACTGACACGTCGAGAGCATCAGTACGATTTTGAGAAAAAGTTTTACTTTGAATTTACGCTAATGTTAGTAATTACGAATGAATTATTAATATAAAAATGAAAATCTACCAAAATTATTTGATTCTTAATAATTTTGAATAATTTGAAGCTACATTTATTTAATTAACCGTTCTGTAATTAAAAAAATATTATGGCGCGACAGTTAACTTTTCAATGAAAAAAAGCATTATAAATGATGCGCGTGTAATGAAGACGCAAGTGAATTCGGAAAACAGTTAGTTCAAGGGTATTATTAACTAAACTAATTAACCCAGAGGTATAAATCCTTTATCCCACCTTCCGAAAAAGTCTCCCACAGAGTTGTTGGAGTATTAGCGTCTCAAGCGAGCACAAGAAAATTAAGATTCATTTAAGGAAATTTGGTGCGCTGAGAAAGGATAGCGGTTGTTTAGCCAACCCTTTGAGTCATAAGAATACAGCTACAACTCGACAGTTTGATACAGTGGGTCTAACTATACACAGCTAATGATACTCATTTGACTGCCTATAGGACCATAGAGTTTGCGACTAAAGAGGATCATGATGATCGTAAGTGAATAATAAATTATTCAGTTTGCCACTTTTAATCGTGTAAAATTTTTTTTAGATATTTAAAAATATTTATATTTTATTCTAGCTTTACAAAGATGACGATCAAATGTATTTTGACAAACAACTACTACATTACATTAAATTTAAAAACAATTTCAAAATGCAATCGATTTTGGAAAATGAAGATATAATCGAATTAAAGGATAGTTCAGAAGCCACGTTGCTTCATTATGTAGCTGAATTTGGCAATGCGGAGATAACAAAATACCTCATCAATAAAGAGCTGAACGTATAAATGCTCAGGACGAGCGTCAACAAACGCCACTTTTGTTAGCCGTGTTGGCCAATCAAAACGAAATTTCTCAAGAAACGATCAAAGTTTTGCTGCAAGCGAATGCAAATATGTTTATAATTGATCGTTTTGGTGCATGGTCATTACAAATCGTTCTTTATTGGAAATTATTCAGAGTTATCGAAGTGGTTAAAATGTTTCTGAAGAAATTAGAGACTGAATGTAAAAACGACGATGCACTGATAGCCGATAAACTATTGGCAGCCGAATGATCGCTTGAACGCGTCACACTTCTACGCAACTCTTGGATACTCAGAATTATGATCGAGAAAGGTTGTCCTGTCGATGAACGTCATCCTCGGCTTGGTCACACTGCACTTCACGCAGCTGTTCACTTGATGGATCTCGACAATGTGAAATTGTTGATCGAGCATGGTGCCGATATCAATGTAAAAGATTTCAAAGGACTTATACCATTGTTTTATTACAATTATTATGATATTCGTAAAGTTCAACAGCCAGAAATAATCAGACTCGTAGTCGACGAAAATACTCAGTTGACCGGACTTGAAAATAACGGAAGAAACATGCAGCTTTATTCGGCGGTGTTGCATGGAAATAACGAAGTTATTAAAATATTGCTAGGCTGCGATATTGATTTTAGTGTGAATTATCGGCAGGGTAAAACTACTTCAAATAAAGATCCAGATGTACCTCGACAATTGCAAAGCAAGCAAGTTGACGTGAATGCACGTGATAATCGTGATAATACACCTCTTTTTTATGCAATTTATGTCAAAAATATAAATATGGTGCAGTTTTTACTAGAAAATGATGCTGAAGTTAATGTTAAAAATTCAGTTAGCAGTTCACCATTTTTTTTACTCATATTCTGATATTTTATGCATCAAAAATCACGATAAAATTGTACAACTACTTTTTCAATATGGAGAAAACGTTGAAATGATCGATACGCAGCGAAAAACAGTTTTTGACATAGTGAAAAAGAGAAGAAAATTTGATTTTGTTAGAACGCTACTTGCGCACTTGGCAGTCCTTCATAAGCTTGGAGAACCACTAACTGATTTATTACTGAGCAGGATCAGTTCCCATGAAATGTTTAGTAATCATTTTGATTCTTGCATGCGGAAACTTGATAAAATGGATAACATTGTAGTTAAAAATTCGATGACAATATTTGCAATTTACACTGAAACTGAAGAGAAAATAGTTAAATGCTGCATTTATAATTCAGCACTGCTGTCAAAACTGGTGAGCATAAATAGAAAATGGCATTCGAATTTTTATTACTTTGGTATTCTGCAGAAACAACTTGACAAGATGATTAAAAAATCAGATTGATACAGAACGCTGAATTTGTTGTATGTAGAATTTTAGGATTATATAACAATCAAAATCACATTATTGTGCATAAAATAATTATTTACCTAGATTTTGGCGATATGCAAATTTTAAATGATCTAAAATAAATTGAATTCTTTCAAATAAATGCTTATACAATTACTATCCTTTTTTCCTGTTGACTTCACGAAGATTGTTGAACTATAAAAAAAAAGTTGTAGAAGAATTTACGATCATTGACTTTGAAATTATTTATCTAGTAATTACACATATTCAGTTTCTATTTGCTTAAATAAAAAAATACAATTATTGAGTGGACAAATTAATTAATAAAATGTTATAATTTTATGATGCAAATGATATAAACGGTCAATCACACCGTGTGCATCGTTGCCAAGACTAGTGATCATTTAACGAAAGAAATGTGAAACTGCAGAGAAAATGTGGAATCAGAGTAATCCGATTATAATGAGTGCGTCTGCGACGTTGAGCTGCTGACCGCCGAGTCGACCATATTATTTTTGCCCGCCCCTAAGATCAGATCTTTCTCCCCACCTTACCCTTACGGTCAGATCAGGTAAATAGTTTCAAAAGAGCCTTACTACCGATCATTCCCGAGAAAACCGTCAAAGAAGACTGCTCTGCATAAGTGTCTCGGCCACTAAATTTACTGTTCGAGAAGCAAATCGCGATGGTGGTGAGTGAAGGAAAAATCTATTTTTTTTCGTTCCCTAATTTAATTCTAATTTATTTATTTATCATTCAAAAATTTGCTATTATTTCTAGCTCATCTTAAAAAATGACGAGTGGCATTTCGACGAGCAGCTGCTACTTCACATCATGCAAAAAGACAACTACGAGGTGCGATCCATTCTCACGAGCAATGACTTGTGCAAACTGACCGATAGCAACAAATCCACTCTCCTTCACTTTGCATCCGAATACGGCAACGCAAACATAACTCAGCATTTAATAGACTCGGGCGTGAACGTGAATAGCCAAGATGGTTTTGGCCGAACGCCGCTGCTGTTGGCGGTGACGCGCAGCCGAGCGGAAATCTCAGCCGAGACCATCAACCTTCTGCTGCAAGCCAAAGCCGATATTCTCAAACCCGACGTTCACGGTAAATATCCATTGCAGCACGTCGTCGACTCCAAGACATTCGATAAATTGCCCATCGTCAAAAAGTTCTTCCGAAGATTAGCCGAATATTGCCTGAACGATCACCACTTGATGGCGAATCTGCTGATAAAAGCCAACTGCCCACTCGAGCGCGCCATATATTTGGGCAACGCATCCATCACCGAGACGATGATCCAAGCCGGTTACGTGGTCGACGAGCTCCATCCCCGATTGGGCCACACAGCGCTTCACGTGGCAGCCACCGTGATGGATCTGCAGAACGTCAAAGTGCTGATCAAGCACGGGGCCGACGTGACGGCAAGAATAGGCCGTCGCTTGCTGCCGCTCTCGTTGTACTTCATCGCCGGCAAGTATCGGGCTCACTTGCAAAACCCGGAAATCATGAGGCTACTGATGAGCCGCTACTTTCGCGCCAGCGACAAACACGACGACGTAGCCCTATCCGTGAGGCACACTCTTCAATTGGGCAACGCGGAGACCATTCGCCACATGCTGAGCTACGACCTGGATTTCGGCAGGGTGAGAGGCAACCACGAGAACAGCGCTCTGCATTATTTGGCAATGAACGACAATCCGAACGTGGCTGAGGCATTCGAGAGTGGCATTTGCGACGTGAACGCTCGCAATGAGCGCGGATGCACGCCGTTGCATTACGCCGCGGTGGCGCGCAACGAGAGCACGGTGAGGGTGTTTCTGGAGAACGGCGCGAACGTCGATGATAAATCGCACATCGGCAATACAGCGCTGACGGCTTTGTTCTTCACTCTGTCCCAGCGACATTACACGCGCGAGAGAGAGGTCGTGCAAATTCTGCTGCAGTACGGCGCCGACGTTCAGGTATTCATTCCCGATACTCGCGACACGATGTTCGATTACGTTGTGAGACATGGAAGATTCGATTTGGGAGAGTTGTTGCTGGCGAAATTGGCGTTTTTGGACAAACTTGGCGAGCCTATTATCGATTTGATTCGTGATAAAATTGAGGCGCATGAAACTTTGAAGAATCACTACGATTTGTGCAGAAGACAGCTGGAAGAAATGAAGAGTATCGTGATTTACGAGTCGATAACTTTGTTCAAGCGTTTCAGTCAAAACGAGAAGGAGATCGTCAGACGTTACGTGTACAACGAAGACTTGCTCGAGGAGTTGGAAAACTTTAGCACCAAGTATTGGTTTAACTCTTATTATTACGATATTCTTCGAGATCGCATTGTGAGCGCTTTACCAAAAATCAAATTGGTACAGGAAGTCACTGGTGTTATATTCGATGTGATGGGGCCGCAATTGAAGAGAAATTACCTAGTTGTGCGTAAAATCATTGATTATCTAAGCTATGAAGATATGAGAATATTGAATGAAATAAAAATGTCTTGAATTCAATTTTATTCATTTCCGTCCATCTGATTGTCAAAAGTCAAGAAAAAAAAATTAATTTCAAAAATAATTACGCGTTTTCCACGAATAACCAAGGGTTTCGCTCGAGAATAAAAAAAATTAAACTCAAAGAAGAAAAAAAAGTATAAAATCCTCGAAACAGTTAAACGTTCCTCGCTCTTCCACGAACAATCTCTCTCTCTCTCTCTCTCTCTCTGGAGAGCCTGCAGAATATCTGGCATGTACATCGGCAAGGTGCGCGCGCGTTTTCCGCAATACACCTCAGCCCAGAAGAGAAAGAGAAAGAGAGAGAGAGAGAGAGATCGTCCGAGGACGCGAAATCCGAGATGGATTTCTGCAATTTCCCGCTCTCGCGCACGAGCCAATCGATATATAGCATACACAACCTGCGCGCAGCATTCCATGCCTTATTAATGAGACTCGCACACAGACAAACACATAGACGTATAACGTACGCACGACTGATGACTTTTGTCCGAACGCGACCTGAATGTCCGATACATACGCGCTATACAGGAAGTTTGCGTTTTTTTTTCTTTCTCGTTACATAATTTGCAATGCGATCGCGGTATAACTTCCAATGAAGAAAAAAAAAAACTCACCTCATCGGTGATATCTCCCAATTGCTGTCGATCCTCGGTTTCTAATCTCTCCTCGATTTCCTCGCGACTCTTGACGATCGTCTCGTTCAGTTCCTTTTGCACAAGCGCGCCGGCTTTCGCGGCCGATGGCCAATCGATCTTCTGTGGCTCGTCGCCCGTTGTGCGTCTCTGCAATTCACATTATATATATATACAATCCAACTGTAGACTTTCCTTTCGCTTGCTCGGATGCTTGAACGAGCACCCCTCATTAACGCCGACGCGATAATAATGGGAGGAAAGCGTGAGCTTTCACGACTGCCTCACTGACTGCACCTTACCGCCAAGCTATATTCACGGCTAATTGATTTTCATCGGTTTATGTTTAAAAAAACATTTTTTTTGTATCGCTCTGCATAATAATCGTCTCGACACAGAGAGAGATGTTTCACGGTTGAACGATCGTTGTTTAATTTGCGCGCACGATAAAACTGCAAATAGATTCATTTACTTTTTTTTTTCGTACAAGTTGCCATAACAAAATGTAAATACTGAATTAATCATCTGTATTTCAGTCGCGGAGTTTAGTCATTGTTGTCGTTTCGTAAAAAAAAAAAAGAACGAGACATTCCATTTTCATTGATTGAATACCTAAAGAAGCCGAGCGCGTCCTTGAATAAAAAAAATAATGTTTTAAAGTGAAAATCAGTGTAAAGTTTTTGTAGGTCAATGCTGTATGACTTAATTTCCATTGGAGCGAGTATAATAATAAAATTAATAAAAAAAAGCAGACAAGTCGTACTTCCTGCGTGGTATGCTCCTGCTGCTCGACGTCTTCCGTGGTGTTGGTCGTGACTTGTGGCCCGCTGTCGACGACGACCTCGCCGTCCTCGAGGACGACTTGGCGCTTGACGCGGGTCTCGATCTGCCTCGTCGTCGTGATCTCCTTCTTCTTCCTGGTCTCCCATTCCTCTGCGAAAACCCCTCATTAGAACGTCCTCCCACAACATTTTCTTTTTTTTTTGTTGTTGTTGTTCATACTCACCTTCCTTAACGGTCGCCACGGCGTTTGTCGGATCGACCTGTGTGTGTAAAAAGAATAAGCGATCATGAAAAAAGAAGAAAATCTTTGGCTTGTATATAGATGCCGTATACTCACTAGAATAGAAGCATGAGAATCGGCCGGAGGCCGAGCCTCGTATCGACGCGTCGAGATCACCTCCATCCTCGAGCGCTTGGTCACGCTACAGATTCATCGCCGACGCGGCGGACGGCTTCAGCTGCAAACCCACAAAAATACATTCAACTTTATCCGTAAGTGCAATCGCTCTCTCTCTCTCTCTCTCTCTCTCGCTCTCAGCTGCGAGAGAGACTATATACTGTTATTGTCGCGCGGCCAAACAGAGAGTTAAAGAAGAAAAAAAGTGAAACTGTGACTCGACGACGACAAACCGAGTCGTAAAGGAACGAAGAACAAACATAAGGTGCAGCTAATTGCCGTACGCAGACAATGCCGTTGAACGAGCGAAAGCTGTTTTCAGGGGTGCGTGCAGTGCTTTTTCGTACTTCATTTTTTTTTTCAATCACCGTAAGGCCGAATGTAGGTGAAGTTGTTATTATTGTTTGACACTCATTTTCTCTCTTACGAGCGACGACAATTTGAAGTGAAAACTTCTCTCGTCGAGTCGAGAGAGTCACTCGAGTGTGTATAATATATTTGCGAAGAAACTCTCGAAATTTTTGCAACAATACGTGAGAAAGAAGAAAAAAAAAAGAGAAGAGAGGGATTTCTTGAGAACCGGCCTTTTCCAGCCAAAATAGACACTGAGTCAGCTTCGCCGCGAACGGTAAACCTGCAAGTTGCGCGCGCGCAAACCTCTGAGCTATTTTTCAACGAAAGAAAAAGAAGAGAGAATTAAAAAAAAAAAGGATCGTCCTTGCTGCGTCTGGAATTACGCCTGTAAAAGGCCACACGGCGTATATATAAGCCGCGTGCACAAAGTACATTGGATATGCGCATGACGTCAGCTATAACCAAAGTACACACAAGTGCGTCAGCTTTTGTGTATTGAATGTATTATATATATAAATATACTTTGAGTACATGAGAGAGAGAGCTTATCAGCGCGAGACACCTTTCGCGCCACTCCCACGATGAGTTCACTTTACGTAACCCATGTATACGCATACAACTTCAGCGCATCCTTTTGCGATTAGATTTTCCCCGAGCGCTAATCAAGATATCACTTATTATTGTTTACATAATTTGAAAGTTTGCCAGAGTTCAGTGCACTCGCGAACTATACGCGGCGTGTTCGTTTTGAAAATTTCTCGTATATATAGCCTCGGGCTACGATCTGTTGTCACTTAATATGGGTCTACTTAATTCGTATGCTAAGCTCTATAGCGGACAGATGTTTACCTGTCTAGAGATAAGCTGTTTATTTTTGGAAAAAAAAAATTAGAAACCTATCCATTACGGCTATACTCGAATGCTTCATCAATTAGAGATGTGTGATCGGAAATTCTTATGAATGGAAAAGGTGGAAGAGTGTTTGCTTTGCTCTTATGGTGAAATCAATGGTGAAAACCTGTTGAAATTCATACGAGGAAGAAGAAATTTAATAACTTTTACATTTTCATGAATGACACAACACTCGTACGGAAAAAAAAAATGTAGGTCATTAAAATTTTTTTAAACATTTTTATAAATATTTATCCTTGAAAGAAACAAAGCGTGGTTAATCTTATTTTAAATTTCATAAAAGCTCCAAAACTACGTCTTAATTCGCTGGTTAACCCAACCATGAAGAAAAACGATTCATCAAAATCTCTCGAGCAAACAAAGTCATCTAATGTAAATTTTCAGCTCATTTCTCAGAGTCATAAAAATAAAAGGAAGAGCGTACATATTCACTAGAGCCATAAAAAGTCAAAAGGAGAAAAACACGAAATCACTTTATCTGTGAAGAAAAAGGTGCGTGTCAAAGAGTCCGCTCGGGTACCGCTTTTTTTTTCTTTTTGAAACAGACAGCGCAGCACAGATCTCAGTCGAGTGCGGTTGACAGCGATCGTCGCCTCTCCCCGAAAAAGGGAATGTGTGCCGAGCTCGCATTCAGCAATTACAGCAGCAGCAGTGGCGGCGGTGGCAACCGCGGTGACTTTTATAATGAACGCGTCCCGTATTGTGATCCTTCGACAATGTATAGCAGGTTTGCGCAAGCAAAGCGAATACTGCGATAAAGGTCGAAAAGGACAGAATGAGAAAAAAAAAAAGAATAATGTGTTAGCATGAGAATAGATTTAGATCGCTGCTGCTGTCGCTGCCATGCAAATTGACGGCTTTATTATATTTTTTTATTATTCACAGCTGACTCAGCCGCGCGACGCGAATGTATATTTTCGGGTTGGATTTATCGCCTTGTTAATGTGTTTACGGACAGGTAAGTTACGTCGGGAATTTTCGAACATACAAAGTTGTCTCTTGTAATAAAAGTGTGCTTTAACGAGCCTGAACTGTGTGTATATTTAATTGTCCCACGAAAATATTGGACGCATCATAAAGTGCAGGCTAATGCGAACGGGTTCTAATTAATTTAGCTTTTCCGAGAGATAGAGCACACAGAGTTCTCAAGGAAAACGCTATAAGGACGAAGAAAAAGAGAGGAAAAAAAAAGCAATCACGAACGAGAGAGAGAAAGAGAGATCTTAATCGCGCGCGGTAACGATCGTGTAACGCTCGAATTTCAACCGAGTGTAAACACACACAGAGTCAGTTTAATGAAAAGTGCAACGTGCAACGCCATGCGGCAAAAAAAAAAAAAGGACGATAACAATAAACATGACAATTAGAACGGCCATATCGCTCGCTCGCTCGTCGTCATCGTTTGCCGTTTTATAAACGTTCGTGGAATAAAAGGGCGTTTAAATCGCTCGGTGATTTAAATGCGCGCGCGCCGAGCGAGTAAAAGAGCGGAAGATCGAAAATTGGCCGGGCAGCGCGAAATTGCATCGCTATATATATATAATAATAATAAACGCAACGAACAGCTCTTTTTTTTTACTCTCTTTAATGATGATTGGACGAGGCACAATTTTTTTTTTCATTTTGAGGCCTTGATATATTTTTACACACTTTATGCGCGCGCGAGCTGCGTGCACATTAGATAACCGATACTTTTTTTTATGTAAGATCCGCGGTGACAATTGCGTGCGATCGCGAGGATGAAAAAAAAAAGAGAATTTGTTCGGCTGTTTTTGTGTGAGTATACGCGCGGGTGACATCGAAAACTAGTCGACCGTGCGACCCGCGCGAGTTTGATATATATAACAGTTTTATGTAACAAATCTGTAGGATGAGAAAATTGTTTATACAGCGTATAACGATTTTTCTAAATTACGCGTCGAAGCGTCGCACCATATCGTATCATCGCTCGTTTCCTCTTTGAAAATTTCATCGGCACTTCCTACTCAAACGATTGATATGCATTGTCGTGTGTGGCAGCATAACGTTATTTATTTTTCTTTTTTTTTTTTTTTCGTTACGTGCTCGGCATTGTGTATTAGAAATCGTTGTTAATCGATCGATACCGATCTCGCGTGTAAAACTCTTTTTTCTCTCTCTCTCTCTCGGCCGAACAACAATATATATTATCTCTTGAGTAAATCACGCGCATACCTCGCAAAGGAAAAACCAGTGCAAAGTTTCTCACAGTACAGAGCGCAAAATCAAATACGGGCGTCGTGGTGGGCAAAAAGGGAAAAACAAGCTGCTCGCGAAGGGAGAATCTGGTGGCAAAAGAAGAAAAGATCTCTGCGCTGCGCGAGCTCTTTCTCTCTCTTTCTTACTCGAAGGAGTATTATATCTCGTGGGTGGCCGAGAGTAGGCGAGTTCTCTCTCTCTCTCTTTCTCTCGACCACGTGACCTCGTCAAGGACGCAGCCATTTTCAATAAAAAAAAAAAAGAAATACACACTTACACACATCCGTCGCCCCTTTTCGGCGCAGAAAGAGAGAGAGAGCACGTGTGCTTCGCGCGGTATTTGCGTAGGTGCGTGCGACAAATACGTGCGCGCGGTTGTGCAAGTGTGACATTGAATATATACACTCTCCTTCATCTTATTTTTTATTTTTCTTTGCGTATATATATTCAACGGTATCTCTTTCACACCTCTCGTGAAAAGAAGAAGAAGAGAAAAAAAAACTTTCACCTATCGCGCGTGGAAATGCAGATTCTTCCGAGCCGCGAACTTTCTTTATTGTTTCATTGTCTCGTCGCGCGAGACGTTTAATATTAATAGACTTACTCGCGAGAGAGACCGCAAACTCCCCAAAGATCTAAATTACTCCTTTCCCACGCTCCCATGTGTATTCTCTTCTATCTCTTCTTTTTTTTTCACCTGTCGTTACGCAACGTTAAATAATTCTTTTTCAAAAGCAGTGAAATTTTTTCCTACATTGCGAAACAAGAGAGAGATGGCTATCGAAAAAAGTAAGACGATTCAAAACATAATCACGTGCGCGCACTCGCTTTCTAAACAACCACGTGTTGCTGTATAAATCCCGAAAATTTTTCCCCTCGTATAGTTTAAAAGCCAAGTTGAGTCATGTGTTGTACACACTTTTGCGAGGAAAAAAAAAGAACAACTCATTCACGTCGCACATACCTGCCATGAATCACTGAATGTTTGAATTACATGTTCTCCAAAGAAACCAACAATTTACGCGTTCTCCATCGTGACTCGGTAGCGATATAAAAAAAAAGAAAGAAAAAAAGGATCGATTAGATTAAACATTCGCCCTCGAAAGAATTCCTTCTAATTGCAAGTCGCATAAAATAACACATCAGCACAAGCATCGACAACAAGTCTCTCTCGAACCAAACACAATTCCACGTAAAGAAGATGAAGAAGAAGAAGAAGCAGAACGAACGAATGAAAAAAAAATAAAAAAAGAAGCAGGTGTTTTCGCATTCCTGAAGCAGCAGCAGCAGCAGAGCCGGCAAAAAGTGCGGCTTTGAGCGTCGCGCGCGCGCGGCAGCAGATCTCCTCTAAGCCTCTCTCGTTTTTTTTTTCTCTCTCTCTCTCTCTCGCGAAAGAAGGAGAGTACTAGTTGTATTATACGTTACGTAATGTTCACTTGCTGCGCAACGTGCTGCTGCCGCTTGGCACAATGGCACTATAAGCAGCAGCAGCAGCAGCAGCAGCTAAAGCGATAGATATATATACTCTCGGCGCGTAGGAGTCTCTCGAGAGCGCAAAATTCCAAAGCCTTTCCCTTCTCTCTCTATGTTGAAGGTGCAGAGAGAAATTTACCTTTTGTATAAACACACTTGTAGCACAAACTACGACAGATAGAGATATAGTATATATGTATATATATACTACAAGGCGCACTGAATTCACTATATGATACTTGATTATTCGCACAGCTGACTGGATAGAAAACACCGCGACTATATACGACTGAAGAAACGACGACGAGGATAGTAGATAGTGTGTATATGATCTGCTGCTGCAGCCGCCGCGGACTGAACTCCTGAACGAGAGTCGCGCTGCCGAGAACCGTCCGTCGTCGTCGCCGTAGTCGTGGGCAGGTAGAGAGGTGAGAGAGAGAGAGAGAGAGAGAGAGAGAGAGAGAGAGAGACGAAGTGGGGAGAAACTCTAAAACCGCACGTCTTGAATGGAGCGAGAGAGCTGACTCGCGCGCGCTTCTGTGTTATATAGTGTATATATCGAGGCACGTGTTCTTTCGTTCATGCTCTTATACTGCCGTTGCTACCGCTGCCGTTGTTGTTATTGTTGTTGTTGTTGTTGACGATGATGCTGAGCTTATGTAAAGTGATGCATCCTCTATTGTTCGCAGACGATTTCTTTTTTCTTTTTTTTATGATCGCTATTTTCGCAATTAGCCGTTCTTTTGGAAATAAAAATAACGAGGCGATTGTGTGCGCACACGCGAATTTTATTATTACATGGTTTATATCGCTCCCACACTTTGTCAACTGTCCGAAAAAAAAACGAGATATACGTCTATATGTAATTTTCAGTAGTAAAGGTCAGCTTTGGTAAGACACGCCAACCTTAATTACAACGTTTTATACGAATTTTTTTTCCTTCAACGCTGTGCTTATACATAGTTTCGCGTTTTAACGACCAACGCGAGTAAAAATTCCCACACCGACTTTGTAATGTAACGAATTAAAATATTCAAGTGGAAAAGGTCGAGTGTGGTAAGATTTGTAGCGCAGTGCACCAATTACAAACTATAAGCGTTGATGATGATTAACGGCAATTCGCTCGTTACAACAATTCATTTTTGAGCTAATTCAGATTTTCCGCGAAAACAATCAGAAATGTATCACGCCAAAGGTATAATACCATTCACGGCTAAATATAGACGGGTATTTCAAGTCGAAATTGTGAAGAAGAAAAAAAAACAAAGCCTCATTAAATACATTGCCGAACAAGCTTATCTATTCCAAAAAAAAAACCAACGCCCATCGCCGAACAATTCCCATTATCATCCACACTTCCGTGTAAACGTGTGTGGTGCACTAACGAAAGAAGAAGAAAAAAAAGAACGAGGGACTTTCGCAAAAGGCATACAGTAAACGTTTGCGCACAGCAAAAAAAAAAGAGTGCCCGAGGCCCGCGGAAATGGCACGACAAGTTGGTCACGGATCTTGCGTTCGGTCGTCGCAAGGCAGTGAAAAGCGATTTTCTCGATCGATTAATAGCCGAGCGAATTAATCATCGGCGTTCGCGTGAGTCAGTTGTAAGCGTTTGCTCTTGAAATAATTACCGAACGAGTTATATATACCGTCTATTTTTTTTTTCATTTTAAAAGAGAACAAGTTTGATTATATTCGAAATCGGTCAGGGGGTCACGCGGCGCACAGAGAGATACGCACTTATACATACTCGCGAAACATTGAGACAGAAAGAGAGAGAGAGAGAGAGAGAGAGAGCTAAGCCCCACCTGGGCCACCTGCTTCGATCGAAATCTCGCCATAAATGGTCGCGGCTGTAGTCGGCCGTCGCTATACGTTCTCTCGCTCTTTCTCATTTCAATGGCAAATTCGCAATACCCAGCGGCAATCGACCTTTTTGTTGCAGCTCGATTTGGCGATGCGCTTTTATTTTCGGAGACCCACGCACGCATGCACACACAACACACGACTCAGAGAAAGAGCATTGTTGTTGTTTTTTTTTTCTACTTTTTTTTATTTCTTTTTTGCTTCTTTTTCGCGTGTTTCAGGTGAGACGAGTCCAAGGCTATATACGCACGCAGGCACTTTATACACGGACGAGACGTGAGAGAGGTGCTAAAGCGCTGATAATATACGTCAGCGATGAAAAACCGTCGATTTGTATACCCACTTTCTCTTCTTCCTCTTCTTGTTCTTTTTGACAAATGCAATGAGTTGACTTTGTAATGTTTGGCGATCGTTTACACTTGAAAAATACTTGGGTATAATGTCGTGGCGCGTTATAGAGAATTTGTAAACATTAGATTTTTTGAACTGCGCTATTTGTTTTGTTTTAAAAGTGAAATTCATCCTTGTCAAATTTATCATGTCTTCGTAACTGAATACTTTGTTGCGCCAGTCAATCAAAATACTTTAATTATTTTTGTTACATTTATCGAATTTCGTCGCAGTGAGAAATAAATAACAACAAGCAAACAAGTATCTTCAGTAGTGAGCCAATCTGCGGTGATATTTCTATTATATACACGCCCATTAAGTATAACTGGATGGGGATAAAAAAAAGAAGCATCAAAAGATGAGTGCAACGTGTGTACATAAGCGGAAAAAAATTCATGAGGCACCTTAATCATAAGCTGTCATCAATTCACTGTCACTTTCGAACTGAACTCGTAGAAAGCTGTAATCAACTACGGACGCATATACAATTAAGCAATTAATTAAGATGTCGCTCCTGTTATTTTCGATGTGTATTTCGACGAAAAAGACACACAAAAAATTTTTAATATATTTTCAATAAAACAATGAAAAAGAATTCTTGCGAGAGCTGTATAATAAAGTGTATCACTTGTTATTCGAAGGTCGACGCGAATGCCATTTATGACAGATCTTTATAACGCCACTTATCAATATATAAATATTATTGAATAAATAAGATACAAAAAATATACCTGTATCGGTAATACCTTCGTTCGAATTACGGATACTCATTACACATGCAAAACCCATTAATCCGCACGCTATGGCGATACGCGCGACCTGCGAAAAAATTCAAATAAATTTTGGGAAACGTCATGCAAATTGTGAAACAACAAGACATTAAAGTACGATGCATATTTGATTGTATCTTTATGTTTTTCTTTTTGTTTCCAGGGTCCTCGCTTTTTAACGCTGAATTTCATTTCCAAAGTATCAGCAGCAGCATAATATATGCACCCACGCTCTCTCTCTCTCTCTCTCTCTCTCTCTCTCTCTCTCTCTCTCTCTCTCGGATTTCCTAATAAAAAGAGACGCGTGATTGCCGTCGCGTATATATACATTGGCGCTCGCGAGAGAGCTGTTATAAATGGTCGGCTATGATCATTACGATATTGTTTACAGGGTTATTTATTGGTGCATAAATTAGGCGTGCTCGAGCGCGATATCTATACGTAAAGCCAATTAATTTTTCGTGAAAGAAAAAATAAATGAAATGAAAAAGAATTTGGCTTTTATAATTACGAGAGCGAGACAATCGGGCCGTATGTCTTTGTTTTATTACTTATTTGTGTATTTTTATGACAATGCGATTTCCGTAATGGGTATAGGATGACTGGCTTTGAGTTTTTTTTACCGATGAATTCACGATGTTTTTTTTTATGGATACAGCTTCTTTTTTTTTAGTTTTGTGGAGTGAATATTTTCTTAATTGTTTTTTATGGACAAGTTCTGCGGTTTCTTAAAAAAAGCTCTTTCCTATATTTTTTTTTGTGCTTCTTTGTTTCCAAGGTGAATTCGCTTTTGTCCAATGATTCTAATAAGTATCCTGCATCGTGTCATTAGAGAGGATAATTTAATACCGAGAAATAATTGCTATTCCGTATCGAAGCATTAGACTAAGCTTGCAAAAAGTTTTCAAAATCAATTTTCCCGGATGCCAATATCTAAAAATTAATCGTCCTTATATCTCAAGTAAATCCATTATAATCAGTGTTAGTTTCCAGAAGTACTCAAAAAAGATAAATCCACGGGAAAATCCTTGAAACTTTCCCAAGCAATCTGATCCCTTGAGAGAACGCAGCGCATATCAGCGCAAAAGAAGCATCTCTCTCTCTTTCCGCTCGTGTTTTCCATCCTTTCTATATCCCTTTGAGCTTATCTCATTAGCGATTCGATTAGGTGATAATTCAGCTCGCGCATCTTTGCTTCTTCTTCTTCTTCTTCTTCTCTCTCAGTGCTGCTTCTGAGAGAGAGAGAGCAAGAGAGGAGGTAACGACCTCGGAGGAATCCTTCCCTCCTCGAGTCATGTAGGCTGCTTACTGCTGCCGCCGCAACGGCTACAACTGCCCACGCGATTTGTGCGACTATGTGTGACGACGACGACTCTCGCAGAACACTCAACTGCTGCTCCTCTCTATACGTCGCGGTCTATTAACACACTTTTCACCGCGCGATCGCTTTTTATACTCGCTGCGTTATTGTATGCTAAAGTAAAGCCGCAGAGCCAACTATGCATGCTATGCAATTTTTTTCTTTTTTGGTGTAGCTTTTATTAGCTCGTCACGAAATCACACGGCAATTACAATCGTTTTAGATCGATCGCGCGAGATATGGACTCTCTCGAAAGTGTCCGCGGCGGGGATAATTAAATTGAGAGTGTGCGCGGAGAGTGAGTAATGCGATTGCACCTAATGACCGTGAAAAGTGTATATAATCACGGCTGACATTTTTTTTAAGTACAAACGCTTTTATAGATATAATCGCTATCGATGTTTGAGATCAAAGCTACGATTGAAACAATGTTTATTTCTCGAGAAAGATTTTCGCTTTGAAGTGGCACCTGGGCCTGCGACGACGATAAATCCTGAGATATTTTAGGATGTCAAATTATTTCCAGCTGATAAAACAATCGTAAATTTGTCTTTTGCTTTTTTTTCGAGCGGACCGCTGAAGATAAGATTAGATTAGGACGCTCTATCGTTTACCTTTGTGTGGTCGGGATCAGCGCTACTCGCGCCATCTCTTGCCGAAAGCTCCAGACTGCAAGTGCATTTAAATGCCCTGTACTCTCGCTTGGACATAAAACTTTCAATGCTGCTCTCGGCTAACATTGACACGCTTTTGACGAGATTGTCAGTGTTAAAATTCTTTTTGTGCGGTTACATGAGAAACGAGTTTTTTTTAACAGGTTGAGTGAATATTTGCTTTTGTAAAGTTGAAGTAATTGGAGCCGAACGGTTCGTTTACACAAATGTTGTTAATGATGCTTAATTGTTCCACTGATAAATATGAGCGCAAAGGTGATTTGCCTCGATAATCATTTTTTCATATCTTGATGGATGTAATTTATAAATGAAGAATCACCAGGATGAGAACAATAGATACACAATCATTTTTTTAGACAATTGATAATTATTCCACACTTCTCATTAGAATTTAAAGAAATTATGAGTGACAATTAACAATATAATGGTCATCCCTCAATCGTTCTATTCGGAATAATATAATTAATAGGAGGTCATTGTACTCTCTACTAATGGAAAAAAAATGGTACGTAACGAAAGCTATTTGAGAACAATCAATGTGTCGCGCTAAAAGCTTTTTATCAAACAATTAAAAACGAATCAAGCGAATTGTCGCAATCAGAGTTTACCGCCAATATTCAAAGTTCAATTAGCCGGTTTTAACGAGCCATCCGGCAGATGTCGCCGGCTACGTCCCGGGTTCGCGACGTTGCCAGATCGCAAATAGCGAGCACAGCGCTACCTGTGGAAAAACGTGAAAACTTGATCGGGAGCACTCACACACTCGCAAACCAGACTACTCACACATAAAGGTCTGGTATGCTGGCTGCTCGCGCTCGGCTATCGGTCTGGCCAGCAGAATAGCAAGGCAGAGTGAGAGAGAGAGAGAGACAAGGTGTCGTCGAACGGTACAATATGCATCGTGCGTTCGCGTTCTCGTGAGTGTGTGTGTTCTTGTTCGCTCTCTGTCCGCGGGTTATAGTAGCAACCGAGCTCGCCGCCGCCGCTAGCCAGCCAGCCAGCCAGCAGCGGGGTTACACGATGCGGCAACGTCCGCAAGCATAGAGAGCAGGGCGCTAGTCGTTCTGCTGCTCTCGTCGGCGCCGCCGCCGTACACCGTTTTGTGTGCGCCCGTTGCTGCTGCTGCTGTGCTGCTCATGTCTCAGCCAGCCAACACGAGAGAGACACAAGAAGAAGAAGAAGAAGAAGTTCTCGCCGCCGCTGCTGCTGTCGTTGAACACTAGCCTCGCGCGCGAGACAGAGACAGAGAGCGAGACACACGGAGCGACGGAGCGCAATATCTCCTCCAACTTTGCGTCCTCGTCAAAGGCGGCGCCCGTTCGCAACGAGCTGAGTAGTGAGCGAGGGCCAGAGCTAAAGGCAAGCTGCTGCTGCTACTGCTGTAGCTCTATAGAACACGCGCGTGCGAGACAAGAGCCAGCCAGAGCCGAGAGAGCAAAGCAAGCAAAAGTGATTGTGCCCGTGTGTGTGCGTGTGAGTGTGTACATATACGTGTGTGCGAGAGAGAGTAGAGAGTACTACGCATCCTCTCTGCGTGTGCGCGCGTCCGCCATTCCGACAAACAACACACCAAATCTCGGAAGGTTGCTGCTGCCTTGGCTCCGCTGCTATCTGCCTCCACTGTGCTGCTGCTGCTGCTTCTTGTAGCACCTCGCCAAGGCTTACTCCACGAGAGAGCACCGCCGCCGCAGCCGCCGCCACGACGACCACGTCTCCATCACTGCAGTAAGTTTCATTCGCAACAACCACGACCTACTTGACTCTGTCTCTCTTTCTCTCTGTCTCTCTCGCTCGCTCACTCTTGAGGTTCCGAGTATGTACGTGCTATATAAGTTATCGCAGATGGGTTATAGCCAGGCAGGCGGCGCGGCCCCGAGGAAGTGTTATAAGTAACGGAGCCGGTGGCCGCGGAGTCGAATGTGTCGCGGATTTTCGTCCGTGTGTGTATAACTCGGGAGCTCTCGGGAGAGGGGGAGCGAGAGAGAGAAAGAGAGAGAGAGAATAAGAAAATGAAAAAAAAACCGTAGCCGTGTGCTGCTGCTGACTACTTGCCTGCTGCCGCGACAAAAGGCAGATTAGGAAAGCGAGTTGTGTTGACAAATGACTCCTCGATTTCTCTCTCTCTCTCTCATTCTCGTTCGCGGTTCTATACATATATACTCGTGAGAATAATCGAAAAATATTTGATGGTTGCAGGACAAAGGAGTTTGCCGTGGCCTCTCTCACTCTCTGGACGTCGCTCGGCTGATCAATTATAGTGCGTGTTAAAGTGTGAGAGCAAAGTGTCAGCTGATTGCTCGCGCGAGTCGATCATCGTTGAAGCAGGTCTCATCTTGCAAAGGAGATCTAATAAAAGTGCGCGCTCGGTGACCGAGAGTGGTGGGTGGTGAGTTGGTCTAGTCCCGGAGCTTCGTAAAAATTGTGTACAACGTCGTGTACAAGAGCAAGAGGCGCGAGGAGGAGGAGGCGGCGTCGACGGCCGCCTGCAGCACAGTGAATCGAGCAACGACCACACTCAGCAGCCTGCACTACCAACAGCACCTTGCCGCCGCTGCCAGTCAGCCGCCGCAGCAGCAGCAGCCGACAATCGTCGATTACTCCGCCAGTGCATTCAACAGCAACAGCAACAACAACAACAACTTCAACAATGCCACGACGGCGACGCCGTCTGCATCATCGTCAGCAGCAGCAGCAGCTCCAGCAGCAACACTCAACTGCAGCAGCATCAGTGCCGCAGTCTCGCAGCAGCCAACTGCAGCAGCTGCACTGAGGTACTACCCCGCTGCAGCAGCCGCCGTCGTCGCGCCGCCGCCGCCGCTGCCCCCGTCGCAGCTGCTGGGGTCGTCGTTGGGGCCAGCCGCAGCAGCTACCTCGACCACCAGCCTCGGCTACCAACACCACCACCACCATCAGCAGCAGCAGCATCGCCATCATCCCCAGAGCGCAGCGATGAGCATGGAGAGCGTGATCGAGGCGAAGCAGCGCAGCCAGCGCAACCGGCGCCGCGAGAGGGCTCAGCGGATGCAGCGCGAGCCCAAGCCCCAGCCGGCCAATCCCAACGCCGAGGACAGCGCCGAGGACGACGACGTCGCGCCGGCCTCCTGCCTCAAGAATGCCAAAGGCATCAAGGATCCGAGCGCTGCTGCGAACGCTGCTGCTGCCGCGGCTGCTGCCGGCAATCAGAGGCCGCCGAGGCCCCCGAGGCCGCCGAGACCCAGGAAGAAGAATGCCCTCGCAGCCGCTGCCGCTGCGGCTGCTGCTGCGGCGGCTGCTGCTGCTGCAGCCGCCGCCGCGAATAACGCCAATAAGGAGCCCAAGGAACCCATCTTTGAAGAGGATATCATCGATGGATTTGCCATACTCGCCTTCCGCAGCTACGAGGAACTTGAGGTTCGTGTCTGTCGCTTTTTGTTCCCAAAAGTGCCGCCTTTCGCTTCTATTGTTTTAACACCGCTGCGGGAGGATTTTCGCTTGACAGTGTTTTGACTTTTAGCGACAAAAGCCTATACTCGCTTCGTTCGTTCGACTCGTTTCGTTATTTTTTTTTCCTTTTGAAAACCGGTCGAGTGTGCGAGTGTGTGTGTGTGTGTGTGTGTGTGTGCCAATCGACCTTCCTTTTCTCGGCTTCTTCACTCATTTTTTTCCCTAATAAATTAAAAATAAACGCTCGATAAGCCTCCGAACCGAACCACGTGTGCGTATTGACACAATACTATTGTCGCCAGCAGCAGCGGCAGCAGCAGTTATATAGTTAAACGCGCGCATAGCTATTAGAATTAGCGTAATCGTCAGTGGCATTACTCGAAACGTCAATCAAGAGTTTAACTATAACAACTATGGTTGCTTGTCGAGAGATAGAGTATTAACTATCGAGTGTTAACGTGGTTGTTGAAAGAGCAAAAAAAAAAAAAAAACGGAGGAGAATAATAGGGCGTATTATGTTTTTATGTGTGTACATCGATAAGGAAAAAAAGTGTCGGTCGGTCGCGGTTGCAATATAAACTCGAGAATCAATCAAACGATTAGATAAAACTCTCTCTCTCTGTGTTCTATTAATTATATACACGAGTTTGTTTCTTTTTTATCGCGAGCAAAACCAAACAGCATTCTTGTGTATACACATCGATTCCCGAAAATTTGTCGAGAGAGGGGTTAGGGGAGAGAAGAAGCGACCACCCACACTACACAGCTTTTTTTTTTACGAGCAACCTCGTAAAAGGGCTCTCTCATTCTCATTCTCGAAGTTTTGGCAAAACACCTGTTAGAGATTTTTCACGTAGCCGCGCGCTCTCTTGCGGTAATTAGAAAGTAACTTGTAACTCAATTGCTCTCGGGACTTCTCTCTCTCTCTCTCTCTCTCGCGTAGTCATTCAATTAGCCGACCTTCGTGGCCGGTTATCTAAATTTAAATTCCAATTATAATGGCGTTATTATTGGAATTCGATAGGCAATATAGGGCTCTCTCTCTCTCTCTCGTCGTCGTTCGTCGGAAGCCGGATAATATCGTTATTATGTATCTGACGCAGCGTTGCGCAAAAGTTTATCGGCGATAAAGCGAATAAGGAGAGAGAGAGAGTAAAAAAACACAGTGAAACCCTTATCGTCATCGCAAACTTTAAACATTGTAGTTAATTGACGACTGATAAGAACGAGAGAGAGAGAGTTGAGTCTAGGGCAGCTGTACTCGTTCGAAGAATTTATATATTTAATTGGCTGTTAAAAGGAAGCCAAATCGATATACAGCCTCGGAGCATTTTTACTCTTCTTTTTATTGGGTATCTTAATTAGCGTTTGTTTTCCGTCGATTAATTTCTCCCTCGAGTGAGAGAGAGAGAGAGAAAGAGAGAGCTGAGACTTTGATTTATGACGTCAGCTCGGCGACGACGAGGCTAATGACTGCACTCGTGCGAGAGCCTGTTAATCTTTTAGCTCGCGACACGGTCGATCTTTAATAACCGATTCGTCGTCGCGAAGAGAGAAAAAAAACGCCAAACAATTTCAAACATCGACGGATGATTCAAACGCGTTGTAAAGGCATGACAAACGAGAGCCAAATAAATCGCCGTCGCGGTGGCGTTCTGGTGGTGGAAACAACGTGTCTCCGCGTGGCAGACATTTAAAATTAGACGTCGCGCGGGGCCCCTAATTAGCATAGCTGTTATATGGAGAGCGAGAAAACTCTCTCTCCGCCGAAAAAAATTGTCCAACACGTGTTTCGTATCCACACACACACACGAAAGGGAATATATAAAGAAGACGACGACGAAGAAGAAAGAGGAGAAAAAAAAACGAAATCTGATAAAGAGCGAGAAGAGGAGAGAAGGGAGGGATACCTGAGCGAACGTTGCTCCGAAATTCCAAGGGCGGACTTTAATATATGTGTGTGTACTCTCTTCTTTATCTCTTTCGTTCTCTCTCTCCCGAACCATTTCTTTTTATTTTAATAATTAATTTGCTTACACTCGTGAAACGCACACACACATCGATTCCCTTTTTTTAATTTTCGGTATAGTAGCAGCAGACAAAAATTTTCCGCGCTCAGAGTATCTCTCTCCCCTCGAGAGTATAGCATACTGGGTATCTATAGCTAGTAGCAAACTCCCTGCTGTCGACCCCTGCTGGTTTTCCCTTTTCCCCGCTTTTGCACGCCCTTCTCGCTCATTCTCTTGTTCGTTCGTTCGTTCGCTCGCTGGTTCGTCGTTCGTTCGGTCGTTCGTTCGTTCGTTCGTGTCTTTCCCCGCATAGCACGGGATACTACTACACTATATAACACACACATAGCACAGCACAGCAGTGCAGACACTTTCTTCTTGTTTGGCGCACCGCTGAGGTGATTAGCCGCGCTGATTCTCCGGGATCTCTTTTGCTTTTATAGTTTTCAGATTGACCGTAAATCATCGCGTTGAAGCAAGCAAGCAAGTAAGCAAAGCAATCTGCGTGTAAGTTGTGTAAACATCATTGTAAACTATTCGTTCTTATAGCCAAAGTCAATAATCGCGTGTCCACATTGACTCTTTTTTTTCTCTCTCTCCGTGCGCGCAAGTGAAAGTCTACAACGGTTTTATTACTCGTATCGTATAAATATATAGTTTTTGCTCGATCTTTACGAGCCTTTAGTTCTCTCTATACTCGGAGATCTCCCCCTTATAAAAGGCTTATTATTATACCCGCTCGGTGCGATGAGTTGTCATAACGGAGGATTTCAGTGTAAATCTCTCTTTCTTTTTTCTCTTGCTGCCTGATTAGTCGACTGACGAAGATGAACATAAATATTTGTTTTCAAATGCGAGCGCAAAACGACCGAGTGAAAGAAAAAAAAAGCCACTCGCAATGAAATCAAAGCCCTCGCGGCGCCATGAAAAATCCTCGCGCGATAAATGAAAAGCTGCTGCTGCTGCGAGAGAGAGCGAGAAAATCTCTCGGCATAAATCTAAAATATGAGGCGACGCTCGTAAAAAGCCATAGAAGCTTGCGTGCGCGCAAAAAAAAAGGTAGGCAGATTGCGCGACGATCATCCAGTTTTGCAAATATATATATATATACATATCGCGTCGGATCAGAGGGAGAAAAAAAAATTCCAATGGGGAGATTGAGTTTAAAAAAGTGTTGCGATCTCTCGAAAAAGCGTATAACTATTAGATTCAATGTAGCGCGTGGATGTATGCGATTAAACCACGAGAGAGAGAGAGAGCAACGTGTGTCTCTAATTGGATGTAAAATCATACAAATAGTAAGAAAGTAAAGAGTCGCAATAATTCACATCCGCGACGGCGTACATAGCAGTTTATATATTCGCAAAGTTTTATAAAGTAAACTGGTCTTTTCTCCGCGCTGCGAAGTCTTTCTGTGGTGTTGCGATAAGCCGCTGCTGCCTGCCGACGGCAGAAGAAGGAGGAGGAGGAGGAAGCTGGATCGGATTTTTGCTTCCACTATCGGCGCGTGATGTGCCGTAATATAATGGATCGAGCGTTACGCAAAAGAGCGTTTCTTTATCTGTTTTCGTTGCCGAAATCAAAGTGGCGTGTATTAGTAGTAGCCAAATCATTTTTCTCTTTCATTGAGAGAAAAAAAAACAACACATTATGTATTACATCACTGCACGCCAATTGCGTAAAAAGTCGTTAATATAATATAGCTCGCTCATTAATATCCCAAATATATTAATGCTCTGTACTTATTTACGCAACGAGCAGCGGGGCTATAGGCGCGTATTATAGGTATAATTATAACTTTAATCAACGGCTAATTGACGCTTGTTTACATTGCTTATCAGCTCATGCTAATTCAAGCAAACGTTCGTGCGTGTGCTTTTTTTTCACTCTCTCTCTCTCTCTCTCTTTCTGCCTTCTCAACTCGAGTTGTCATCACTCTTTAACTCCCGAGTATTTTTTTTTCATTGAGCAACAATATCTTTTCTATAACCGCAAATTTGTCGATTCAACAAGTATAAAGCACTGCTAAATATTGACTCGTCGCAAAGACGAGCGAGAAATAGTATATATGTGTACGCGGAAATAAACAAGCTCTCAAGTGGCGTCGGCGTGTTATCGTGCACATAATAATGGAATGAACTTCGATCCCCGCGCGCGCGCGCTTTAATACTGCTGTTATATACAGACGTTTTCGCGCAGAGCCGCGATTTAATTGAAAGTTCTCGCGAGAGATAATTATCTTGTTAAGCAAATTGCTTGGCAGTTGAAAAATCAATCTGTCGAGGAGTATTAAATTGAATCAGCAGCAGCGCCGTCGGCGTAATTGACCGGGAAATTAAATATTAAGGAGGTTTCGCGATCGATATCTAGTCAGAGCCGAGAGAGTGAGGAAGAGAAGAAGGGATGGGGGGGAAGCAGCTAAGAGTGTGTGACACGAAAACAACGGAGCTTTGTGTAATCCAGGTGAGCAGGAAACGAGTAGAGAGAGGAGTCAAGTGCCTCACATGTGTAGCGGAAACCCGCACTGACTGTACAGAGGGGAGCAGCGTGCGCGCGAGAGAGAGAAAGAGAAAGAAACGAATTATGCATACACCGCTGAATGATCAATTAATGCCGTGTACATGACTATACACACATAACAATACAACAAAACCCGTCTATTATACGGATGATCGCTTAGCTTTTGCTTATAGACTTGAGTGCACGTCGTTTCAGCGAAAATAGTCCGTCAGATTCGTCGTCGCCAGCGGCGGGGGTGTGAAAAATAAAATCGCGATAAACATGTCAATAATCTACGTGTGTGTATTGAATCGGTGCGCGACGACGACGGCGAAATTGATACGTTGGTATAATACACCTGCGAGCGTGGCAAACACACTATGTATGACCCACTTTGAGTATACGCTTTTGATGTTCCTCGCGATCGACGGCTTTTTTTTTAGCGTAAATGTTTTAATGTTTCTTCTTTTTTTTTGCGAGAGAGAAAGAGAAAGAGAGCCTTTGATCCTCTTGGGTAATTGAAAAGCGCGCGGGTAACTCCGCGACGATTAATTATGAAAATTGCGACGGGTAAACACGTTTTAACGCTGCGGAATGTAATATTTTTTCCTTGCCGAAGGGTTGCCACCGGCGATATTTATGGTTACGTTCCGCTGATTTTTATACGCGAATTTTGTTTGCTTTGACGTGCGAGTTGTATATTTTTTTCGGGCTTATTAACAAATGGGTTTTTACTCGATACCGAGAACATGAAATGAGAAAAAAAAATTTTTTTTTTTTTCGAGGACCGTTATAGTAATTTTAATTACGTGACCGTGAAATTCACGTGAAAGTCAGGGAGAGAGAGAGAGAATGTCTCACGGTACTTGACTGCTCTATACGCAACAACGAACCTTTGCTTTATAGCAGCTCGCTCACAGACAAAAAAAAAGTTTCCTGTAACGAAACAAGTCTTCGTGTTTTCTTAAGATTCTGTCTCTTTTTCTCTCTCCTCCGCGGCGAAGTAGAGAGAAGATTCTTTCATGACAAAAGTAAATGATTCGACAAATCTCGTTTCCCCCGGCCGAAAAAAAAAGGATTTCTTTTTCTTGTTTCCTCCTATACAAAAATTCCAAAGAATCACGAAACTTTTTTTTTTATTTCACCGCTGCAATCAATAGCGTGGCAATTGTTTGATTCGTCGTCGTCTCGTATTTTTTTTTACGCCACGACAGCAGTAGCATCGCGTTTTAATGGCTTTATTATAGAAATCCGACGCTACAAGAAAATTAACGGGTCGCACTGCCGCCACGCGCGTGTTTATTTGCGCACTCGAAAAATTCACTTTTTTTTGCGTGCTGTGATAATACGCGGGCATTGATCGTCGCTGGTGCCGCCACGCTTTACTTTAATATTTATCCCGTAACATTGCGAAAGAGCGGAGAGCGTACGAGAAGAAAAAGAAGAGAGGGAAGCATCAATTTTCTGCTAACTTCTCGCTCGCACGTGATAAGAATGATGAAAGGTTTTTTCTCTCTTCTCGCTCGCTCGAGAGCAAATTGAGAATCTTCCGTGCCAAAGTTTACGATTGATCAATTCCCCCTTTACACCCGCGATTTTCTTTAACAATTATACGAAAAGCTAGAACAAAAAAAAAAAGTTTTGTCGTGTAAAATAACTCGCGAGCGAGTTGCTGTTGTTGCTTGTTATCTGCCTTGCGAGGAGAGATGCGTGTTTGTAAACGAAATGCACGTACGTCGCACGCGTACCACGCTATCAGATACACGTAGTGGTAATTAAACTTTTGGAAAACTGGGCGACAATCAATTTTATGGCTCGCGAAATGCGTGACGAGATAACAACCACTTCTTTTTATTTTCTCCTAGATCGATGAACAAACAGCGAATTTTTTTTTTTGACTGCGTCTAAATCTACGCAATGGATTTATTTAAACATACAATTTTTTTTTTTCATATGTAACATTTTTTTAAGCCTTACTGGCACTCAAGAAAGATGAAATAACGGTTTTTAGCGAGTTTAACTAAATATATCGCGATAGAGAGACAATAATTGAATATTTTCATGTGTTTGAAGTATAGCACCCTATATTCACTTTTTTTGCGTAGATATAAGAAAAATCAAAGTAACAAAACCAGGGGGCAAGAGGGGGGGATTGAAAAATGGACGTGATTAATTTATCATTCTTTTCATTTACGTAAATAATTTACTTCATTTAGAATGAGGAATTAGCCAAGAAAGCCTTTTTTTCCAAATTTTTGCGTAGATTTAGCCTCAGTGTTTTTTTTTAGAAGCTGTGATTTTTCTTTTTTATTTTTTGGTTGTTCGTCGGTTGCAGGTGTATTTCGCGCTTGTTCGCGGCCGATATTGATTTTCCAAAGAGAGAGAGAGAGAGTCCCCCTTCGGTTTGTGCGCTTCGAGCGGCACAGAGGGGCAGCTGATTGATAAGCCGCGGGGCGCTTAAGTTTTCTCGCAGTTAAACTTGCGTAACTGCGCGCGTTTCGCCAAGATAATTCGTCGCGTTAGATATTTCACGCTGTTCATTTTCATCTCCGGCGAATTCCAATCGAGCGAAAGAAGAGAAAACAAAAAAGGAAGAAGAAGCATCCCGCAGCTGTGTGCGAGCGCGAATGTGAGTGTGTTGAGTCGTCCTCAAGCTCTCCTTTCGGTCAATGTCTTCTCCCTCTCTGCGCGCGCTTTTTCGAGCGAACGGCGGCTCGATATCGTTTCTCTCTCTCTCTCTCCCTTCGTCGTATTCGAGCAGCAGCTCACACACCACGCACCTTCATCGCCGCCGCCGCCGACGACGACGACCGTTGCGCTCACTCGCGAGAGCCAACAAAAGAGCGCGAGCGAGCGAGAGAGAACCGAGGAAGTGAAATTGAGGCGCTGCTGCCGCTCAGCTTTTTGTGCTACTATACTATAGAGAGGGAAGGAGGGGGGGAGACACGATCGGTTTTTGATGAAAAAGTCGAGCTGCTGCTTGCTACTGCTTGCGTTTGAGGTTTTCGTATACTATAATACAGCTTGTTACAAAGTGCCGGCTTCTCTCTCTCTTTTTTTCAAGAATCGAACGTATATTTGCGCTAATCGAATTGTGTTCACGATTGATTACCGAACGAGAAGACTATACACGCGATAAAAGTTAATGGCGTGACGAGTAAGAAAAAAAAACGTTTAAACCGGCGATAATAGTATAGCGACAGTATAGGTACGTATAACGTGCGAACTGAGCCTCTACACGTCATACCAAATTCATCAAGCGCAGCAAAATTATTCATGAGGCTTCTTTACATAACTCTTTAGCGCGTCAGTTCACTTACCTGCCTACCTGCGTCCACTTGCTCCTTTTAATTTTCGCGACAAAAGACATGCGTACACACACCTCGTTACAACGTAATATTCCAATAAATTCGTATTCACGCATCTCTTGACACTGCAGTGCTGCTGCTGCTGCTCCCCTCTTGCCGAGAGCGAATTCTCTCTCTCTCTTTTTTTTTGTTTCGCACGCACACACATACACACAGTCGACCTCCCCGAAGACGAAACACGTGTCGTCATTGGGGAGAGCGTGAATGCACTTTTTTTCTTCTTCTTCTTTTCATTGTTGTGTGTTTTTTTGTTCTTCTTCAACTTCCTGTGCGCGCGCGTCTGAATTGTAATGGAGATTTAGCTGAAAAAAAAAAAGAAAACATGTGTTGTAATGGCAATTAACGTGTTGTTTACAGAGTGCAATAAAGTTAGCCGGCAAGAATAACTTCAAGAAGCTGCATTCGCTGCTGTCGCTGGACGAGAAGCCAAAACTCGACACTGGACAGAACAATCGGCATCACAACGATCACCATCACATCAAAAATCACTTCAAGCACAACAATTACAATACGCATAATTCCATACTCACGCCATCGACGCTTAATCAGGTAAATCATCATCCTTTACTTTTATTCTATACTTATCTTATCTTCAATCGAGCGACAGATTTACTCGTGTGTGTACACTCCAATGAGAATTGTTCAATTTTATCGTCGTCTCTCTCACTCACTCTCTATCGAGCGGTTAATCGCCGCCGCGATGTGCTTGGATTTGGGGGAAAAAAAAGGAAAAAAGAAAACGGAAGGGCTTACGTATTGATGGATTGTTATAATCCGATGGTGAGTGCAGGGAATTCATTTATCTGAATTAGCGCGGCGAAGTACTACAACACACACTGATTTCCTATATATGTGTGTACGTGATTTAATTCGTATTGAAATTGAACGCATATTATCGGAATAATCATATTGCTTTCCAAATGGACAACGCCAATCGAGGAGTGAGGGGAGGAGGGAGAAGAGAGAACTTGTTTACATGCTCATTAATTAATTATTCCGCGATGCTTATGCTAATCCGCGCGAAAAGATAGTCGGATGCGAGAATGACACGGTTGAAAAAAAAAAGATTAAAAAGGTTTTTTAGCTCGTTATCCCTATATGCTTTTTTTTTCTCTACGCCAATTAGTCGCTGAATTTCTAATTTAAAAGAAAACATGAGTGACACACTTGTACTTTGTATGAACGCAGGGCCTAGATGCAGGCACGAGCGACGACAGCGGAAGAGCTTCCGAGCAATTGCACGGCTCCGGTATCCCGAGGGATTGCCAGGACGCCGACAGTTCCAGGGACCATCTCAGCGATGTAAGTTTTTTTTTCTCTCTCGCTCTTTCTCTTTTTTTTCTATTCATTTGCGTTTTCTGTTTCATCGCACGTTTTTTTTTTTTGGCTTTTCACGTCATTATATATAAAAAAACTCTGTGGTGTCGTTCATCATCTCATTCTGGCCATTCATTCGTAATTATATATATACATATTAATGTGTAGTTGTGTACATACACGTGTTTTTGGGGGTGATTGTCAAAATTTTGTTGTAATTGTGATGAAAGACACAGAAAAGTCAACGTCTATACTCGAACGACTGCGTTTTTATATATATAGATCCATTCGAGCACACAAATGATTAAAAAGAACGCGCATTGCCGAATTAAAAGTTTAAAAAGCCGTTGTTTCTTGATCAAGTAAAGATTGTTAAAGAGAGCATGGAACATTTTGATTCACAGGCTAGCAGTCATTGCAGTTCGGGTAAAGGTTATATCGTAAGTATTTTCGTTTTCTTTTCTGACCCGAGAGATATAGACGGGACAAAAATTTGTCTGTGTCTTGTAGATATTTCGATATACGATAGTAAAATAATTAACCTTTTCCCAATGGGCTTTACTAACCATCACGTTTTTCTTTCTTTTTCTCTCTCATACAGTGTGATAGTGAAGGAGAAGACGATAAGGTAAGAGAGCTTTGCACGCATTTTCCCCGCTTTCACACTGTCAGTCGTGATATCACACGCTCTCTCTCGACGACTCGAAACTCAATCGTATAAAAGAGCGCTGATAAAGTTGAAAAAAAAAGTACTAGCCATACTGGAATTTCGAGTGAGTCACAGAGTGAGAGACTAATATAACGGCTAACCGTGCGAAACAGGAAGATCGACGACAGTCAAGTTTAGCTGTAAAATATTGAATAATTGATTAACAGTTCTACGTTCTATTTCAGAACTCGGATGCGGAATCGATACTCTCTTCGAGTCCACCACCCCTTGCACGTAAATGTAAGTGTCCGAAAGAGAAAAGAAAAGATTGTTTAATGAAACGAATTGAAATGCTAATGGGAGTTGATTGGATGTTATTGCTGTTGTTGCAGACGAGTTGCCATCTTCTTCACCGCACGTGTTGCCTCCGGCGAACGGGGCGGGCGGCTCGCCACCGGACACCGGGGGACAAATCTCAAACCCGGCCACCGACGCCCCGGCCCCCATTCCTCCGCCTGTGCCTGCGAGCGCCCCCGTGCCCACGGCGCCCAGTCCCCCTAGCCCCACCTTACCGCCCCACATATCCCAACCACCCGTGAGTATATCACTTGCTCGTCACTTGCACTTTTAATGCTTCTATTTCTCTTTTTTTCTTACTGCATTCGTTGTGAATCTTCACACCAGTCGTTTCCGACAAAGTTTGAACTACTAATTCTCGTCTTCTTAAAAAAAAGTGGTTTTTGATGACGAGTTGAATTTGTTCTTGGAAATGCTCTTGCGTCATCTACGCGACGAACATAATTGTAAATTTTCTATGTATTTGCACAATTATCACTCGAATGACAGTTATAGTATACGAAAAAAAGTTTAAACATTCAATGAGCTTACACTTGTAATACACTGTCGGATAAAAAAAATAAGAGTTTGTAGCACAAGAAAAACTAGACCGCGTCCTGGCAGTAACTCGATTATATAAATTTTTTTTTTTAAATCTTATTAAACGCTGACAGCGTCCGTTCCGTTGAAAAAAAAAATCCAAATTGATTTACGTACTGTTACATTTTTCGACATTTTTAAAGATTATATATTGGCGAGCGCGCGTGCCGATCAAAAATATTGACATTTATATTGAAGATTTATGCTCATACAAATTCATGAAATGATTAGCGGAGATGGGAACACGTTTCACGTTCAATTTGCATTTTCGCATAAACTCGTTTTGTGACCAGGATTTTTCTTTTTTTTTTTGCTCGTCATAACGAGAACATTTTTTTTTTTATTTCACGAACACGCGGTGAAATTTTAATACGTTTGAACAAAAAAAAAGAGTTCCCGTATAAAAAAGTGTGCCAAGGTGCTACAATAAACTTGCGTGTTTATCGCTAGGTCGTTAATTTAATTTGACTACTTGTTAGGAATTCATTGATTGGTATTTAATGATCGTTAATCATTGCACACACGTGAAAACTATGTTGATACAAGATTGCTCGAAAGTTGACTCGCGAAATAAAACTAATTTAATTATTGACGCTTTAGCATCGAGCGTATAACAATGCTACTTGGCTTGAAATATTCATTCGCGGGCAATTTGGTAGTGGCGTTACAAAAAATCGATGCAATCTCCTTTGTTATTCCGCGATAAAGACGTGTATACGGAGATATGTATGTATATAAGTGCTCGCTGGGTTTCGCTATATTGATTGTAACTGATTGTATCCGATCGAAGCTATAATACTGGCGTTTTGATACTTGGCCAACTCGTTTATAATCCTTGAAAAGCCGAATGATTAATGGTCAATTACCGTCGATATATAACTGTAATTTGTGAAAGCTCGAAACGATCAATACCTCAAGTAGTCTTATCTGTACAGGAAATGACTGAATAAAGATTCACGATGTACGAAAGCCAAAGATCCACTAACGTAAAAAATTGCACGTACAATTCACAGATGACTAGTCCGCTAGCAGCGAACCCACGTGCAATAGCGCCGCAGCAGCGGCCCGTATCGCCGGGCCTGCCAGCTGGGCCGCCTCACCCTCAGCAGCTGCAGCCAGGTGGACTTCATCCGCCGCCGAGTATACCCATGGTGCACACCTCGTCGTCGCAGCACACGACCACCTCGCCGGCGGTCGCCAGCCTCGGCGTCTCGCCGGCTGCGCCCTCGAACGGCGCCGCCACCACCACTTATCCGCCGCCCCTGCCGATGGCTGCTTATCCGCAAACTCAGCCGTCCTATCCGCTCTACACACCTTACGCGCCGATGAATCACAGTCCCTACCTGCCGACCGCGGTGCCGTCGCCCTCGCACTCGGCTGCCTCGAGGACTGATATCGTAAGTTTTCAAAGATCAGCTGACACTTTTTTACTTTTAGACGCAGGGTGCTGCTGCTGCTGATTGGTCAGGGACGAGAACTACGATGTTGGTGTCCAAGATCAATGAACTTTATTTTATTGCTCACTGAAGATATTTCCGTTTAATGTTTCACCTTTATTTACAGGATGACTTGTAAATTTATTCACTTCTCTCTTACTGACACTGGTTTTCTTGATCAAAATTTTTGTAAAAAGTTTGATATTAACATTTTTAACACAAGATAATTATTTAATATATTTTCTGCAAAGAAAAGTTTTACAATCATCAGCTTTCTCATGCACTTGTAGATATGACATTTATTCATCGATATTCGTGAAATCATTACTCATTTTAATAGGATTAAAAATTGAAAAAATATAACACACTCACCTTCCGAAATGAAAAAAGTTACTTCGTATACTCAGCAATTATCTCGGCAATTTACAGCGAAGCAGTAGGGCATCACCTTGCACGAACCTAAGCAAACCGGTGGTGCCGAGCAATCACACGGGAAGCGTGAGCAGCAGCACGCCTTTGAATGCGGTGACGACGAGCGGAGTGTCGTCGGTTACGAACACAGTCACGACCGCCAACTCGATCACGCACAGGGACATTGTGGCGAGTAGCCTTGCCGGTCGGAACACTAACAACTCGCCAAGGGGTCACAGTCCGACGAGAGAGCGAGAAAGTTACAGGTACGTTTCGGCCGGCTTGACGCGAGTGAAAAGTGAATTTTTTTTATGTTAATCATGGGATTTGATTTGTAGCAGCAACGTGAGCAGTCTCAGTAGGAGCAGCATAACACCGGTCAGCGTGCCAAACACTTCCTCCCCGGCTAATTCTAGTCTACCAGCGTACTCTAAGGCTCCAGGGTGGATAAGGTATGAATATGTTCTTTGAATAATTTTGCAATACCAATATCGCTGAAGCTAACGTTTAGTTTATTCGATTGCAGTAGCAATGCGCCGGCGTCAATGTCACCAGCAACAGCCACGTCGGCGCCACGACCAACACCGCCTCCGGTACCGCTGGGTATGCACACATTTGCCCCGCCGATGCCACCTTTCGCAGCGCCGCTACCACCGCCGGTTTCCAGCGCGAGTCCACATACTTCCTTGTCGTCGCTTCCGCCGCCTACATCTAATCCTAATCCATTCTCTGCGGAATCGCTGTTCCAAACTAGTGAGTCGTCGCTCTATCAATGCCAATTATGCAACAGAGATGGACAGATATTATTTCATGTATTGAAATGCATTTTTCGTAAAGTCGTAAAATATTTTGATGAAAGGAATTGTAACTCGTCCATCTCGTATTTCATTAGTTTATGAGCTCCTGAATACTATGTAAAATGTAGAATCGAAAATAGGTGTAAGCCACGTGCCCGGCGGCCAAACGGATATGTTGCGTCGCGAACTGGACAATCGGTTTTTGGCCTCGCAAGACAGTAGGAATGTCGCTGCAAACCTCGCTCTACCGCCCTATCACAGGACAGAGATGCACCATCATCAGCATCAGCATACGCACGTCCATCAGCACTCTGGGCCGATTTTACCACCGTCACCAGCATCGTCGCTATTTCCACCGCCGATCGTAAGTTTTCAATAATCAGATGTGACAATCTCGATCGAGCCGATTCACACGAATGTGTCTCTTTAGCAATTCAAGGACATTCCAAAGCTGGGGGGAGTGGACTCTCCATTTTTTCGGGGGAATCTCAATCTCGGCAACTACTCGAGTTTCAATGCAAGTCTACTGCATCCTGGCATTCCTCCGCCTTCGACGCCTTTTGCGCCTCCGACACACGTGTCGTCCTATCCACCAACGGTAACGCATCATTTCAAAGTTTGTACACCTTTTTAGAATCTCTGGCAAGATCAAATTGGGAAAAAATCATGGCTAATCGTTTATAGAAACCCGGCAAGTGGAATACGATGCACGTACGGATAGCCTGGGAGATTTATCATCACCAGCAGAAGACAGAAGCGAAATCTGGAATGCCCGCAAAGACGGATCTGCTAAGGCCGCCGGTTCACTTGTTCGGCCCAGCGGGACCAGCAGGTCTTGGATTATCCGGGCCGCCTTTAGCTCCCCCGTTCTCCTCGGCGTTATCGACGCATCCACCTGGTGCTCCGGTCTCGCACACAGTTGGGTTCCTATCGACGCCTGCTTCGCATATGGGTACGGATCACAAATTCGTCAAGTAAAATTGGATGGTCTGGTCAATGTAAATGCTCACTAAACTGGTTGTCGCACGTTTTAGGTCCAGGAATGTCGCCGTTTGGTAGATATCCGCCGACCTTCGCGACTGCGAATCCGAATTTCCCTCCCATGGCTGGTTTTCCACAAGCGAGAGAAATGCCACCAGGTCTGGCGGGAATGAGTGCAGTTCACGATCCTTGGAGAGGGTACGTTCAACAGATAAACATTCTCTCTTTTATACAAAAATCCATAAGATTATCGTGGAGTTACATGTGTTTTTGTTGTTTACAGATTACAGCGACCGCCGAACACATACCCACCGACGTCGACGGCCTGGGGCATGAAGCCCGAGCCGCCGCCCATCGACACGAGGCGAGCAGAGCTCGAGGAGCGTGAACGTGAGCGTGAACGGGAACGCGAGCGTGAGCGAGAGCGAGAAAGGGAACGCGAGAGGGAGCGCGAACGTGAGCGCGAAAAAGAACGTGAACGTGAGAGAGAACGCGAGCGTGAACGCGAACGAATAAGGAGGGAGCGAGAACGGGAAAAGGAGGAGAAACGAAAACAGCAAGAAGCTGAAAGAGAGCGTGAACGTCGAGAAAAGGAACGAAGGGAACACGAGAGGCGAGAACTCGAACGAGAAAGGATGATACAGCTACAACAACAGCAGCAGCAACAACAACAACAGCAGCAACAACAACAGAGTCGGCAACATATGGTTGTGGGTAGAGACAGATCGCCGCTGAGAAATGGAGGTAACCCGATGGATCCTACGCCGCTGGTCAGGGTAAAAGAAGAGCCAAGGAGTAAAGACGACGATGTCGTTATGCTCTCGAGGGCACCTCCGCCAGGCTCGCAGCCTCCGCCTAATGCCTTGCCAGATCCTAGGTGAGTCATTCGAAAATTCGGTCTTGTTATGTTGTCAATGGTTTCATGAATTTTAGTCGATCATTCGTTTATCTTTTTATTTTTGACTATCGATCGATTAAAGTACTGATGAAATGCGGCCCAATCATTCAGACCATCTTTGGTTGATATCTAGTTGATATTAATCGACACAAATTGGTGCATTCAATCACATTGTATAAATCATCCTCTCAAAAAGAAACTTAATGTAAACATTTGTTTTTTTTTTCTTTCAAATCCAGAGAAAAGTTCGATGCGCTGCGCAACGATCGTGCTTTGGAACAGCAAAACAAAATGCTCGATACTGAAAAGTGGATAAGGTTGGTTCTTTTTTTTCACTTCACTGTGCCAGTTCCTTACTTTCTAATTTTAACTTGAAGTAGACTTGAAGTGTTTTACTTAGCTTTCCATGACCTTATTTTTTTGACATTTTTAAAATGAGATTAAGTCACTTCCGTTTTGAAAACTTGGTACGTAATAACGAAGCTGTTTGCACAATTCAGTCTTTACGTAAATCTTTATGAATTGATTACACCTTTAGTTTACTTTGTAAAAGATTTGGTAGTAGTTTATTTAATAAAAGCCAGTTTATTAAGGAAAAATTGGTTTGAACGCAGGTACCACGCGCATCCACACGCTTACCTGACGAGCCGGCACCCGGCGCACGCAGCACCTCCGCCGCCTTCGATGAGCCGAGCGATGGCTGGCCTACCGCCTCTCACGCATCCGATGCAGCACTATGCTCCGCCACCACACTCGGCTCCGGGACAAATGCCGCCGACGGGTCCCTCGATGTGGCCGTCGCCGGATCCGTTCCGCGACCCGTACAGGTTCGACCCGTTGGTCGCCTCGTCGATCCGCTACAACAACCTGATGGCCGCGGCCGCCTACGACGAGGAGCGAGCGAAACTCTATGCTTCGGGCTACGCAGTGCCGCAGCCGCCGCCACCCTCGGCCGTCAGCTCGCTCAGGGCCAAAGATCCGAGTCCCGGGCCGCTGAGCAACCTTCACATGCATCACAGGGCAGGCCCGGGCCCGGGCGCGCCGCCGCCGCCCAGTGCCGCGACTGGGCAGCCGCAGGTCAGGCAGCTCGAGAGCATGGTGCACAACGCCGTGGACCTGCACAAAAAGGACGACTCGGCGCAGTCGCGATGATCGCGAGCGCACACCTGTACATAGACCACTAGCACCTATGCGAACGTATTTATAGAGATTAACGTCGCGTCTCGCTGCTGCGGCTCGCGACAAGTGATTAGCTACTATGGACTGTGTGTTACGGACGAGGCTCTTGGTTTCACGCCGGTTCTACCGAATCAGTCGCATTCGACACTGTTCGCATTCTCTTTTTTTTTCTTTCTCTCGATGAAACTTGCTGTTGATTATAGCTGCTGATACACTGACGGCGTACTGTGGCTTTTTCTATTTTTAGTGCGTCGTTGGTTTTTAAAGATCGATACTTTTTTTTCAAACGTAGTTCTACGTCAACGTTATTGCTTTTCATTTTCACGTAAAATGCAGCATGTCGAGAATGTAAATTAAGTTTTAGCAAAGGATCGCCTATTGATTTGGTTTTAGACTAAAGAGCTGACAAAGAATGTTTATGTTTTTTATTGTAATAGAAAAAATATATAGTTTTTTTTTAAACGAAAATACGTTTTCTTGAACACAGAATTCATGATTATATGATAATTTTGATTCGATGCGTATTTAATTTTTGATTGTTGATTGCTATTGTATCACTAAGCTCTTTCAAACAAGCAGAATGAGATGCTTTGGACTGATGATTACTGAAACGGAAGCTCTTTTTCACGTACAATGAACTTTGAGAAAGGCTTTGATGAATATTTTTAAGATGATTATTTAATGACATGTACATACTTTGTGATTTATACCACTTTGTCATGAAATTTTTCTTTAATTGAGTAAATTTTATTCTTTCGAGCGTTATAAGCTTACGTATAAAATGTATCTACTTGAGAGTAATAATAGATACTATTTATATGTATATATAACTGCAAAGTGATACGTTAGCTTTACTTTCAGTTGTAAAAAGTAAACAATAAAACTAAATAATAAAAATTTAGTGTTGAAAATAAACTTTTCTCTTTCTTGTGTTGATTAATTTACCTTTGTTCAAGGCCGAACAATCAAATGCGACTCGTTCGATACAACTGCTTGATTTTGTTTTTATTTAGAATTGGCAATTTATCCAATAATCAGCGAATTGATAAATTTTGTTATAAATAGTCGATTTAAAGCAATCGTTAACTCGTTGCTGCTTGTGATTCTTGGGACGTTTTCGTCGCTGATTTCGAATTCAATTGATTGGAAAAATCTTATCAAGTTCGAAATAATGGCAATTTGATTGTGAGTGATATTTCTCGTCTTTCATTTCGAAATCAGTGATCGAATAATAGGAATTCGTGCTTTCGACTTTGACGTTTCGTCTCTCTTAAAACAAAGCCAATTCCGAACGCTAAAATCGAGGAGCGAACATGCAAATGGATATAAAAAAAAGTAAATGAAAATGTAGAAAAAAAGACTCGAATATTTTAAATGTGTGACGCGCAAGAGTGATGGATCAAGTGTACTGGGAGCGATTGTGTGGTTTTTAGATAAATTATTAGATTAGTACGTAAGGGAAAAAAAACAGTGCAACAACATGATGCTCCGCGCAAGATACTTTGTCTGTCTATAGCGATTATAAGCATTATTCGTAAACGATGATAACTATCTGCGTAAAGTTATAAATATCGTGTGTAATATTAATTAATTACAAGTAGAGGCGAAAACAAGCGATGAACATGAAAAAAAGAACGTAGGATATAACTTGAAAGGTGCAACAAAAAAAAAAAGACATTTTCATAATCGAAAGGGAAACGCGTACTTTAGCTAAAGAAACAAAAAAACAAGGAGTGAATGGTGTTTGATGGATCGAGCGAAAAATGAATTTCGTCGAAAGCGCACTTTGATATCAGACGCGTCACTCGCTGACGTGAGAGAAATTGATCGCGTGAATGCGAGAGAGGAAGAAGTGGTGCGTGTCTGGAAAATACGATGATTCGTGCGTGAATGGTATTGTGTGGGAGATAAGGAAATGTGGCGAATTATTTAACTATTTATTTATTGTCAAGCGTTGAATGAGAATTATCGAATCTCTGTTGTCATCGTTGACGCGTCTGGAGAGAAATGTGTGGCTGAGTAAGAGATCGATAAGGTACGACTCTAACTATTATTTCATTGATGTTGATGTAAATTGTAATAGACGAATTTTATGTTCCAAAGCGAATGATATCGTCGAAAATAATGATTATTTGGTTGTACGAAAGGTGGCGATTAAAGGACAAAAACGAGCAATCATTTTTGAAAAAGACAGTTTTGTGTAACTTCCTGTGATATATTTGGAGCGAAATTAACACTTTCTGGCGAAATCAAGAATAGTAAATACTAATGCTGGCTCTTATTTTTGCTCGAGCTGAAACAGATGGAATCTAGCAACAACAGCTGCTAAATAATGTACCAATTATTCATTTTCAGTACCTTGGATAATCTGTACATCTAATTTACGTCAAACATGAATTTTCTGATAAAGAATATTGTATTTTGTGTACAAATTATAAATATCTAAAATGCATAATCGTGATCTTGAAGGCTTCTAGAAAATAGTTTGAGATAGCATTTACTGTGTAAATAAAGCAAGCTATATTTAGAAAAAAAAGATATTTAAATCTACGAAGCAATTCTAATAAATTATATCAATCATAACCATGTGTGGTTTTACTCTTCTAAACTATATGTGACTGTATATAACTCTATGTAATCAAATGAGTGTGCGGATACTAATTCCTAAATATTGAATAATGTGAAATTGTACGTAAAAAATTATTTTTCAAACTTTTAGATACAATAATTTTGACAAAACTTTTAGTTTCATGTGAAATTTTTGAAAATGAATTCTAAAACAGATTATCCAAGGTACTTATACCGACACGTTTTTCAAATCCGATTCTACCTGAGATCCTTTCAATTGCGCCTTTCTGCGACTACGTAATGTATATGGAACTTGAGAGAAAGTGAGAAATTCGTCAACCACCATCGATTGGACGCAAGTTAAATTCAATTTTCTGTGAATCGCAGAGAATTGATCAAGTAATGAATATTTAAGATAAAAATGCAATTGTAAAGTTTGAAATGGCGAGCGGTCGACGTATGCAATTGTTCACATTATTTTTTTCACAACGATTTGCGAACCGAACACGATGTGCGTCATTCGAGGAACTGTAGATATTTTTCATCAATGCAGCTAAAAACTGACGATTGCGAAGGATGGAAGGGGAGGTGCAGATCCATTGCGATGCAACGCAATGATTCTGTTGTTGTAGATAAGCTGAGATGACGCGACAAGAAGGAGCGTAGAGGACGTTTTGTGTGAATAGGTTTTTTCTAAAAACTGACGGTTCTTTGTAAAAGGATCGAATAATCATAGTTTCTATCAAAGTAGCAGCTCAATGTCTTTTGTATGATACCTTTCCTCCGATGTTTTCTATAACTATTGTTTTTTTGTAAATAATGAAGCTTCTTAGAAATGAATTATGTTTACACGTTTATTTCTTTTTTTCAAAAGTCCACTTTTTATTAATTCTAACAAAAATTACATCATCTCACACATTTTCCATCTATATCGTGGTGCACTTGTTGACACCTATTATTAAAGGTATTTTTCACATTCTCTGAAAAGACGAAAAAAAAATATACACACGCTAATTTTTCCAATTACGACTAAGGGTAAAAAGAACTATTTTTTATATACTTAAACACTATAAAGACATCATCTTATCCTCTCATGACATACTTTAACAAATATCAGTGACTCTTGCAGATAAAAATTGATTTTTTCGCATCACACTACAGAAGTAGTAGAAAATTTTATTGCGAATATCAGCATACGTGAAGTTTGTGTGTAAAAACGGAAATTTTTTTTTCAAATTTGTTTATTTCGAGTTGATATATTTATAATATAAAGTCATAGCTTTCCAAATTGTAATGTGTATGCTAAAAGGGTCTCCAAAAATTTACCCTTTCTCCTTTGTTGCTTATTTAAATTGTATTTCATTTCCGACCTAGATCGCTTTCGTTAGTTTGGAGCAAACATAATTCGACTCTGTATTTTACATTTTTCCTCATTAAAGTAATAAAAAAGATGACTAGCAGCGTACAACAAAAACGGATGTTTATCGAGCTATAAATAGCTCTTGAGCAATGAGTTGCAAATCCAATCAAAGATCGTACATGTAATTAATACTTTCCAACGAATATAAGAACCTGGCCAATTACATTCAAGATTAGCATGATGGAGAAATCCTTGATTGCTTATGTAACCAATGTATATTATAGAGCAAAAAGAAATCGGAAATTGACATAAAACTAGATTTTTATTCGTAATGAATTTGCTGCTAGACACTTTTACCAAACTAAAAGCACCTTATCGAAGAAATTCAAAGAGCTATATGAAACTAACGAAAGCACCCAAACAACACAGATCGCGTGCACACACTCACCAAGTGCTGACACACTAGAAAAACCAACGGTTTTGTTCATGAAAATACATTTGCTGTGTGTGCATGTGTGCAGGAGGTAGTCGGCAGCATGATGCATTATCGTGCCACAGGCGATTACCGTGAACTACTTGAGCTGGACCGCGTGTAGCGTCTGTGTCGGTCTCGTCTGTTATTGACTGGGGAACGCGAACGGGATCGAGGTCGACGTCGCGGTGGTGGTCGTGCTGGACTTCGGCCACGACGGTTCATCGGTGGCGAACGACGTCTGTAGCGCGGTGGCGAGTTTCCACGTCCACCTCCTCCACCACCTCCGCCTGCACCGGCACCCCACCTGGTTGGTGGTGGTCCACGACGATTCATCACCGGCGACATTCGGCGGATTGGTGCAGGTCGAGATTTTGGAACAAGCACTGGGGCTGCTGTGATTTCTTGGCCGTCAATTTGCCCTGGAGATTAAATATTTTTGCGAGAGGGTGTTAATTTTACAAAGTGAGTTTTTTCAATGAAATAATCATTATATTGAGATAAAAAAAAACTCTAGAGATTATACATTGTTTACAACAGTTTTTTTAATTCAGAAAAACTTATTTCCATTTAATTATCTTTTTTATGAATTATTTTTATCAAATCTAAAAAATAAGCAAACATTCATTTACCTCCATCCATGTGCTTCATAGCATTCTCTGCTTCGTCGGGAGTTTCAAATTCAACATATGCAAATCCTTTTCCATGTGTGGGATGAATTTTGTCAATGGGAAAATCAACCACTTTGATGTTTCCATAAGTAGAGAAAATTTCTGTAATGTGATCTTTTGTAACATTACGAGTCAAACGGCCAATATGAATTTTTGTTGGCCTTGGAGCTGGTGACCTCTCTCTACGAGGTTTCCTGCGAGGTGAAGGAGTTCTATAACACAAAACCAAATAATACTTTTATATTTCATGCTTCTTTGAATAGCTTTTATCAGCAACTTGAATGAAACAATGATTTTTTAAAGGAACAAAGTATGAAGATGGCATACCTGGATCTATGTTTAGGCTTTGGCTTCTCTACAACAGGATTTGGTTTCTTTTTTTCTCGTTCACGTTCCCTGTCCCTTTCTCTATCCCTCTCACGCTCCTTTTCCCTGTCCCTCTCACGGTCTCTATCCCTTTCTCGGTCCCTCTCTCTGTCCCTTTCCCTGTCACGCTCTCTTTCACGTTCTCTCTCACGTTCCCTCTCGCGTTCACGCTCTCTTTCTCTCTCCTTGTCCCTTTCCTTATCCCTATCTCTTTCTCTCTCCTTGGACACATGTCTTCGTGCATCTGCACTTTTGCTCCTGCTACGCTTGCGTCCCCTGTCACGAGAGCTTGCTGAGGAACTTCCAGAACTACTGGAGGATGAACTCGAGGAGGAACTAGATCTTGAGCTACTTCCACTGCTGGAGCTTGATGAACCAGAACTGCTGTCGGAGGAGCTATAAAGATAAACAAGGTTGTTTACTCAACTGCTCATAGCCTACACCACAATTTCGTAAAACATGCTCCAAAAACCATTCTTATCAGTTTTTTCAAATGCACAGTAGATAACTATCAAAACAGAACAGAAAAAGCATACAGTTGGTTTCACAAATACAGCACTTGAAAATAAAAACTCCAATAAAATATTAATTGGATTGGAGCAAGTTTGGTTGGTAGTAGTGACTATTATTTCTGAGCGTCTGTTTCACGCATCGCAATAGCTGTCAGCATTGGGAAACAAATTAAAATTGATAAGAACTGATGTTGTCCACGTACCTGCTACCGCTGCTCGACGAGGATGCCGATCTTTTCTTTCTGTCGCGAGCGCGTTTGTCCTTATCGCTGATTTCGGACTCGCTCTTGCTAGCGGTGCTGTCCTTCCGGCTTCGTGCCCTGAGAAAGTTTGGTTAACGCGCAGAGCGATTAGCGGATGACGGTTGTTTTTCCAACAAGTGATCAATAAAAAAAAGGCGAAACGGAAATCCACTTACATGATCGGCAACAGAAGATCCTCGGGCGTTTACGTGCCTGGATAAAAATCCGGCGACTCGTCGTTTGTTGGCACAAACTCTGCCCCGTATATATTTTGTGCGTGTGTCCGACAGTGTCCGAGATGCCGTGTGTATGAATATGGCGACCAGCGATACGAAAGCGGCCTCCACACGGCGTGTCCCGTGCCGCGCGCCGCACTACCGCCTTTCCAAGTTTGCCAATCGCACGGATTGAAAGTTCAGGAAAGCAACATTATACAACTCCTTTTCAAATTCGAACTCGACGTAGAAATGTTTGAAAATGAATTTTCAAAGGTATGTATCATAGAACTATCATTTATCAATTGTTTGGCCTTGTTAACTTTGACGTTTTGTTTAAGTTTATAAATTAATTTTCAAGAATTAATTTAGAAATTACTGCACTGGTAGGTTACAAACAATACAAACCACGAAGGCCTGGAGCTTGAACTATTAGAAAATTCATTAAAGTTTTCACTCCAGAAAATGATCTCGATAGCCAATGAATTGGAAATCCAAAGAGTTCAAAAACCGAAAGATCGTAAAGCACTTTATAAGGTAAAAAGAAAATAATTTAATTATTAACAATATGCTTCAAATATATAATTTGAACATTTTGATGTAGCAACTCTCGGCAATTAATAGACGCCGGTTGAATGATCTATAATGAAGTATAAAAATAATATATATACTAGACAAAACGAAGGAGGCAAACGGACAAACTAATCGGCATCAAGCTATTAATTAAGACAGTCTCACAACTCAAAACTTTTCTGTTTGGTAATTGATGATTGTAATAGATTGAATTATATTGATATTTTGTTTATGGCGTGGTTTCATTGGTTTTCAAAAGTAAGGCTGAGTCATGAATGTCAAGTACTTTGATTAAATAAAATAAATTACTCGAAAAATTGAATTTTTAACTTTGAAATAAGTATACATTTAAACGTATGTGCAGACAATGCCGCAAGCATTTACGGGAAAAATCGATATTGGCATGAGCGTCGCTTGATCCAACATTTCTTCCGCCACTTTTATCTTATTTCATTGATAGTAATTAGCAAAGATATTAAATTATTTCCTGATTAATTGATTATACCAACTTTGTAAATTTTGTCGATCAAAATAATATTCCTGAAATTCGAAATTTACCCATGAAAAATACCATCATGCTTTTAACTTCCTCCCCTTCTCTTTCCCCTCATATATACTCTGATTCACGTAGGGTACGAACGCTATAGCTGACGCCCTTTTCGTCGACGCTGCGCAGTCTTTTCGAGCATTACTATGGCGTATGTATTCTACAACTATGTATTTTTTTATTTTATCTACACTATAATTTATGTAAAGTTTGTCGATCCTTTGAAAAATGTTGTACAACAACGAAATATTAAACAATTTCTTTGTAATAAAGACTATGAATATATATTTTGTTTTTATCAAGTTTTACGATTTGAACGATTCCTGCAAGCATTAATTATCGTGCACATGTCCAGTTTTTAAATAATGTAAATAAAACGAAATTAATTATTTCACATATAACTTTTTAATAGAATTTTTCCAAGTTAAAAATGACGGATGATCAACGTTATAATTATACAATCATTGATTCAACGAGCGTTGATGGACTTTCGAGTAGAATCGCTGGTAGCATGTCATTGAAGGAATACTTAAAAATTTACCAGTCATTGGGAAATGTAAAGCTGAATACGTTTATGTTTACGGGCGAGATGAGCATGTAATAAGGAGTAAAAAAAAGACCATTGATGGTTATGGAATGAATCTTTCAGGTAAATTAATCTTTTACAAACGCGATAGTTTCTAGAATCGTGAAAAAATAAGAATTTTTTACCCTGCGATGTTTTCTTCTGATAAATGGAAAGGAACATTGTTGAAAATATTTTGAAAGATGTAGAAATGTTGATAGGGTGCAAATTGATAAAATATGAAAAAATATACGTCATTTTAGATTGGACCGTGCGATGGTCTAAAAGCAGCGGACATGCTATGGGTATCGCGCTATATCTTGCAGCGTGTTTCTCAAGATTTTCGGATGACTGTGAAAATGAAAATACTGAAAAATAAGTATTCCAAGGCATACTTTCCGCGTACTTGCTTTTATTTTTCAACCAAAGCTATGCGCGAAGAAGGTGGCTTGGACCACATTAATGTAGCCTGTAAACGATTGGAATCAGGTCATAAGGAAGATGTACATCAGTATGATACAATGGTGATGAGTCCGTATGTAACAAGTACTTGTCAGATTGTTATATCTGAATTTGTCAAGAAAAATCGTAAAGGGTTTCTTATGGATACCAGACCCGCAGCTGCTATCGATCCTTGTGATGTTGTCAAGACTATTGTTAAGAGATGCATCGCATAATTTTGATGAACCCTTTGTTTGGTTTTTCCACGATTATCGAAATCGCCAGTCTGATAATGAGCATTATTAGTTGCGGATATTTTTAACTTGAGATATAAATTAGATATTGTTTATGAACAAATTGGAATGAATCATGGAACATATTATGACAGAACACAAGGAGGGAGGAACATAAATAAACTAAAAAGTGATAATTTTTAAAAAACAAATTTATTATCATATTTAAGAATATGTTCATTAAATAAAACACGGCATTCCTTATTATACATTGTGTTTTTTTAGTAAAAAAAATCACACGAAACAAAAAAAAACGTGAAACTTTGTCACTCGTATTTCGAGAAAATAAACAGTAATAGCGTAATTATGTACTTGAGTTGTTGGTGTAGCTACCATAGAATATATATATAATCATACAAAAAATTATACCATCTTTTTGTACAATGTATCGAAGCACTTTTTCGACTGTAAATAATAAACCAAGGAAATCGAACGTAATTCCACGTCGTTTTATTTTCTCATATAGAATAGTGGCGATACGCAAAGTACCGAAATATATACGTATTTACATTGAAAGTTTAGCAATAACGAGCATTATGTACAAGTACATCAATCACAAACACTAAAACGTTCGTCGCATCTTGTACAACTTACTATGTCGCCATTAATTACTTTTTTTATTACTTTGCTTTCTCGATCTTGATTATTGAAGCTCTCTTTCTCTCAAGTTTTCGAATATCAATTTTGTAAGACTCATTACACTGATGGAGAAAATATGGATTTATCATGCAAACATGTAAAATTGTAAACCATCTTGTGTAATTTCTGTTTGGCACGGTACACTATGCAAAATTTAAACAAGTGCTATCATGATTTGGTCTTTTTTTCTTTCAGTAGAGACTATAGAATCTCGGAAGCTTCGATTGTTCGTGAAAGTAGTTTTTTTTTCATTATTTTACACATAAAAAATTGGAAATTCATGATTGCGACCTTAATGTCCGCGTATAGATAGTTTTAGAGTATGTAATTTATAGATAATATGTATAATGTATATATTACAAGTTCCTCATTCTCCTTTCAACTGAAAATTGTAATGTTTCATAACCGACTGCCAGTCGAGCTAAACCCACAAGGCAGTCATATAATTGTGTACTTTCGTATGGCTAAAGTCTTGTTCTTTTGCCTGACATCCATGCATTCACGCGCACACTCGTGAAGATTGCCATGTTAATTTTCAAGGGCACACCAATTAAATCTACAACCATTGTCCGTATGATCAAAACCGGCAAAACCACGCGCTTTTTTTACGTATAAATAGTACTTTTTTTTCGTTAAATAGCTGATTGAATATTAAAAATTTACTACACAATCCACAAATATGATTTTTTTTACACAAAATTCGTTAATCTAGCTTCACGATGACTTGACTCGGTTAAGTAACTCTGTTAATGGACATTAGACATTTTTTCATACTCTTTGTATTACCTTTTTTTCACGCATACTTTTGTTTTGGATGATTACGTAGAAAAACGCCAAAAATCAAGTGAATCAATCATAAATCTCCACAGATCGTATCATCCAAGTGGGTATAAACATTATACATTATACAATTTATAACAATAATGATAACTACTACCATGTGTCCTCTTTTAAAAATTTTGATTTTCTCGTAAATCCGTACACTTTTGTATCCCGACTGAACTAGATTAGTAAATGTGTTGTAAGGAAAACCCATCGTTAGTAGAGGTAAAAATAATATATCACCGTTTTTTTTTGGTTCTGAGAAAACCTCTAAAATAAAAATAAATAATTAGAGAGAAAAATCGTTTAAACGAATTATGTCGAGAACATCTAAAAAGACTTTTTTTCTCTTGAATTAACATTACGCGCTTAACGTTAGGCTTGGTGATCACTTCTTTTTTTATCTAATGTGATGCATGTTATAAGTTGTATACTGCAAAAGTTCCAATCTATACATAAATATATATATAATTTCACGCTGCTCGTCCGTTCACTCTTGAACAGTTAAAAAAAGAGAAGAAAAAAAAGGAGGAAAAGGATGGGAGCGAGTAATTAGAAAAAACGAGGTCTCGATAACAACACCGTATAAAAATCTAAACTGACCTTAACATTTACGTTAATCCGCTATATAAAAACAAAATCGGGAGGGCACAATAGTTAATGCCTGCCATTGGTACACGTAGTGTGTGTATGTGTGTATGTTTGTGTGTGACGCACCCACGTTTCACTTACGCGCGTGTATGTGTAATTAGCGTGTGTCGTGTTTTATCAAAAAATGTACTTCAGTCTCTAATCACCAGCTACCACACGTATGTTTTTAAATGTCCTAGTCTCTATTGCACATCATCAGTGCTTCAAATAAAGTCTCTCTCATTCTTTATCGTCGCACCTAGCAGCAGCGGCAGCAGCGAACTACTAAACTCGACGGCAGGTGTGTATGTACAATGAAAAAAACGATGTGGTGCACGACGACAAAGCAGCGGCACTATTATGAACGAACGCTGTACACACACATACACCAGAAAACCGAAACAGAAACGGAAACCGAAAAAAAAAAAAGAATCAGTCCTCTGTGTGTTTAGACGGAGACCTGGCACTTGTGAGCCTTAGCGGCAGTCTTCTTGGCGCAGGCTTTAACACCGTCCTTGGGGTTAAAGAGGCTGGGCGAGTTTCGGCTAATCTCCCTCCAGCCGCAAATCGGCGGGGAGACGTAACAGCTGCGCTATACGGATATCTCGTAGTTCATGTCGTAAACACTAGCGCGATCGGGCGTCGGAGTTGCGTTGGCCTCGCTATTGGCTCCCTGCGCGGCGGCGGCGGCGGCCAGCTGCTGACCTTGAGCGTTGACCACGGCCGTCTGAGGGGCGACCATCTCGAGGGAGTCGGTCATCTCGAGGGCGCGCACAAAGGACATTGGTCGCCGCCTGTTCTCGCCCGTCGCGGCCGCCACCGCCGCCGCCGCCTGCGCCACGTTGCTCGCCGACGACGTGGGTGTGGTCGGCGTGGCCATGCTGGCTTTGCGCTTCACCTGCGGCGACGCGTGCGGCGGGAACACCGGCACTCCGCCGCGGAGGACCGGGTGATAGGCGGCACGCGCTGGCGCCGCCGCGTAAGGCTGCTGCGTCGGTGACGTGGGGTTCGAGCGGTAGTAGTCGTACGGCAGAGGTGGACGTTGCGCTCCAGGGCCACCCTGTGAAAGAAAAATCAAATTTATCAACCAACTGAAGCTTTCATTGACGTTGATGGATTTTCAATCTCATTACGAAACAAAGCACTCCGAGGGGCTTATCAAAGCTCGGCTTGTGTGTACATAAAAGCTTAAAACCAATTTGATGTAATTTCGTTTCGCCTTGCAGCCGGCGGGTGCGGCGGCGGATGAACGAGTAAACGCATTACATTAATTAACACATCCTCATAGCCTTAACGGTATAGATTTTCTATTTCCATCGTTGCTGCTGACTGCGACGGCGACGACGGCCTTTTAAACCAATCAAGTAACAAAAGTGTACTCGAGGTTGCGAGCCTTCAGCCTTGTGTCACAGCGTGACACCCGATACCTTCTCGCAGCCGCAGCGTCACAATGTTACACACGCACGCACACACGCGCGCCCATTATATTTTTTCCCGGATGGATAATTTTATTTTGCCGATTATAAAAATAGCGACGTGTGTGTGTCGTTGACCTCGTTTTATTGGTAAAATCAACCGACGACGGTGGAATAAAAGTTTTCTCGTCTTTTTTTTTTTGTAATTCACTTTTGCTGCGGGGAAAGAGACGTACTTATTGGAAAGTTGCTCGAGTCGTTAATTTACTAATTTGATTCGAGGAGGCGAATGTTACGTTTATTGGTGTATGGTGAACCGAGCAAACAAGACAGTAAACGTAAATAAGGCGCAGTAAACTTTATAATGCAGTTACAGCGCGCAAATAACATTGTGCGCATCGCTTTTGAAATTCTCGGCGAAGTGTGTACGTGCAATCGATGAATAATGCATTTTCGTAAACTCGACGTCTTCCGACGAATGTGTATATATATCCATCAACGGAATCTCGTTGTTTAATTATTTAGCGGAAGGTCTCGCAACAAACTTTATTCGGTGCTTAATGAAATTATAAATAACTCGCGTAACTAAGACACATCGGTTCCATGAAAAAAAAAACTTTTTTTTCCGATAATCCATCTGGAAGTTTTAATGCTTTCCGCGCAGCTACCGAGGGCACGGTAGTATAAAACCGAAAGCTCGAAAAACGCAATTTCACTTTGTTAAAAACCAATGAAATTACTCCGCCTCATTAGGCGCTCAATCGGCGCTATAGCCAACACCGCCGCGGGTGATTTGATTTACGAGCTCCCATGGAATTTGCGACGACTAGTCCATCAATATCGAAGCGGAAATTGATGACAAAAAAAAAAGCGTAAAGAAGCAAAAGAGACGTGTTGTGACCTGATGTTGTTGAGCGGCCGGATGTGTGACGCTAGGCGGATATGCATTGCTAGGCGAATTGTCTTTCCACGTGTAAATGCCTCTCTGCGGCGAGCCAGCCAACTCGCGAATATTATCGACGGTGTTGTTGGTTCTGGCGTAAGGATGCTCATTGGCCTGGCGTACGAGTTCGCTCTCGGACAGGAAGCGTCGCTGTGGACTGTAGCCTGGATTTTGTTGCTGCTGTTGGGCATCGTAGTACTTTTGCTGCTGCTGCTGCTGTGGTTGAAGATCGGACACACCGATGAAATCCGGGCGACGTGCCTGCGTCGGAGTGCCCGGGTTCGACCTGCAAACAAAATCAAACGCGATTCGTTAAATGTTTTTTTTTCCTTCTTTCTTTTCCTTTCTAGGTCAACTGCGTGATGATATATTATAAAGGTGGGTTAACGATGTAAGAAGGAAGGGCGTATGAGGGGAGAAGGATTTATATTTTAAGGGAGGAGCTGTCGTATATAAAAGCAATGTAGCCGAGGAAAGCGCGCGCGATCGAGCGATATCGTACCCCCGAGGTCGATCAAACTTTCGCCAGAGGCAATTAACGAATGATATATACACACGCGTGTCGCGCGTTTAAAGTCGATGTGTGTTGTTGATGATCTGACGTCAATGCTAAAATCCCACTGCCATTTACGCTGCTTTATACTGCTGCACTGCAATTATTGGTCACGTCCGCTCATCGACGACATTTAAAAACAATGAGCAAAAAAAATGAGGTCTAGACAAGTAGCGAGAAAGAGAGAGAGAGAAAAATGAGGAATTATAAGCCTCGCGCGGAAAATTCACGCGCGCTCGCGAGTGTGTATACATGTGCAAGGCTACACGAGTTTTTTTTTCTCCTTTTTTTTCTACTCACTTGCTCCGATAATGAACCTCGGCGGGCGGGCGGCACTCGTCGTCGAGCAAAAGCCTACTGCCACTAATTATCAACAGGGTTGGTGTCGTTATTGATTTCTCTTTCATTAGTACTCACATGTACATATATAACGAGCCCTTTTACTGCTAGCCTTCGACATTCGACAACGCGCGCTTGCAGGTGGTGGTCTCTCTCACTTTTGTGTTTAATGAGTATACCAATCTCGCACACCAATTGCCCCGCGCAAGCTCTTTGTAATTACAACGAGTGAGGAGGGGCGGGGAGAGGGAGAGTAGAGGGATATACATTGATTTTAAAAAAAAATTAAATAAATTTTCATAGCTTAGCCATGTCTCACTTCTAGCGTAACTAGATATATATAAAAAAAACAGTAAATTCATTAAGTAAAATACACAACAGTACAGATAATGAAAAAAAAAAGTAAGCCGTACAGTGACTGCAAGGCCGTCGATATACGAAATGAAATAGAGAGGACAGAGAGTTGATGATCGATGAGAGAGAAAAAGAGAGAGAGACGATGATGTGTGTGACAATTGTTGTATAAATGGATGATGACGCAACTAGCGTGTACGTATACAGTGACAAACAACTTATACAATATACGCACAGGTAATACACATTACTCTTCGAGCAACAGACACAACAAGTGGGAAATATGATATATACAGATATATATGCACATTACAGACAAAAAAAAATTGCAGAAGGTCTAGATTAAGAGTGAAGCTTCTAACAAACAAACTACGGTGACAGTGAGATTTTTTTTAAACAGCGAGTGAGTGAAAGAAAAAGAGAGAAAAAAAAATTTTTTTTTTATGCGTCCTTGAGTGGCGTTCGTGTTTTACCTGCAGTAGGTCGCAACATGTGACTGGCCGAAAGCAGCTCCTTGCAGTTACCACCCCCTGCAGCGGCAACACAAACTCATCTATATACAACCACATAATCTCCATACGTCGTCGACGATTGTCGTTTCTTTTTGCATTATTCTTTTTTTTTTGTTTTAACGTGCAAGCGCGCTAATTTTTTTTTTATTTTACCCTCGTATATACTCGTCGCACGCGCGCGCGCATGTTTCGAGCTTTTTTCCCTCTATTACGACGCCCTTCGTACAAGCGAATACTTTTACGTAACAACGCGCTAGTTACGGCGATTGAACTTGACTTTTACAAGACGATGCAATAAGAGCGATTTTAAAAATAGAATTTCGACGGCATTTTTTTTCCTCTTCTTCTGTATTCCTGCGGGCGGTGAGAAGAAAAGCTCGAGGCGTGCGCGCGAGTCGCGCGGATCACTATTTTTGTCGAGTTTTTGAGTGTACGTGTGTGTATGTGGGTGCGGGTGTGTATGTGTGGGTGAGAGGCGAAAAAGATCTCGGTGAAAAATGCGGTGACTTGATTGAACGAGAGCGAGAGAAAGAAAAAAAAAGAGAGCCAGAGAGTGAGAGCGAGAAAGAGCACATAAGTATATATATGAATGTAACAGGAACAAACGTGAGGGAATTAACTTGTCCGTTACTCACGATGTTAGACAAGCTCGTTCGATCTCAACTAAAAGAAAAAGGGAAATTATTTGATTTTCCAATTTAAATCACACATTTGCTTTTGTTATTGTTAGAATTTTTTTTTACTCAAGTTTTTTTTTCAAAGATCACTAATGGAACTATTTAGGCAATTTACATTATTGACGGGACAGTTTTATTACTTCCGATCGAGTGCTTGCATTTTATGTAGATAATAATAAATATACAAGGGAATAGAGAGACAAAGACAGATACAAAAGTGACAGCGTTAGCAGAGGTGTTTTATACAAAGTCTGGTTATAGTAAGAATGTCAAATATATAATAGTAGTATATCTAATAATAAAAAAAAAGATAGAGAGATACGGGCAAGAGATACGAGAATAGGGGCGAAGGGTATCCACAGAGGTTCTCTCAACGTTTAAATAGATCGGATAGACGTATATATGTCATTCACGTTTATATAGAGATGCAAAAGATATATATTTATACATATTTATACAAAATCGTGGCTTCTAAAGTCAAAAAATTAAAAAAAAAATACAAAAAGAGATTTCAGACGGTGCTTACACTGATTATTCGAGTAAAAAAAATTACAAGAAAAAGAATACAACAAAGATATATAATAGAAAAGTATATAAGACTGTGCGCGCTCGAGGAGGGACATCGAGACATAACCGTGTATATAAGATACTTGGGGGGTGGGGCAACAATTCGCGATACAAAGAGAGCACATACCTGCGGATGGGACTGGAAATGGCAAGTGGCGTAGGCACACCGATAGCCTTGATCCGCTGCGACATCGTCGGACTCGCGCCACCTTGGCGCGTCGCCGGCGAATTACTCGATTCTGCAAGTGGATCCGGCGTGTGACTTCTCGAGCCGTTCATACCTCTGCGAGGAATAAATAGAAAAACGAAAACGTTACATCATTTAGTAGGGATAAAAACAAGAATTGGTGTGCATTGATATACCTTGGCTTAGGATGTGGACTACCACGTGGATAGTGCATGGGGTGGCGATGCTGGGTTGGATGCCTGGGAGATTCGTTGTTCTCCACAGGTGGCAGGTAAAAATTGTTTTTCGAGCCGTGTCTCTGCAACGGCGGAGTCGGCTCGCAGTCGGCTGATTGCGAAGCTGTTGGCTCCATGTCTGTGTCGGAGCCGTCTCTGCCTGGCGACAGCTAAAATCACATAACACACCCATCAGCTACATCATCGCTCGTTCAAACAAACTCTACATAATCGATCGACTGTTAATAACAAACTTGATTGATTAATTTACCGTGCGTCGTGGGTGGGTCAAGGATTTGGGAGTGTGTCTTTTTTACCTTCGTATCGTTAGCTTCGTCGGGTTTTGCGGTTTTATAAAACTTAAAAGCGCAGATGTCGTTAAATTTGCATGCTCGACGTCTTAATCGCATCCATCTGTACTTTTAAGAAACAACAATAATCGATCAGCAATCAGTACACATTCTTCAATGAAAAAAAGCTCCTCTACTGATATGTACATTTGCGCAAAATATAAGCGTTACGAAGCGTTGCGCGAGGATTCAAGGGGACACCTTTTTTTTCTTTTCATTTACGTATGTACAAAAGCTCGGATTGCGACTAGCTCTTACCTTATTGTAAGCATTTGAACTGGCATTTCTAACACCATTGCTGCTATCCATGTAGGTTTTTACCTGGTTCTCGCTGTCTATCGTTGAGATTTCAGACGTGCACGCTCCGCGTCGTTTTCCTGAATACTTTTCAGGCTTGATTAAGCTGCAAGACAATTAATTATTTGGTGGCTTTTTCGATTGTCTGAGTGAGATTTGAATGAAATGAAAAGAGGGCTAGTATACCTCGGATATTGTGGTCCGAATTGTGTGTAGCAGCAATTGTGTATGCACCCCCTGGAGAAAGGATTGTAGCCACCGTTGAACTTTCCAGTCACTTGCTCGTTCGTCGTGCGGCCCCGCGAGACCAGCACTATGTGAAAGCCCGTTAATCCAAAAATTGGAATGAAAAGGAGAGCCACTATTCCCATGAGTACCATACTGATGAAGGCGTTAAGGAAACATTATTATTTGCAGTGCGAAACGAAAGCTCGTCAAACGGATTTTATACGAGAATTTCATTAGCCCTATAAATTAGATTGCTGAATTAATGGTGTTACTGAGAAAGGATACGATACAATGGTTGGCACCTCGCCAAGTTTTTGTTTGTGCTCCAAAACAAAGTACAGGCACAATCCAAATATACTGAGCATGTGCATGCTCAGCGATAGAAGGAAGAAGAAGAAGAAACGGTAGTTTCTCCTACCAATACAATTGTTTACCCATGGACAGTGATGGTCAAAAGTCTGAAATGATAATATTGACAACGAAAATAGTCGATTTATTCTACTTGCACTGGGTGAAAGCTAATAACAAACCTCTATACAATGATTGCAAACACTGCAATGCGAACATCTTGGTGGCCGATAAAATTTGCATGTAACACACCACTTCATGCGCACTGTGATGCCATTAATTTCAACATTTTTGTACAATGGTGCTCTGTAATCATCATCCCTGTCTTCATCTGGTGGAGCTATTAAAAAAAAGATGTAACTTTGTTTAAAAAAAATTCTGATTCAATGGTAATCAAATGTGCATTTGAAGTTTTACCTTTCGGTATGACTCCTGGATCCATAAAAGTGGCTAGTGTGAAATTTGCCAGCACAAAGAATGTGATGACCCCTTGAAGTGCTGGCACCCATGGATATCGAGAAACGTAATACTGACAGCTGCAATGGAAGTAATAGACTGATAAATATTTAAAATCAGCAAATAATGTAGGCTAAACTAATCAATACTTGATAATCAATAATAGCAGATAACAATCTAGAGTGGCTATTAGAAATATCATGACAAATATTTTGTCAATACAGCAAAAAAAAGCTTTTCCAGCTAATACCCTGAGCCAACTGTTCTTATCTAAACAAACTGCAAAGCCTACCCAGCCAGCCAGGACAGGCCACTTTCTTTTATCAGAATTATTAAAGGTATGCCTGAAAATAACATCCCAGCCACTGACTCACCCACCTCCACAATACTAACATCATGAGCAATGCTTCCAGTAATCAAAACCAATTTCCCTTCACACACATCCTCTCTCTCTCACTCTCACATAGTCTTTGAACATTTTAACTCTTTGACTACTTGAGAATCTCACTGCTAAATTTAAAATTCCTTCCATTGGTTGAATTGAAAAATCATGCAAACTTTTGGCATCTAATTCACGCGAGTTTTGCCTTGCAAAACGTGTCTACGGAATAATAAGTAGTAAATGAGGCGTGCAAAAATTGCTGGAGCTTCAAAGCTCTGCCCGGGTGAAAATCAGCTGAGGGTTGTTACTCACGGGAAGTAAAAGAAGCAGGTGGTGGTGCTGAGTAAAAGTGCCCAGGCGAAGGTGGCCGGGAGGTACTTGGTCTTTGCGTCGCATTTGGGCATCCTGACGGCTTCGTGTTATCTCCTCAGAGTGGTGCGGTCGTCGTTTCTCCGGCTGAACTGCCTTGCTGCCTGCACTTCACTCTCTCGTGTGTCAGAGAGAGAGTCGCCGCTAGCAATGATTTCTGCTGCGAGGAAACATGGCCGCGTCCATTGCTGCCTGGCCTGGCTGCGCTCTTGCTCTTGCTCGCTGCTTAGCTGCTGCGACAACACACACTTGCCGCCGACGAACTTGGCTCCGCGGCCTGAAAGGTTATGCTACCCTCGGGAGCGTCCTCGCGGGCAGCCACTGCCCCATTCCTGCGAGCGTTGCTTTCTCGTGTATCTAAGCACTTCACAAGTCGTCGTCGCCGCGCACACACCGACGAGCAGCGAGCAGCACGCAACTACTGGCGCGCGCTTAGAACCAGCAGAGCATAGGTACTCCTTCCCGAGCAACGGCTGTACCTACACCACCACACGGACACACCACGGGAAAAACCTCGCGCGCTAGCTCTAAAGCTCACGGCTACGCTACCTATAGCTCTTTCTCTCTCGCACTCGAGCACACACTGCAGCTCGCTCGCTCCCGACTTTGTCGCGCGACACATGCGAGCATTTCACCGATTTCACGAGAGTGTGTGAGAGTGTGTGCGACGAGTGCGCGTGCACGTATGTGGATGAGCTCGTTTTACACTCGGTATCCAACGACTCGCTTTTCAACCAATCAACTGTTTCGTCGTCGTCGTTGTGCATTAACTTTTCGCGAGAGAGGTTATCAAACACTTTTGGTAAGAATTCTCCAGTTATTCATCAATCCACATCGTAATTTGAATCTTTGTCGAATGACGAGAGGTTGGGCGGGTAAGACACTGGACACAAGTTTAAAAGGGGCCGACTTTCTTATCGGCTTGTGTGCGTCATGTACTGGATGTTCAATTCGTAAGCTAACGAAATCATGAGATAACTTATCTCGACAATTGGCTTACTTTTCCGGTGAACTAGATTTGCGGATTTATCGAGAATCAAGATTCTCTCTTTCGTCAACTTGAAATAGTTGATGATGTCGCGAAGAAAAATAAAAAAAGAGTGCGTTTCTGATAAGACACTGTGTATACGGTACTCGAGCGTGTGTGCGTGAATTCATTTGATTGCGGTGTTGCCGAATCATTCTTCTCGCGACTGCAGCGCTTTTTTAGTTCCAGAAAAAACTAGCGCCCCATTCAAAAGCTGCTCTGCCAGTTTTTTTTTTTTTTTGCAGCGAAAAAAAATTTGTATCGCATCACGATGATATCACGCGACAATTAGTTGATAAATTACTTACAGTTTTTAAATCATTCATAAGCATTATATGACGTAATTGACGTAAGTATTGAATTTTATTGATAAATCATAAACTAATTGTATATCGACTCATAGAATATAATATATTTCGTTTGTCATTTATTTTTAAGAAAATAAGACGATGATTTTCTTGTTAGTAATTGATAATTGACTGGTAACCCAATTTTCAAATGTTCACACTATAGTTCACACGTGATTAGAGCGCACGTGAGTTCCCACGCGATCATAGTGTATGTAGATTGTACATGCAAATATGTAAATGTTTGGGCGATGCTCTAACCTTTTATTGTAGGTAGGCCTGTGGCGCCCCTCCTTGCGGGCCGCAGGTCTATACCTACAATAAAAGGCTAGAGCATCGTCCAAACATTTATTTGCATCTACTATGATCGCGTGGGAACTCACGTGCGCTCTAATCACGTGTGAACTATAGTGTGAACATTTGAAAATTGGGTACTGGTTACTGCTGGTTACCAGTCAATTATCAATTATTAACAAGAAAATCGTCCTCTTAAGAAATATATTACATGGCGGGCCGCAGCCCGCAGGCCTACCTACAATAAAAGGGTTTAACAAAAGTATTACGATATCTTGCTTTTAATTAATGCGTTGGCGATAAATTTGATTGGCAAGTCTCTCTTGCTCCCGGATCATAGGGTGTATCTACATATGCGCTTTGTGCCTTGTTCCTATTTTCAAATTTTGTTATTAATTGCTTTAAACAATTATATTTGCAAGTTTTCAAATTCCACTATGCATATTATAGATAGATTAATCATGTTATGCGTGTTCCGCTTTGAAATTATATAAATAGGCGTAAAATTGTTGAACGGTACAAGGTATCTACAAGGCGCAAAGCGCAAGACACAAGGCACAAGGCGCATATGTAGATACACCCATACAGCGGCGAAGAGTATGTTGGCGAAGGTGAAGTTACATAACAACTCGGCACAAGGTTAACCTCAAAATCTCTGGCTCAAAGAAACTGCGCAAGTGCCATGCAAGTGCACAGTTTTAACGAAAATGCAATCGCAATGTAAGTAAATACTGTGCAACTGACGTAAAGTATACCACATTTGAAATCACACATTTTTTCGTATCTCAAAGCGATCAACTGTTTTAATTGTCAACTTTTTCAATCAAAGCCAAAAAGATAAGAAGTGACCATGGTTAACCCGAATCAAGTCCTTACGATCGACGACGTTCATACTCATGCGGAGCGTGTCCACTTTTTGAACCAGGAATGCGGTACCGCTGGACTGACTACATCTTTATACACTTACATTGCAGGTTTGTGTCAAATACTTCAAGTACGTTGTTTAACATTATAAACAACTAAAAAAGCTGAATCAATCAGCTCATCTCCAGATTTGATTCCACATTGAGTCACTTTCTTTTTTGGGTTTAGTAGAGAATTTCTCTGGTGTATTGATATAAATTTTTTTGTTCACAGGTGTAGTGGGAATTCCTTTGCTGCTTAAAATTGTCCGTATACCAATGCCTTTCGAATACAAGATTGCCAGTGGTGCACTGTTGTCTATCGTAGTTTCTTGCTATGCTGGAGTTCACACTAAACAGAAATGTGAAGAAGATCTCAAAAAGCAACTTGATGCAAAATTGATGGCTTAATTTTGTTCTTATAAGTGATATTCAAAATGAGCAGTGTTTTGAAAAGACTTTTGCCATTTGTAAAAAGTGGTTTGGTTCTGCAACGACCAAATCTACTTGGACAATCATGGCACCTACCAAAGCGCACGAGACACGAAGATGAATTTTTCATGGTTGAAGAAGAAAGAGAATTAATAAACCCAGAATACAATGAGATAGCTAATGAGTATCTGGGCGTAGTAGCAAAGGGTCATAGAACTTTTGTGATTCAACCATACATCAAATGGGGTAAAGATAAAAAACAACAAACCACTCGAGAGTTGCAACTTGATGAATCTGTTGCACTAGTTGAAACATTACCGTATTGGGAAGTGGTAGATAAAATGTGGGTTCCACTGATGAATTTCGACAGAAAACAACTAGTTGGATCTGGTGGTTTAGAAAATATCAAAACTAGAATCAAGTGTGGCAGAAATGTTACAGCAGTTTTTGTTAGTACAAACACACTGAAGCATGTGCAACTTTTAGAACTTGAAAAAATATTTGGTTTGCCAGTTTACGACAGATACTCTATAGTTATACACATTTTTAGGAGTCATGCAAGGAGTCCCGAAGCCAAACTTCAAGTGGCCCTGGCTGAACTCCCATATATTTACAAAAAAATGAGTGAATTGGGAGGAAGGATAAATTTATTAGAAAAACGTAGAATGTATTTGCAGGCACGTGAGTCACAACTTAGAAGTGCTTTGAAAAAGCTCAAATTGCATCGAGAAGCCGTTCGCAATAAAAGAAAGTATCATGGATTTGCTACTGTTGCTGTAGTAGGATACACAAATGCGGGAAAAACTTCTCTAATTAAAGGCAAGTTTTCAAAACTTTATTCAAAAAAAAATTTTTGAAATCACAATTTTAAAACTGATTTTACAATAATTTTGTTTCATTTCAGCTTTAACTGGCGATGCCGGATTAGAACCCAAGAATTTTTTGTTTGCTACACTTGATACCACAGCGCACGAAGGTATCCTTCCATGTAAACTGAAAGTTTTGTACATTGACACCATTGGCTTCATACAAGATGTACCAGAAACGTTAATTGAACCGTTTGTGGCTACGTTGGAAGATGCAATGATTGCTGTAAGTATTTTTACGGTAAAATATATCATTACAAATTGATGAACTGAAATGTTACCATTAACAGGACATAATTGTGCACGTTTACGATGCAAGTCATCCAGACAAAGTAGCACAAATAGAGCACGTCCGCAAAACGTTGAAATCTTTAACGGATGGTGATAAACCGTTGATCGAGGTGGCCAACAAGTGCGATTTAATAGAGCCTGGAACTGTACCAGACGAAACTCTGACCGTGTCGGCAGTCAAGACAACTGGTAAAATACTATTTATTAATTTTAAAAACATCAACTTCCTTACTCAAGCTTGCATGATTAAAGTGAAAATGTGGAATTTCAGGTTTAGATATTCTACGCCACGAGATCCAGAAAAAAATTCTTGCCGAAACTGGAAGATCGGTGATGAAGATGCGAGTAGAATCGGGAAGCGAAGCCATGGCATGGCTTTATAATGAAGCTACTGTTACAAATGCCGAGGCGGATCCTAATGACTCGCAGTTTCTGCTACTCGACGTTATCGTTACGGATAATGTTCTGCATCGATTTCGGCGTTTCTTAAAGCAATAAAATAAGCATTTCAATGTTAGATAAGCAAATGTAGTTGTGAAGTGTCAGATTTGTTATATCTTTACTAATATACATACGATTGTATATTGCATCTATTTTTGTTTGAAATTTTATTTTTAAGGAAATAAAGAGATATTGTATAAGAAATCGATTTAAAAAAATCTATTTTATTTTATCATTTAAATTGGAAGATCTCCATTTTATTAAGTTTGCTATGAATATTTTTGTAGTAAAGTACCAAACTATAATTCAATGTCTACAATCAGACAAAGTTAACAAACTTGATTACAAGAAAAACGGCTTTCAAAAACTCAAGTTCTAAAAACTTTCGGGACGTAATGAATAGATTCTGGCCAATTTCGATTGAAACGAATGCTTACTTTTTTCTCTCGTATTTTGAGTCCTTTCTTTCTCGATGATAATGAGTTTTTAAAAGTGGGAATGTGCCAAATTTATGAATATTCACAAATTTACATGTTACAAATACTTGACTCAAATTATATTATTTAATCATAAACTTGAAATTCTTCACTCAGCTTTTTCTCATATCGAACGATCATAAAAAAAGCTTTCACGTTTCATTGTCCATCATTCAGCCTTTGAACCTTCTCTATAGCTTTTTTAGATGGTGCATTTTGGGGGTGAAAAAAGTAGCCGCAGACTATACATGTAGGTTGGTGTAAAAAAAAATGCAAACCTAATTTTCACTTCAAAAGAATGGAAAAGTAGTTCTGTAGGTCGAGACGCGCATAATGCATTGTCGTAATGGAGCGCCTGGAGAGTACACATCAGAATGCAGCAGGCAGCGGATATAGAGCTGCGGCGTTCTATTCGGAGGGCACGGAAGAAGAAGAAAACGAAAGGAGCAGAGAGGGAGTGCAGGCAGCTCTGCTATCAGCGCAGCATTGTTCGCTCGGTCGAGATAAGAGATTTTTCGCGTCCGATCGCCTAGTTTGAATTTAAATCGTTTCTCGCTCTCGCGCAGACAGATCATAATATTCTCTGCCCGAGATAGAGAGAGACAAAAAGACTTTTACGGAGATTGCTAATTCATTATTCAAGTGGTTTCTCGCGAGCGCGGGAAGCGGGAAGCTTTCCGATTAAGGATTGATAATCGTTCGGCGTTAATTTTCGTGGAACAAAGCTATCCCCCCCCCCCACCCCCCCAACCGCCTCGTTCGCGCAAG